>KN881649.1:0-335520 GCA_000934395.1 Fistulina hepatica ATCC 64428 | reverse complement strand
AGTCCGGATGAGAGACGGTTTCTGCGTGAAATGTGTCGTTTCTTCTCCCTATTTCGCTGTACAGGTGTTCTCGAGCGGTTGTTTGCGTGCGTTCCGTTGTTGTATTGGATATAGGACCCCCTGTATATATGACATGCACAGGATGTCCATTTAGGACAGTGATGCCTGCATGCACACTCGATACATCAGTAAATGTACATGTGTCTTAACTAGCCTTACAAGGTCTGGGCAAGGCCAATCAGACGGTCAGAAGTATGTCTGGAATCAGCAGATTGGTCTGTGAACAGGTACTCGTAAGACGCTACAAGGCATCCAGGCATTACTCACCAGGCATTCAAGACTTTACTTATTCCGTTCGATTTACCCCCTATATGACGTGGCGTGAGGTGGCCGCCTGGGGTCCGATCAATCGATCAGACCCGCGCGATCGCGGCACGTCGGCCGAACTCGGCGCGCCTCGGCAAGTCACGTGACCTATTGACCGGAGGCCGTATTTAGCTTGAAATACGGCCTAAAAAGGAAACTGACTCATCGGCAAGGTGATCGGATCGGGAAAATTTTAGCGCCGCCGGATAGCCCTCCATCAGGGGAGTCCGTCGGTACCAAATTCGTCTCGGTTACATAACCAAACACTGGCAAACAAGCCCGATCTTTCTTCAAAATCGTATTTCAGATTGACCCCCCTGTATCTCAGACTCCTGCACACCGTTCGGGAATCTGAGAGCGGGAGCGCATTCAGGAGGTTCGAAAACCCCCTCGGACAAAAACTCAGCTTGAAAAACAAAGCCAAACAGATGCTGCTCCGACAACAGTCCCTCAGCCACAGTGCCACCCGGGGTATCTCGTATCCTGAAACGTCGGACGGGCGTATTTCAACTTCTCCTTCGGTTTTCCCAACCTTTTGATGTCAGAGAATCCGCCCGTGAAGACCGCGTGCAAAACCATCCAGCCGTTCCTGAGATACACTGCTGCAGGTGTGCACCCTCCTCCCCCTGGTGTACCTCGAGTTTACCAAGGGACAGCACTGCGTATTTCATATTCGTGACAGGCGTTCCGGAGTTTTTCAGGTCGGGCAATCCAACGGTGAAGACCGCGGCTTGAAATACGCAGCCGTTCGAGAGCTATTCCCATATTTGGCAATTGTGCGGCCAGGGGGTGTATTTCAAGCCCAGGGGATGACCGCCTCGGTATTTCAAGCTGTCCTTCTGTTGGATGGGGCTTTCGACGTCCAGGAACACGCTCGTAAAAACCGCGTCTTGAAATACGCAGCCGTTCTTGCGCTATTGCCATATGTGGCAATTCCCAGGCTCTAAGGTGTATCTCAAGCTAGGGAGCGGAAATATCACGTGATTCACATCCTCAAATGGGATTCCGGGGTTTTCGAGGTCCAGGAATCCAACGGCGCAAACCGCGTCTTTAAATACCCGTCCGTTCACGAGATATTCCCAAATGCGGTAATTGATGGTAGTTCAGGTCCAGGAAAGGCAGATGTGTGTGCCTCAAGTTTTCCTTCGGTGGTGTAAAGCTTGTCTGTCCGTCTAACTCAACAAGAACCTTCTGTTCGAACATGAACCGGTTCTGTCAGACCCCTTCGTAGAGTCTTCGTCTCCTGACTTTTAGAGGTAGTCTGATTAATCGTCTCACCTCTTCTACCAAGTGAATGTCTGTACGACCCTACTTTTACACTCTTACTTTTCTCTAACAGTTTATCCACTCAAGATTTTGGTTTTTGGGGTCACTCGATTAATCGTCAAACCTCTTACTGAGTATGGATCTAACGGATAAATCCTTCCATATTTACGCCTTCGTTCTCTCCAACCACGAGAGCTCTCGGAAATATATGGAAGGATTTACCAGTCTAATACAGTCGAATGGTAAAACTCTCTAGTACACTAGAAAGGTGGTCTACGATCAATCGTCTCACCTCTACATTGTACTCTTATACACTAAAGTCACTTATCTGTTTAGAGTCTTATGGATACCTTCCGTACCTTGTCTTCCAGAATGTACACGACCTACTTATCGGTGACTTAACGGTATATACCCTTATAGAGCTCTTGCCGACTCGTAAAGTTCTGCGCCAGACGTGGCTAGCTAACGACGTGTACTTTTTGGGGTCTTTGAGTGAGTTTCCGAAGTACATGCGTCAACACGGAAAGGACCTGGACCTTATGGTATGTAATGGCGTAAACCTTTATAGAGACCTTGCCGACCTTTAAAGTTCGGCGCCAAACACGGTGGCCTAAAGACCCGTAACTTTTGTGACAATTGGCTTTTTTTTTTTTTTTTTTTTTTTTTCAATGTTTACCGTCTGCACAGGTATCCCTGGAGGGGAACCGTCCTCGGGTTTAAGGAGGTTCGTGTTTCGACAGTCCCTAGCCAGGTGACCAGTTTTCTCACACATGAAACACCTTCCTTCCGCACGCAATACGCGCTTCTTCTCTTCAGACAACGGTTGCCGCTGGCTCGGCATCAATGTTCCTGTATAAGGCGACTTTGAAAAATCGTCATCATAATCATTATTCCCAGGTTCATGGCTATTGGACCACCTGAAAGGTTTCCCGCCGTCACGTCGCAGACGTCGGCTACCATATCCAGAAGGAGGTGTCCCAGATGGCCCGAGGAAATACCCCCCAGTAGACCCACTGCCGTCATGGTCATTACCTGGTGGTTCGTCATCATTCGTGCCACTGGAGTTGTCGCTGTGACTGCGATTGTGCGATGCGCGAGTACGTTTTGCTTCAGCATTTTTCTTGGCCTTTTGCAAGACTTGCACGTGTGCATACACCTCTTTAAGTGAGTGTACATCAACATCATAACCGTCGAGAATCAATTCTTCTTCAATCCAGGCATCAAGGCCTTCCCAAAATTTAATCACCTGGGTATGTTCTGTTGTCTCTCCAAGAGCATTCCAGTAACGATTAAGTTCGTAGAAGTATTCGCGCACGTCACGTCCATTTTGATAGCAACGGCACAAATTTGTGTGACTTGTGTCACGGTAATTGACGGAAAAACAGAAATCAAACAATTCTTCATACCACTGATCTAACAACCAGTGCTCGCCACTTAATAGTACATTCTGTACATAAAATTCTCGTGCTTTGCCACTTACAAAGCGTGCAGCAATATCCACTTGACGATGCGGCTGCACATTGCCGTCCTCAAGATATTGGTTGGTCTCTTGGACGTACCTCCAGAAAAATTCATCATTATCCACTCCCGTGTAGATTTCCGGGGGGATGGGCTTCAAACGACTTGGCCGACCGCCTACTAACTGGGTCCCTGATCCCGAAGGACCAGGAGTTTGCGAGTTGTGCGGTGGGTCATCTTCATCTGAGCTGTCACCACCCGGATCTCCTCCATCAGGAGGTCCCTGGTCACTGTCAGCATGGCACAAGGAGCGTGTATACTCCATGTGCTTATGCCAGGCGGCATTCAAGTTAATATTGCGACTGGGACGTGTACGTTCGTACCGTTCCTTGTGGTCACTCGGAGGTAGGTTTCTTACCACTCTCCCTCCCATAATCTGCTCATCAAATTTATCATCATGTGCCTTGCTTGATTGTCTGGACACACAGTTTGCATCCTTGTCGTGTTCGCGGTCATATGCGTCTGTAGCATCCTGCAACTGTGCAGCTAGTAACACATCGGTGAGTACTTGCTGCCGTTGCAGCATCCCTGTTTGCTGATGCAGCATGAACTCTTGCATCGAAACAATTTCTGCACGCAAGGTTTCGATCGCGTCCCAAAGAGCATGTCCTTTCTTGCGCGTACAATGATTTCTATTATTGTCTTGTTCACTATTCGCATGGTTTCCAGTCGACGTATCCGACTGCGTGGGACTTTCATTCCGTGTCCTCGATCCTGGCGGACGTAGTGTTGACGCTCCTCCACCAACCTTGTGGAGTTCTTTAAAATTTGCAAGCATCTTCGCTTGCATTTCGGGATCAACTTCTGCATCGGTCAATCCCACTTGGCCAAGATTTCGAAGGTCAGGTCCTTTTCCCTTCCTTCGAGCATGCTTACTCACTGATCTGTCATCTTCAGAATCAGTGATACTTGTCACGACCCCATGCAAAACGGAACCCTTTACGGCTGGTGTATTGTCACCGGGTATTCAAAATACTCGCGTCAACAGGCCTTCTCTATTTACAAAACATAACTGACCAAGGTTCGAACTCACGACTCAAATTATATAAAGAATTACAAGGACTAATCACGTGACTATTATTATATACGAAGATTGTTTCGCACAGAGGTTTGATCATAGGACATAGCATTTAAGGTAATCGGTTTCACTCAAATTACTTGGTCTGTGCTCGCTCGCGATAGTATTTAAAGAAGTGTACATACGCATGTATTCTGCACTTCACCTCTTGTATTCTATACCAGAACAAAGATCAATATTCACAGAATCAGATATCTTATCGTCTTCGGCTTTCGAGCGACTCGTGTTCTCATCTCTATTATCCTCTCGCTTCACTTGTCACGCCAAGGTTGCAACTCAGTCAGGTGTTTCGTCACCTCCAACGCCTCATCCTTTGCATAGGGGTCGCATCTCAATTCTCACGACGGTATTACGCCTACCGGTCGTCACAATACTTTCGCGACCATCGCTTTTGTGGTCACCAAAGCTTTCGCAGTCCTCGCTTTCGGGATCCTGCATGACATGTGAAACTTCATGGTTTTCGCGTTCACTCGAGGCGGTGCGTCCATCGCCTCATCTTCCTTTCTCAATTCCCACTGACATTCTTACAGACTGTGGGAAATTGCTTTGTTGTATATCAATACTGTGTATATTTATTGCATCCTTAATTACATCTGTAGTTTCTCCATGACCTGGTGTCATAATCAGTCCACCGCACTCGCGATCTTCGCGCGCATGCTCGGACTCGGACTCTGTTCCCATCAATTCGAAATGCACCGACCGAGTTGACGGTCGGACATGCGTAGCTTCATGCTCGTTTCCCCTCTCGCCAGCAGACAAGACGGAGGGTTGTGGCTGATAGGGGGGATTGGACGGTCGATTCACCATCAACACATCCTGGTTCACAGGGTTACCCCTGGCTTCACCGGGGAGGCTCGAGCCAAGTGGCTGAGCCTCTGGTCCGGGCATCACGCCTGCTCGGCGGAACTCGTCCAGCAGGCTCGTCAAAGCACTGCTGTCCGACACGGAGTCACCACCAACAGGTGGTGAAAAAGAACTCTCCACAGGCGTAGGGGAAGTAGTAAGAGTAGTAAGTGGGGACTCACCACGGTCTGGAGTAGTGGCCGGCGCTGAGTTCGCGCGGCCACGGCAGGCTGGCACTTTTCGCCGGCCTTGTGCTACCATCGTCATCGTATCAAGCAGTCCAGATCCACTTGAAGTGACGGGGTATAGATGGCAGCACTTTTAGTAAAACAAACTAGATAGTCGAAAGAAAAAAGATATGGGCCAAGTAGAGGTCGCCTAGGTTGATCGGACCCGGGGTCGCCAGATTACAGAGCCCAAAGAAAAGAAACGAAGTTGTAGTTGGTGTCAAAAAATATGATACGGGAAACTAGAGCGCGATCAGCAACGTTTCATTAGTTCACAATAGCAATCGTTCAAATCCAAGGATTAGTTCCCTATGAGAAGACAACTCAAACATATCTTATCATACGCATACCCTTAGCTATCTACGAGAGACCGTGCTGCACGATTTTATACCAACCTAACAGACCAATCGAGACCATTTAGGTTAGCTACACTGCCGTGTCTCTATATTTTGTTGTGTACTGCATTGTACGTTCTTTTAGTTACACTACCTTGCGTTGGCCATCATACCGATGTATCTCGCATCTGTTACATTGCATATTGTCAATATATGTGCACCCAAAATTTCACAGGGAGTCGTCTTAGCTGCAGTGTTCAACCCATGATTTTCTGCGTACGCACCTATTGGCAAAGTGAGTACACTAATTCCTCGTTTGCAGCTACTTCGCAAGGTCTGGTTCCTCTCATGCAATTCTCCTCACAGATCCCGATACTCGGTTCTCTTCTTCAAACCCTCCTCTATGTGACAATGAGCACGACGCCGCCGTTTGGTGTCCTCTTAACTGGCTGCGTCTGGGGAGGCTGTAGTATTGCACTCCAGGCGCGCATCGCAGACCTTGCCTTTCGGTGACTCGCAGCGGATGACCGCATGTTCTGCTGAAACTTAGGCTATGAACAGGTCGCTCACTTCAACGGCTTCGTGGGTAGCACCCGACAGGAGAGGTCGACAAAGCTTATGCTGACGCATGCGTTCTGCGATACGTGCTGGTCGTTTTCCCTGCACCATATTGAGCGTATTTGATCTGACACCGCACTTTCCCTCCATCTATCCTCTCATCTTGGGTTTCTGAGGGCCCGTTCCTCAACGAGCAGGTCTCGGCGCATTGGCCTCCCCGCTCGTCGCGACTCAGTTCGCCTCCCTCGCCTCCAATTCCGGCAGGGACGTGTCTTCAAAGTGGGCCTACACGTACATGGTCTCAACGATATTGTCCTGCACGAATGGCATTTTTCTCACACTCGAGTTCCGAGGGCGGTCGCAGGCCCGTACACGTACTTTCGGTGTTCCAACTTTTCACGGAAAGCCTGTAAACAACGATATGGGTTGTGCCGAGTTTGGTAGAGAACGCAACTGCCGTACGTGTACCATATTTTTTTTTCTACGATGTAATCATGATTTCACGAGCAACGTAGGTGTCTTTCGTGCGTGGGAGTTCGTCATCCTACGTTCAAGACATCGTCAATGTTGAGACGTCACCGTCACCATCACTCTCTGCAGGTTTCTTCCTTGGACGCATGTACGCGCTCCTTTTGATGCAAGCCGAACTCGTATTTCCGCCGCAATTATACACTTAATGCGTCGATTGAGTGTGCGCGCTCGTCTGATTCTGCTCGTCGGGGTCTTCTAGAACTATATTGGCCTTAGGTACTTTACCGGAGCCAGCGCAGCCGGCGCCGTGGCTATGCCCTTCTTCACTGGTGTCCTCGCCGGTCAGTAAGGCATCGTGTCGTTGCAGTTTTTGTGAGTAGCAACTATTAGCCTGTTTGTTCGTTACCTCATTGTTGCATTTTGCATTACCCCAATTTACTGGCCGGTCGGGCACAGGATGGTGGCTATGATGTCCACCACACTTATCATTTGGGCGCTTGTCTCCCGCGTGCATCACCTGGCTCAACGAAGGGTACGCTGATGGGTCTAGCGTGTTCGAGTTTTCTCACGATTGTATGTGTGTGAGTTCTAATGCAACGACCAAATGAGAACAACCATTATAGACCGGTGACCGATCCTTACAATGTAGCAGACTAACGATCGGCTTCGGACCTCAGAGCACTAGAATAGCAGATTTCGTGAATGTTAATGAAGGTCGCAATACACGGAGCTTTTGAGCTGAATTTTTCTTTGCATATACTGGAGATCCACTAGACATGTACCATATTATCTTGTGCCATAGCATTCCATTAGAATCATGTCTTTCGCCTCGTCGACCGTTGCGGTTCTGCTTCCTCAGTTTTTCGCTTGCCGGGTCGCTTAATCGTAATCGATTTTGTCGAGGCGTCTTCCTGTGAGACGACCGGTTTCTTGTCGTCTGGTGAACCATCTTTTTCTGCAGTCGCACTTTTTCCTTTCGATTTCGATTTCCCAGTTGAGTTCCTGCCATTCGAGGCGCCACCACCCGTTGCACTCTCGTCCCATCCCCCGCGCGTTGTAAGAGCTTCAATGGCCTTCCAAGCATCTTCTTCGACGCGTTGCACACTTAGGCGCCCACGCGTAATCAGAGTCATGGCTTCAAGATAAACAAAGGCAGGGACAAGACAGGCTCGATAAACCCGTTCATGAAGTAGTCAAAATACTCAGCTTACCTCTGACAGCAGCGACGCCTTCGTCGCCAATATATCCCACACCAAGATCGTTCGGACTGCTGCATGATACAATAGACTTGAGGAGGGTGAGAGGCACGAAATATTTTACACGCGTAACGAATGAAACGTCGGGCATGTACCAACGAGGGTTGTCTCTGTCTGTTTTCTAGAAAATCGACTCGAGTCGAAAGATCATAATGAGGATAATAGGGCTTACTGGGTCATAGTATGGGTGCGATCTTCCAATGTATCCAACGTTGAGGGGGGAAACCATATCAAGGATAAAGATATTACTCACTCATCCCAAGCGGTGTCTAGGTCAGGGAACTAGTAATCAGGGACATTGCAGCGAGGTTAGAAGTGTAGCCCGCACGATCTGGATATGCCTTCTTGGATACCTGCAGGGAAGGCCAACATTCGCCTCATGATAATTATGGTATAGGGACGAAACGAACCTCAGCAAAACCTACCACGCCTGAAGAGCAATAACAAGAGGCGATTGTTTGAAATCCAGTCAGGGAAGAGCCCTAGTATCCCGTACCTGGACATTTGCAATTCGAATGGTAGAACAATGCCTGAGAATCCATTGATTTCAGTCAGTCAACACAGTGCTAAACAACAAGGACACGTACCTTATCTCCGATTTCCATCTCTCTCAGCAAATTCCTGGCTTCATAATTGCGAACACCCTCCCAAGGAGAAACCTTGACCGCCTCAAAGTCATCTATGCTGAACTACGAAATCAGTTTATAAATGTTTGTGAACTCGCGTTATAAGGTGATGGTCTTCCTCGATACATTGTATCTACGATCTACCTAAGTAGTATATAAATTGTGGTAGATGTTATGGAAAAGGCACAAGAAAGAAAATGACCAGACCTTGACATCTTTGCCCTTGACGAAGCGAGAATTGGGTTCGGCCTTCAAAAGCCAGTATTTTGGCGACATAACGATGCCCAGCAGTAATCGACAGAGTCAACTGTTTCCGTTTTGAACGGCCAGGAATGCCAGAATATCAGAAATAAGATACAAAACGCCGTTAGAAGAGCACAAGACGCGTGAGCGCGTTGTTGACTGTTGTTGATACCGGTGGCCACGTGGTGCAGACGGGCCGCGGGCACAGTGACATCCGAGACCGTGATTCGTCAGTACACTTGTCCTTCTTCTACTCCTACCTGCACTTCTTCCAACATCCTTTCTCCACACTCCAACGCGTCTGCCGTTGTTCGCATCATGTCGTCTAATCGAGAGTGCGCCATATCCCGTCTATTTGGCAATGTTTGTCTTTTTGACCCGTTTCCAGAACTCTAGGAGTGACAGACCCCATCTCCACCGCTCCATCCTCCGAGAGGGAGAAGGAGGTAACAGTTACCCTTATGGAAGAACTTAGGCGGCAGAACACTTTCGAGTCTGAGGAAGAATCCCAAAGGCGGTGAGTCTTCGTTGGTCTTCTCGCATCCCAAATATTCGTGTGGTCTCGTTCATCTAACGACTGTCCATCCCAGAGAAATCGTACTCGGTCGTGTTGCTGCCCTTGTCAAAAAATTCGTACGCACCGTCTCACTTGCTCGTGGCCTTTCAGAGGCTGCTGCCAACGCAGCTGGAGGCAAAATTTTCACCTTTGGGTCTTACCGCCTTGGTGTACACGGCCCTGGGTCCGACATTGATACACTATGTGTTGTACCTAAGCATGTATCTCGCGAGGATTTCTTCACTACATTTGAACCCATGCTCCGTGAAGTCGAGGGTGTCACCGAAGTATCGGTCGGTCGCTCCTCCTAAATGTTTTCTTGACCTAGAGTTATCCTCAATCTCGATATGCAGGGTGTGCCTGAAGCATACGTGCCAATCATCAAGACAAAAATATCGGGAATACCAATAGATTTGTTAATGGCACGATTGGCATTATCAACTATACCCGATGATCTTTCTCTGCAGGACGACAATCTTCTTCGCAATATCGACGAGCGATGTGTTCGAAGTTTGGGCGGTTCGTATCATCCACTGGCCTGTTCTCAGAAAACTGAGGTATCCGATCGTAGGGTCACGCGTCACTGATGAGATGCTCCGACTTGTACCAAACGTGCAGGTCTTTCGGGATGCATTGCGATGCATAAAGCTATGGGCTCAACGTAAGTGTTATGCGCTAGTTTGTGAATCCTTCTAACAACAACGCAGGGAGAGCAATATATTCCAACGTCAATGGATTTCTAGGTGGCGTGGCGTGGGCTATGCTTGTTGCCCGTGTCTGCCAGCTGTACCCAAACGCCATTGCGGGTGCTATAGTTAGTCGCTTCTTCATTATCATGTACCAGTGGTAAGCCTTGGCCATGCATGTTAACCATAAAGTATGCAGAGGCACTGATCATTGTAGGGCTTGGCCACAACCCGTACTTCTGAAACAAATTGAGGAAGGACCTCTACAGGTTCGCGTGTGGAATCCGAAGGTTTGTTATCGTATATACTCGTGACGGTGCTCATCCTCTGTGCAGTTATATCCCAGCGATAGGTCGCATCGAATGCCTATTATAACTCCTGCTTACCCTGCTATGTGCTCAACACACAACGTCACTGCTTCGACACAGATGATCATGACGGAAGAGTTCAAGAAAGGTCGGTGACTGTCAACTTATGTGAATAAGTTTCAGCGCTGAACATTGGTTATAGGTGCTGACATTGTTGATAAGGTCATTGTCGGAAGTGCGACTTGGTCGGAACTTTTCAAAAAACATGATTTCTTCCACAAGTACCGTTATTACCTACAAGTCATCGCTTCAACTGGCGATCCTGAAACGCAGACAAAATGGTATGTTGTGAGTATCCTGATGAGCCGTCCAAGTAAAGTTCCTTTTAGGGCTGGTACCGTTGAGTCGCGATTACGACAGCTTGTGATGAAACTCGAATACGTCGATTCTCTCACCTTAGCACACCCGTTCATCAAAGGTTTTGACCAAGTGCACTACTGCGTATCTACAGAAGAGATACAACGCGTAGCACAGGGTGAGGTCTCTGACGCGATTGCAAGGCGGAAGCCAGAAGACGTGAGCGATGGCAAAGCGAATCCTGTGTATTCGACAACATTCTACATCGGTCTGGCTATATCCCCGAAGCCAGGTAAAGTATTCGAGGCTGTCATCATCTATACAGTCTTCTTCTGATTTCTTAATTTAGCGGGACAGAACGGACCGCGTAAATTAGACATTTCGTATCCCACAACCGAGTTCACGAAGATGGTTAAACTGTGGGATAGCTATGACGAGCAAACCATGGGTATTGTTGTTCGTCACATCAAGAGGTTGTCTTTGGTAAACTTGTCCTTCATTATGTCTCCTTGCTCATTGCGCCTCCTCCACAGTTCAACGCTGCCTGACTATGTATTCGACCTTGGTGAGAGACAACCTCGCGTTCCAAAACGTGGCAAGGTAGGAGTTCGTCCGCCATTTCAGGGAGGTCACTTACGACTGGTGTCAATGAATACTTCAAGATTACTGGCAAATCGAGTGACCCGTCGCCGGATGTTCCGAACAAGAAACGACGGTTGGTGCACTCGGACTTGACCAATGCGCCTAGGCTGACCGATATTCCGCCTCCGTCACTAAATTGTGCGTCGACAAAATCTACGCCACAACGCTCGCCCGCAGTTCCGACCCCGCCTCCGCAAGCCAGGAGAACGCCTTGAAAGCAACAGCCGACCGTGACATTCCGCCTATACCGCTGACGCCGGTGAATGTGCCGCCTGCTAAACCCTTCCCACAAAAGGTCGCCCCTGAAATCAAGTCGCCGCATCTGCCCTTCGGCGAGAACGTTGCTGTGGCCACCGGTGTTGTTCCATAGTTCTCGGGGCGAACATTTTACCCTAGGCGTCTCGTAGAATACGCGGCGCGTATTTCTTATTCGGTCCGGTGTTCCTTTCTTTCGCCTCCTGGTGTAGTTCAATCGCTCTTTCGCGACGTACGTTCCACTGGATATTTATCCCTTCCTTTTTTGACAGGGTCTGTGCTAATTGGCCTCGGTCTCTTGTGCGCTGTCCCATGCTTTCTGGCGACATTTAGTGTCGGGTCTGTTACCACATTTCCAGGCGTCGTCACGGGGAGTGCGTGAGTTCAATAATTCATTTTTTTTTATCCATGTTTGTATTTCGTGCCGGGTATTATATATTATCACACACGTTGTATTTTACTTACTTTATGACATACTAAACATAAATATGATGATGTTTTGAAGGATGTTGTTGTGTCCATGGTTATTTATTTAGTGTGGGGTACGCACATGAAGGTTGTCTGAGAGTTATGAAGCTGTAATTGCAAAACCTGAACATGTCTGCATGGCTCAGCTGGTTAGAGCGCCGGTCTCATACAGTCGTATGAACACTTTAGATCAGTGTGTAATCCGGAGATCCTGAGTTCGATCCTCAGTGCGGACATGTGCAAAGGATACAGAGTAGGTGTTTTCCCATGTTTTGCCTTGAAAAGCTTTCTGCATACATATCATTTATCTTAACAATTCCCTTTTCTCTTCCAGCGGCTTCACTCAGTTTACGTTGTCAGGGGTCATATAATCTAAGGTGGCATGTGGGCTTTGCACATGAAAATATTATAGCAGGGAAATTCATTAGATCTATGACACTGTCACCATGTGCTTGCTAGTTTTATACACATAGGTACACCTCATCCACAATCGCTCATGAGATGTTTGCTCAGCAATGGACAATAAGTACCTGATTATATATATCGCTCAGGAAGTTGAGGATAAATTCCAAGGTTATCCTCAACGGAAGATCTGTCTGTAGAATTGGCACCTCTACTGATCAGGACGTGTGAAACAAAAACAACTTGCAAAAAAAGTCTATAACAAAGGCTACAGCAGTCAAGACGATACAGTCAGGGAAAAGATATGGAGCAGTGAAAAGTCTTGATTTCTTGAAGGTAGATGATGAGCTACAGCAGGTACTCCTCATGCCACAACCTCAATCGATCCTACGGCAGACCAAGGCGCCATCGGAGGACGACGCACTCGCAGCCGCCGACGTAACAGCGACATTCGCCGCCGTGGCGACGAGTGCAGCGGCGCTCTCGGACGTCGCGGCGGCGGCGGATTCCGTAGCGGAGGCGACAGCGGAAGAAGCCGCATCGCTCGAGTCGCTGGAGGATCCCGAGCCCATCGTAAAGTCGATGCAATCCTCGTACGTCTGGTCCACCTCCTCTGAAAACCAGCTTAACCAAGTGGTTAGCCAGACCGCATTTTTCCAACGCTTACAAACCCGGATACTTACTACCACTGGAGGACACAAGCGCCAGCCGTAGTACAAGTGTCACTGACATCGGGCATGGTGACAGAGAACGCGGTGTTATTGGGGGCAACACCAGTGCTCGTACTTGCGTAGTTGGTGAACGAGATGAGCTCGCCACCAAGTATAGAGTTCGAAGCAGTGTCCACTGCATTGCGGAAGAAAAAACTAGCGTCCTACATCCTCACATGCAGACAAAGGCAAAGCGCTCACCGACAGATACATTCGCGACACCAGTGTGCGGCGCGACGATGTCGATCTTTATTGGGATCACCTGGCCAGCGGTGTACGACTGTACATTGGCTTTGTTGTCCGCAAACTGATAAGCTTTGCATTGGAAAAGATCGCAGGAGGAGTTCAGCGTCGTGCCCGACTGGATATTCTGCAGCATTTGCTGGATGTTGCCGGTCGGGTCGGAGGTCTCGAGACTATACAGCGTGCTGCCACATGCATCCTCAAACGCAGAGCCGATCGTGGCAGAACGCGCAGGAGGACTGCTAATCTTGCCGTGACCAAGGGCACGACCTGCTAGCAGGAGCGCGATAGCCATGGCGGACGCAGAGAGAGAAAACATGACGTCTGCAGTAGTTCTAGATAGACTGGTAAAGAATGGGTACGCGAGACTGTGAAGGCGAAAAGGCGAAGAAAGTGGAGACCTCAAACACAAGAATAAGAAAGGCAGTCACAGACAGCCGCAACACCGAAAGTAAAGAATAAGGACGAGAGAAGACGGCGTGGTGGAGACTCCAGTAACAACCCAAGCCAGCTTTATACCGGCACTGAGCCCGTGTCTGCCAGCGCACCCTCGATAGGGAACATCGCCATGGTACACAACGGACACAATAGCGTCGAGAGTGGTGGCACCCCGAGATCCCAGAGGGCCTTGAGGCGCACGCGCCAATTGTCGCACTTCTGACTAGAAGCCCGAATGTTCTCACGCGAATCGTCAGAGCAACGACGATTCACAACAGTTCACAATGTGACGGCCGCCGTCACCGTCGCCGGCAACCGACGCCAGTCGACGCCGAACTACTTACGCCGATTTGCCTCAGGTTGCCTTCCTGATCAACGGAGATCATTGGTCAGGGGTCAACCAAAATAGGACACCCCGCGCACAACAGCACCAGATGCGGGGGGGACAAGCGTGAACGGAGTTTTCAAAGATTGAGACTGATATCCAGAGAAATCTGTTCCTGGATCATATGCACAGAGCGAAGCTCACCAAACTTGCAGGTTCAGTACCCCTTGCAACACCACGAACAATCGATACAGTGTTCCGAATCCAGATTCGGGGATCAACAGTGCGAAAGTATGGCCCAAATTTACCCATATACACATTTTACATGAACCGCTACGACGAACCGCTATGGGCTTGCTGCTCGCGGACTGTGTCGGTCGTAATATGATTTCGCATCTTCGTCGTCGTCGCTTTCTCCGACATCGAAGAGAGCCTCACTTGACTCTGTTTCATCGGCACGAGCCTTGCCCTTACCCTTGACGTTCACCGAGTCGTCCTCATTGAGGTTGCCTCGAGACACTGACTCCGTTAATGGAATCTGTTCTTCTGCGGCAACGCTTTGGTAACCGACCGCACCGTCACGATAGGCACCCGAGCCGTTGGCAGGCAGTTGGACGCGCTGTCGGCGTATCCTGCACCAGATAAATGTGCCTAAAACGACAATAACAACGAGGAGGATAAGCGCCGCCGATCCGGCGTTGTAGTATGCTATGATAATCAAAGAGCGTCAGAAAAAAGCCTGAAGATGATGTCGTAATCACAAAGAAATGCGCACCTTCCCACATTGCCTTGCTCTGCTCAGGATTACCATTGCCGGCACCTCCAGACGCGGGTTTGCTTTCTGTCTCGTCGTTCTCAATGAAGATGGGCTTCACATCTGCGCCAACACTACTGGGAATGCGTGCAGAGCCCTCGTTGATAGCTGAGAAATCGACGCCCATGAAACGTAATATCATGTCGTGAGTTGCATTGGGTGCATCAAAAGGCGCCATGTGCGATGCGTCGAAGATCTGCATAAGGACATCGACCCAATGTCTTCAAGCGTCAGAGAGAGCATACCTTCACATAAGTCAAGTTCCTTGACGTTACCCACGTCCCCGCCGGCATATCATCCACTGTCCAGGACTCAGTGTTTACCGTCTGCGACAGCACGTTTAATTCAAAGTGCAAGATGAGGGAGAAATGGCACACGCACCCCAAGCCCGGTCGCTCCGTTCCATGTCAACGCGGTAATCATGTTCTCGAGGCCAAGATAATTGCAGATGTAGTCTTGATCGCCGGCAAAAATGAGCACGGGAATACGCTTCAGCACACGCGGAAGCACGGTGATGGAGGAGCTCGACTTGTGCTCATTAAACTTCCTGTGTACGATTCCCTTGCACTCCGTCCATGCTTCTGAATGTGCCTCAGCGTGTAAAGCATTGACAACGTCTTTACGCTATGGCATACAAAAACAATAAGCATTCATCCAGTGAGAAAAATGAGGTGGACGGGCTTAAAATGCAAAGGCAGAGGCATTGAAACTGTGCTCACGTCGAGGTATGTGGTGATAGGTTTAACGTCCGGTGGCCAATTCATTCCGCAGGCAGGCTTCGTATCGTCGAGGCGTACGTCGTAAATGTTGAGACATATCTCCTTGCCGTCGACACTGAACAGATGAAGAGGAAGGATATGAAAAAGGGAGAGCAAAGCGCAAACCATGTCAAAATCAGACACAAACTTCAACTATAGAAGCATTTTGTTGACGGGTCTACTCACACTTTCTCGCGTACCGATGCCGCAGTAAAGAGTACACTATCACATTTGCCAGTCGACACCGGTTCGACGTCTGTGATTTCCTCGAGCTCCTTGACACATTCATCGACCTTGACTTTCGCAGCTTTGTAGGTCTGCAAAAGCGCGTTAAGAAACGACGAGGAAGTCAGATAATTAGGTTCCGGTATAACCGTCGATTTGAGCGTTTACAGCGCATGAAAGCAAGGGCAGGATGACTCCACCGAAGGTTCAGACACTCACATCCGAGGTTGCATCCAGTACGCCCATCTTCACGAGATAATCTGGGTAAGCGGGGTACTGCCGTCTGGCATCCATCCAGCCATTCCCAATTGCAACCCCTCGTAGTGGGATGTTCAGACTAGATTCGAGAATCGCGTCGGCTATTGTAGGTTACATCAGGTTTGTCATAAGACACCATATGCAGCAAGCAAAATCAAACACACCGAAGTAAGGTATGTATTGGCCTGCATAGCTCTCGCCACCGAGATACGTCTGACGGATATATCAGAATTGAATTGAGTTGCTCTTGCATTGGAGACCTCACATCTAAGGGCTTCAGTTCTGGAAAGACTTTGTAGAAGTTCCCAAGAAAAACTAGTAGCTGCTCTGAAGCCTGGTATACATGTCACTGATTATCGCACAAAGTGCGACAAAATTAGTGTACTGCACCTGCTCTATGGACGTAACATATTTATCTGTGGGGCCGTACGAAAAGCCTGTGCCTATAGGTTGATCGACTCCATAACAGAAATGATATTAGAACTAGATGGCAGCGTATATTCAGGCAACAACGTACTGTACACCAAAGTTGTATACTCCTCCCATCCCCCCTCCACCACGGCGAATCCCCCGTTCCCGTCCGTTCTCCAGGGCCCGTTCTCCATCATCAGGCCATCGAAGGACGAACATCCAGGTCCGCCATTGAACCAGAACATGACGCGGTCCTTATCCGCCGTGCGACGGTTCCTGACCATGACGAAGAAAAGGTGTGCAGTGACATCGGTGTCCGTCGCCTTGTCAGCGTCTGGGTCAGACGAAATATGCCCCGCGAATATCTTCAGCGGATGTATGGAGTCTTCATGGAGGTCAGGCAGCGACGGGACGTAGAACGATGCGGCTGAGGGAACTAGGAAAATCAGTCCATAAGAGGGAGAATATAGAGGTCAGGCGGCGATCTCACTCTCCGTGGGTGCAGCATACGCTGACATGAACAAGGACACCAGCGCCAGGAGGATGGCGCTGAGAGACGCGGCCATAATCGTGGCTTGCCGCGGGTTAGCCCGCTAATTTTCCCAAGAAACAAAGCAAAAATAAAGTAAACAGACCCAAACAGTCTATTTCCAGATAAGACGAAAAGCCAAGGCTATTTCGCGAAAGGTCGACGGAGAAATCTCAGACTAGACTTGGATATTGCCAGCACTGAGCAATGAGCAGACCGCGTGCACGGATATGGGTAACGGTCACGAGACTTTGATCGGCGCGCGTCATGACTCACGCGGTCCCTGACCATCGTAAAATCTCTCTACTGTTTGATACTTAGATTTTAACAACTCTAAAAATCCAGATGGTATAGGGAACGGTGTTGTGCCTGTCATTGAATAGTCACCAAAAAGTCATCGACTTACGACGTGTCCGGCTGACGGCACGTGCGGTCATCCCTTTTATCAGCTTCAACGTTACGTGAGCCAGGATAGCCAGGATAGCAGAGTAAGGTACAATGGGACTGCGTCAGGATAAGAGAAGGCTCTTCTCTTTTGAATAGCCTCGTATTTTGACCATACGTTGATGCATTTCATCAATTTAAGGTTGGTGCATACACAATAGACGGCATCGTATCTACGAGCAACAGCCACGGCTACGGCATCTAGATGAATGGATTTTCAAGACTGAACCAAGATGGCAGCTCACAAACCAATGCTAATTCACCAACCCCAAAATGGAACTTTCAATCCCGCACAACACGCCAGGTCCATTATTCTTGATATGGGTAGCCGAACTTGCCCTGATCCTTACGGCGCCACAACTTTTTCCTGTGGAACGGGGTGTTAGCACACACCAAGAACGTCGAAGCAAAAAAAAGAAATGGTGAAAATCAAACAAAGCACATATAAAAATTGGAATCGAGGGAAAGGGGTAAACGCGGAGGATGAGGAAACACACGGGGATAGTGAGGGGTGAGAAGAATGCACGCTTACTTCTTCCTCGTTGGAAGGTGCTCGGCAAAAACTTCCATACAGTACTGGGCCTTGAACTCTCGTATAAATCGTGGGTCCCTAGGTGCATTGTGATCATGTGAGTAATCAATAAACATCAAGATGAAAACATGCTCGCTACGAAAACGCCACACTCACCACAACTCGCTTGCAACGCCCAGATCCTTGCAGCAGCGCATCAGCGCGTTGCTTTTACAAGCTTCGGTCGCTTTGGGAATGCCAGACGGATCGAAATACTCCTGTTCACCGCGAGCGATGCTAACAAGCCTGGGAAAGGAGCTCAGCAAGCGAAACCAAGTAGAATACGAGAGGTATATACCTTCCCTGGCACACAAGCGCGTATTCGCGGCTGACAATCTTGGGTCCGACATTTGTTGGACTGCGCGGTGCAAGACCCCAGCCACCAGGACCGAATGCTTTGTTCAGAATGCGGCGGTACTTGATTTCAGGCAAGTATATTAAACCGTCTGCAGGTCTGTTAGCCACCATGAGCGGAATAACAAACGAAGACCATCGCGAGACTAGCACAGAAAAGCAGTCCATTCAAGATCAAAGTGGCCACGTACCCGGCTTCATTTCAACATCCATAGGTTCTATGGGCGCGAGGAGCACGTCTGTCACCTCTTTCGGGAACGCCGTCGTACCAAGACCATGATAACTACGTGACCAGTCCAATGGGTTGACGTCCGTAGCATCCAAGAATGGAGCTGGTAGTGGCACTTCTGACACTGCGGCCTTGAGCTCATCTGCAACAGCGGCATCATCGGTAGGTGTACCAGTGCTCATCATTCGCACTGGCGCGTCCATCCTTCGCATCATTTGCGTAGCAGCGCAAACGTGGCCATTGAAATGGCTTGGAGAAAAGGCACGAGAGTAGCGTGTACGCGCCGCGAATCCCAGCCTGCGTGCCAGTATACGAGACGCCATCGAGAGCAGGAGTCGGGTTTTTGAGAAACAACAGGACAATTGAGGGTCTAGCCGCGGCCGATGAGTCATCGTACATCAACTCCGAATGTTGGTTTGATCCGCGCCGAATCCCGATCAATAGATATGGACAATAATTGTTTTGTCGCTTTCGGCCACGATTGCAACGATGAGACTGTTTTCTCTCGTGTGCGTACTTGCCTGCGCGGCGGCGTCTGCCAGCGCACAGTACTTTTCTGAGGGCTGGAAACCTGGCCAACCCGTGCCCACCGGCTACATCAACTCACCTGGACGACCTGCGGCAAATGACGGTGGCGACAACGGGGCAGGAGTAGAGGCGGGAGTAGGCGGGAAGGACCATGTTAGCCTCTTCGATTTTGACTTCAACACGATCTTGCAGTCAGCGCCTGTGGCGGCGCTCTTCGCAAAAGCTGGTATCAACATTACCGAGCGAATCGAAGCGGCCGCCAATTCCTTCTGGGACGAGCGCATCCCCCTTATAACGGACGACAACTGGCGTGACCTCATCATCAACGAGCCTCTTGACGAGCAAGAGGAGGCGAAGCGCGTGTGGGCTATCGTCGTGTGAGTGGTCATCCTGTCTGAGTCAATTGGTGGCTGCAGGTCTCAAGCTTTATTGACCGTTCGTTTCCTCTTTACAGATCTCCCGCGCGTGCACGACCAGATGCAATTGCCAAGTTCGTCGACGAGGAATTTGATCTTGCATACAACAACACCGTTAACGCCGGTGACTTGGAGCATGTTCGTTGGGGGCGCATCGACTACATGGACGTCACGTACCTTACGACCAAGTGGAATATTTGGAAGTATGTTCATCTCACCTTTTACCTCTTTCTTTTTCGAAATTCTCGTTTGCCTCTGTAGTGCAAGAAGTGGTTATTGACATGTTCCTACACAGTGGCCCGTTCATCATTATCTGCAAGGATCGTGGGCAAACACTTTATTTTTACCGTGCAAATCAGCTACGTATTCGCGACGGCGCCCTGCGCGACTTCCTGCTGCAAGAAGTATACGAAAACCACCTTCCGTGGAAGAGTGAGTTTGGTCCAGGTGGGAGCAGGTAAGCAATTTGCCCTTCTCCCTTCTCCTGCATGTACCTCGCTCTGATTTGTAAATGCTGACAAAAACGATAATATCTTAGGGAGTGGGTGATGGACTTCCTGGCTGAGGCCTTCTCGAAGGTGTACAGTGTGGTGTACCGCATCCCTCGCTGGGTGGGCTTCATGATCACAGGCGCACTAGGCTCGCTTATCATGAACTTCCTCCACCGTAACGACGCCAAGAAGAAGCCGCAACCACAGGCAAGGGAGCGGCTGTCGGCAGCGGCAACGCAGGAGGTGCCTGCGGCTACGGGCGAAAAATCGAACTCGACTTCTACTGCTACTCCCGCGACACCATCTAAAGGAGACGCGAAGAAGCGCCAAAGTAAGAAGAAACGATGATAAATCTACATTCTCTTGGTTTTCGGATGGGCGTCATGAGCATACAAATCAGGTGGATTTATTCGACCAACACATTGATTGACTGGTGCAACGCTGCATCATTTTACTCGCATATCTGCATTATTTGCGGGTGTAGATATATTCACAGACATGTACTGTATGTATGTTGTAGGATTGCTGATATATACATATATACATGAATTAGTGACTTGCTGCTGTGAGCATTCCAGGATGTTACATAATTATGTACACGTCTGCAATCGCGCTCTCTCAGTACGGCAGATGCCTGCCGTCTTACATGTCCCAATCTTCGAGGGCAAATGCTAGCACGCCAAATGTGGGAGCTGCATCGCCGACGCCGTCCGCAAGGCTCTCGACTCCACGACGAATGAATTTGACAAGCCCGTCAAGCTCCTTTGACATTTTGTCGATGCCACGGTAGATGTCCTCACCCGCCGACACGCCGAGCGAAAGCGATGTACCCAGTATCGACGAGGATGGCCCCTCATCGAGACGCTCTTCATACTCCTCATCGTCCTCTTCATCTGAGCTTTCTTCAAGCCTGATGGCAGGTGCCGTCCCCGCCGCGATGACGTCCGCCTGCGCGCGGCGGTAGCTCCTGCTCTGGTGACGTTTGATGACCAGAGATCGGCGTGAGAACGTGAAAGCGTTCTGAGATAGGGCGAGTGAGGGAAAAGGACGTCGAGAAAGGCCTAACGAGCGTCTCGAGATATCGAGCGTTGTCGTGTTCGCGAGCTCGACGAACACTCTGCCGAAATGCAAGCAGATATCTAGGACGGAGATGATGGAGCGATGAAGGGACGAGGTCTAACAAACGGTTGAGCCCTACATTTTGCGGTCAACTGAGTGAGCAAAGCAAAGACGCACCTTTGGGTTCAGCAGGCAGCGACCGTGTATTCGATTAATGCTAAACACACAAACATTGTGATGAGAAAAGCGCGTGGGTTACTAACTCAAGGACGTACTGTGCAGTATGGATCTGAATAAGCTCGTCCAATGACGAAGCCTTTGATACTGATTCGCGAAACTTGAGTATCTGTTCATGGATGACCTAATTTGGGAAGGACTCAGAATGAATTCGCGGGATGAAAGAAGATACCTACATATGTAGTTAAGAAATTTAGGATTGTGCTGGGACACATGAAGTCAGATATTCGAGAATGGGGTGACTTAAAAAAATCACTCACTTGAGGAACCAACTCAGGCGATTGCGAAATGCATATAGCACCTTCAGCTCATTCTGCGCTTGCCCACGTACAAGAATGCGGTCCACGACGCTCTTGGCTCTACGGATTTGCAGCAGGAACACAAACACGTCGCTGTACATACGCAAAATGCTGGGCATGAAAATGTATGTCAGCGGGAACGGCACTGCATATTCCGCTACAAGCCCGTCCATGGCGCGCACGGTCCTGCCGAGGATAATTTCACGATCCCATCCACCACGGAACGACAGACGCACAAGGGATGCCTGCACATCCCTACGTTCATTGGCCTCCACAACGTCGCTCATCGCTGAATTCAGAAAGTGAAAGTCCGTCCACGGCTGCTGTGCATCCATCTACGAGAAGAAGCGTTTTAGGAATCATAAAGTTATGAGAGGCAAAGGCTCACTTTGGAAAACAAAATATCCGTGAAATGTGTGATGATGTCTCCGTGACGCATGAAAAGGATATTTTCGATGGCGGACAGATGATAGAGGAAGTGACATTCATCAAACAGCACGCGAGTGAGTGCGCTGCCTACAACTCGATAAAATGGTGCAATCTCATCGTACACAAAACGTGCAAGCACATCCGTTGACAGGAAAGAACGTAGGGCGCTGCCAGCCGCGAATTCATCTGTGTCGACATTATTGCCTGCGGAACCTATAAGCTGCGAAAACGATCTCCATCGACGTAGTATGTCGTTGTTGCCCTGGACGTCTTGGACACCCAACGCGATGAGGAGGCCAATCGATTTGCCCGCGCCGAGCACTATTTCTGCTACTGCCGCGAGAAATTCAGGGATAATTTTGCAATTGCCGTGTTCTGTCTCATCCTCGCGAATGGTATACCCTTCCGCCCAAAACTCTGGATCGAGCAGACCCATGCCTGCGATACCCATACCGACGCCGCTCCCCTCAATGAAAAACTCATCATCTAGTTCGTTGTCCCCGCGCACACTGATCCTACTCCCCATGCCATTCTTTAGCCATGCGTGGATCATGTCTGTGCAAACGATAGGCATGAATGTATTGAAGACGAAATAATGGTCGAGACGGTGAAAAATGTTCATATTACTTACCCCAAATGGGCTCGACACTCCTTACGAACACACGCATGACAATTTCTGCGGTAACCGTCTGGCCAATCTCTGCATGGTGTTGCATACGATCGAAGAGTAGGTCCAATAACTGTGCGCTCACGCGGGCAGGTGCCCGGGTCGGCAGCGTCCATATACCGGACCCACTCGTGCCCTCCGGAGGCTTACACAAGGTTTGGACGACGTCCAAGAGAACGGGGAAGGCTTCCTCAAAAGTGTTGAGCAAGGCGTTCTCTGTGCTAAGCAGGCTCACGGTTGCTGACGCCGCTGGGCCGCTGCCTCCGTACCGCGCGCGCAGGATATGCGCCTCACGCTCTGCGCACCAGGCGTCAAGGATACGAATCTCGCGGCCGATACCATCCGCGCACGCTTCCATCGCCCGTGTTACGGGGTCATGGCGGTGCTTGGCATATCCTCCTCGAGCGGCAGGGTATTCGTCCTGAGAAAAGATGGAGGCCTGTGATTGCAAGTGCGAGAAGACGAGTGACACGAAGCTGCGGAGGCGTTGCACAATCGTCGCAACACTGGAAAAAGACTCAAATACAGATGTTTGACCTTCAAACGAGAGATGTATTAGGCGAGGGGCGGAAGCCATCACCTGGAAAGATTTTCTGCGAGTTTGTTTGTAGTCTAGGAAACTGCACCAGTACGTACGCTATAGACATCACCGTTCAAAGACAAAATGATGTTCTTGCGACCCTGCAGCGCCATAAGGAGTTCCCGCACCACATCGACTTCATCCAGATACTGAATTGTGTTTCTGAGTTTTCTGTGCGTCGGAGCAGGAAAGGTGCTTACTTGCCGTTGCAGATTGTCACTTGAGGACCCGTATTGCTGGGCTAGTGAGCGCTCAAAAGACGGCCCTACACCAATTCAGCAATTTGACAACCAGTAAACCTGTAGAACACACCAAAAGTGGCCGCATTCCCTATATCAAAAGGCACATACGGATTTGCATCGCTACGCCATTCCTCTCTCCAGTACTGTCGCGCACACAAAGCCTCGTATTCCTTACGATGCGGGAAAGTAACTAGCGGTTGTGGAGGCGGCAAGTCAGGAGGCGCAGGCGTAATGTTCTCGCTATGTTGATCAGAAGACGCCGTAGAATCATCCAATTCTGAATCGTCTGAGTGAAGCGGCGACCACAGACTCCCCTCTGAGGAGCTATGGTCGGGCCAAACTTCTTCATCACCAATGAGCTCTCGCCATGTCAGAGGTGCAGGTAGTTGAGGTGGATTTCTGATATTCTCCAAATACGAGTCTGCATAAGCTAATGAAGATTTTGACGGAGCTGCCGACAATGCCAACTAGTCGTGTGAATTTTATCGTTGAAATCATAAACTATAAACAAATACCAACGTACCAAAAATTGCACATGGTGCGGGAGGCTGTTCATCTGTGTTATCGTAGCGAATTTGTGAACAGAGTAGATATGTAAAAAATATATACATACCGTGACCGGTCGATCTGGTTTATCATCGTCCTTCACGCTGGTCTTCAGCTTCGTGTAACATATTTCTAGAGCCTCGACGAAAGTATCTTCGAGATCAATTCTTGCCTTTTCACAACGGCTATTCAATGTCAACAGAAAGTTACCAAATGCAAATTAAACGACATTAAGACTACTCACCCGTGCATACGCCGATCCACAGTGTCCATATCCATCCCACTGCCGCCGATCATGGACATCGCATTGTCGAGGCTGTAGGTCACTCGATCTGTCAGGGCCCGGAAGTGATCCCCTGAGGGATCTTCTGAGTCCGGCTGCCCTCGTTCAACGAATCCAGTAACATTGTGGACGAGAGCCTGTGAAAGACTTGCAATACGTGAATGCGCCTGGCGAGCTTGCAGATGTGAAAGCCGCGATAGCGGCCGAGTGGAGGCTCTAGAAAGCGGCCTTCCCATACCAGACGGGGGTGGTTTTGACGTGCTAGATAAAGGTCGCTTCGACGCGCTCACTATTGACGCGTTTGACATGGTCCGTCGTCTCTGCGAAATACTAGAAAGCGGCCGCTGTGCCGAAGAAGAGGGCGTAACATTCGACGGAGGTATCATTTTTGAGAAAAAGAATAGAATACTCTAAAAAGTGGAAACACTAGAGACCGCCGACTGGCCGTGGAGTTCGATGTTCGGGTAGAGACCTGTAGAGGCCGTAAAATTCAAGCCTTGAGCACGAAACAGAAGTGATTACGCGTCGTCTACGATGCAACCGCGTCAATCTAGGTGTTGCAGACCAAGGATCCTTCGGTCAGATATATGACTGAGTAGACTGTATGTAGACTGAAAACGGAACGACACGAAGAAAGTTCAGACCATGCTTTGGATAAAATTCACTTGGAAGATGATGGTAAAAGGACAGGTTGTGCACAGCGCACGCGTGCCGGTGCCAGTGAAAACGCGACTGAGCGCGCACGTGACTGAAGACTGTCAATGGCTCGGCACCTGCCGGCGAACTGGCCATATAAAGCTGCAAAACTTATTTTTTGCTCTTTCAAGTGTCCACCAACCTTCGAAGCGTCAGCCTCTTTGGCTTTGTCGTTAAATTGGCCAATGACGTTCATGTATTCTTGGTTGGGGAGCGAGGTGTCTTTCGGGATGCTCACGAGAACGAGTGTTGGTGCGTCGTGTATGCCCCCGATATAATGATATTCGCTAATGTATCTGACAGGTTTGCGTTCGCACTGTGTCCTGGTTCTGCTTCGGTATCGAGTCGGGGTTGCGGTTGCTTGAGCTCATTCATAACGTGGTGTCATATTCCTATTCCTGCCGTAGTCTTTCTGACGTTGACGGTCTGGCCAAACCATGACACCTACATCGTCTGGTTTCATACATAGTTCTTAATTGTGCGCCTTTATTCCTTAACTAGTGGATAGACTTCAATGTCCATTTTCGTTATTGACTGTTGTCGGACGTGTGTGTTGAGCTGCTAACGAGTTTTCTAGAGCTCATTCCACTAGTCGAATTATGAATATTGTCACATGGTTGTGGCCATGTTTAGGCTTACCGGAAGCTATCAGTTAGATGCGATCAATTTTCGGCGTTAAGGTCACGTTGTGGACACAATAATCTGGGAGCTCACTCAAGAATTATGTGAGAAGAAAGGTTGTCAGTGGCCAGAGATATCAGAAGGAAAAATATAACGGCAAGCCTAGCCGCGCCGCGCACAGCAAAAGGCGATTTATGCAAAGGGATGGCACGCCTCTACAAAATAATCATAATAGAATCAGCGTACCTTATTTGGAAGCTGCGCTGTGAAAGGCGTATAACAAATGAAGACGACGAAGACAAATGGCAAACCTTAGTTGAAATAGAAAATAGGTGGTTGGCCGCGATAAACAGCAGGAGGCTAGAGATCGACAGGCCCCTAACAAATAGGAATAAATATGGAAGGAGAGCGTTGTCAAAAGATACAGTCTTGCGTACGTGGTGCGACACCTTGCTAAACGAAGATCAACTACCACGAGATTGGATAACGAGCCCCAGGGTTTGAGTGGGTATTGCGTTTGATAGGCGACCACGAGGAAGGAATAAATAATTATGGAATATGGAAGGGATGTCAAAACGGAAAACTAACATATAGGCAAACGATCACCAGCACACGAGTCCCACACTATCCGCCCATAGGATGTGTTGCAAAACATTTCCCTGGGGGGAGCGCTATTAGTGGGGTTTAAATCCCTCAGTAAAAGACGGTACTAACCGATGCGGAAACACGAAGCAGCTTGGCTGCTAGTCGGGTTTCAGATCGCTCCGTAAAAGAAAAGGTGTCGGTCACAAAGTAGAACGACAAGATTTCCAAAACGATATTTTTGTGACAGTCACTCATCAGTCACTGGGGTGATGAACCTCGTAAAAAAGCTGGGCCCTAAGGAAGCGGGGTGCAGTGGGCAAATGACGGTACATAGGATAACATTGAACAACAACCCCACCTGATGGAGTGCCGCTTTGAGAATGTTGGTTGGTAGGCTCCGAGGCGATAGCAGGACATGAGCCGCTGAAAGGAAAATGTTCAAAGGCTCGAGCGTTCTGGATGTGAACATACACATAAAAAGGTTCGCTTCTCGTCGGCGAGTTCAAGCAGCCGAGAAATCTAGCTGTACCGAGTCTTGAACAAACAGTGCTGGAGGTAAGCATGTCCAAATAAGTCGTATCGCGATATTACAACACAGAGCTGAGGCCCGCGATTGTCGCTAGGTATGGACTCGTTTATTGTGCTGCACACGCGATGTCCCAAATATCTCGTGCTATGTAGATTAGCTAGGTGAGGCAGGTTCTCGAACGACGAACCAATCGATGTCGTGTGCAATGGACATTATAATTCGAGAGAAAAGACTTCAAGCTTTTGAACCTAACATAGATGGTTAGCTAGATCGCTCAAAGGAGAGGGTAGGCATACTAACATTTACTAATGTCTAAATGTGGTACTGAGTATCCCCTTCTCAGTCGGGCAGCTGGAGATTCTGATGTATTATTGCTTGTTCACCGGTTCGCCCGGGGCGCGGGTTACTAGTCTCACTGACTCCCGGGCTAGAGGACGATACAGGTGTCATCAAAGGATGACTGCTGTATATCCTCAATGTACTCAATGACGTGCAAACGCAAAAAATGACAGTTGAGAACTCACCTTGTGAGATGGGAATGGAACGCCCCGAGAGGAAAGGATCAGTTCAACTGCTGTCAGTGGTGCCTGGTAAACTCCTCATAGGTGTTCAAGTTTGTGCCAGTCTAGAGACAACTACTGCATTCAAGTGCATTCACCCTCATTCATTCATCGTGCTCTTATACGTACTCAGATCGTTGGGAGATATACACATGGCATTTTGGTCATATCCAAGTCCTTGCATGTAGGTCATCTTGCCCAATAGAATGACATCTTCCACAAATTTGGCAAACTTCTTGGTTTGCTACGTATGTTGCTCAACTATGGGCAGTTGAATCATTTTTATCTGCTGGCAAGACAATAAAATATTCAGGGAAATGTGAAACAAGGCATGATAGCGATTACAGGGACTGACCGTGACGTTAATGCAAAGTACGTTGGTATTGCTGGTCCTAAACATGGCGCGATCAGGATGGTGCCGTCTGGATGAGCAGAAATGCATTCTGAGGCCGTATAACTTGGCTAGTCAGGGTTTGACCGCACGGTGCAAAGGCGTGCACAAAACCGGACAACGTAAAACGGTCAACGTATTATAAGAATGACCAACCAGCGGGGAGCCTACTGAGTACGGTTTGAATCAGCTTCTAGTGTGTGTATTGAGCCCATGTCTTCGAAAGGCCCTCAATTCGCGGGCAGCCAATGCCAGCTATCGGTCGCCCCAAGTGTGGAGTCTTTCTTACGAGCGTGATGTCGCTTTCCTCCAGATCTGAATCGCTGGCTCAAGGACAGGTCAACTGGTGGGAAAACACAAGATCGTCGACGCCTGGGGTCGTCGTGATCCCATGATACTCGTACAAAAGTGGGTTGGCTATTGCCGATGGTGCGGCTGCTTGGCGTCGGCGTAAAAATCACTGGCCAACAGGAAGTTGCACTTGAGCTACTGAGCGAACCACGAGAGCGACTCACGTGCGTGTACAGGACGCCACAAAGGTACCTGTTTTGTTGTTTAAAAAATTGCAGGGTGAGCCTGGGAAGTATACCAAGGATACCTGTGATGAGCCTGTCCGTTCAATAATGAAGTTCTACACTTACAGCCTGCCTTACACACAGGCAGTAGCATTTGAATTCGACAACAGCTTGGGTTGATATTCAAACCTGCGTCGCATTCGAACTGTCATATGTAAGTCGTAGCTGCCTCGTTGCGCATACATACCTCGGCTTTCTCCAGAGCTGCTCAGGTACGCTAATAATGTGGCACCGACTTGACGACCGTTGAATGTCAGTTTCCTAGGTGAAGCTTCTGCTGGAAAAGAAGAGACTATCTGTTTTCTTCCGTGTTGAACGGAGGTGGAGGAAGCATGACAAATCAAAGGGCGCAGATAAATAGTACGGTACTTGCCGTGTTCATGAGGCGACTCAGTGAAGAGCGTATGGCTAAGTGGCTCGTGCGCCCGGCATGGGGACTAGTGTCCTACGCTGCCTGCTGTTCGTCACCTGTTCGTTCAGTGGGCCTATCCTCGTCCTACGATTGTGCCATCTACCTGTCTGTGTAGCCCTCCTTATATTGCTTCCATTTATTGTCCATTCGTCCGTGGAAATAGCCCCCATGGTAGATTCAAACCATAAAGCGGATTGGGGCAGAGCAGACAAACAGTCTGCTCGTGAAGCAGGCCTTCCAGTTGTCCAATGAACAATGCTTTCAATAACGCCGAATCGAGATGGATCCTACAAGATCGCCAAGTGCTTGCGAATAAAACCGCCAGAACGTGACGAGCGCTATGCAGACCATGACATTGTCAATGGACACAAAGTGTAGCGTAAATTGGATGAGCCAAAGGTTAGCCAGCGCTCATATCCTAGACAACTTTGGGTACGCCCCAGAGCCAGCTTGTCCGACTTGAATGAGCTGGCTTGTGCAACTATGCGAGGATGTGTTGTGATTGTCAGACGCGAAGTAGGGTTAGCGCGAGGTCGCAGGAGAACAGAGAGTCAGCTTGCATATGAGAATACCGTGACAGATCCGGATACTCACTATGCAGAGATGTACGTACGGGTGCTGGACTGTGCTGGACGTTCAGCATGCCAGTACGAGGTCCGACAGACGTAAGTGCAAATGCAGCAAGGTGAACTCGACGGTGAACGTCGGATTATGAAGCGGTAAAACAGCTTGAAGAAAAAAATAACTTCGGAAAAAGTCGATTCGAATGCGACGACTTAAGCTTGGCATCGTGAATTCTCATATACCACTCTTCGCGGGCTTGCGAAATATAGATCGGGAGATAAAGTAGGACGAGATATCTTAACGTGAGACGAACATGATACGGAAGGCGATCCTCGGAGAAAACAACCATTACTAAATTGAGGAAAATTTCTGGCAAGTTCGAATTGTAAGAAAAAAAAACGAAGGAGGAAAATAAGAGATATCCACGACATTATTGGCAACGTCGACAAGTATTGTTGATTTTCTCCCAGAAGGAAAAGGCGTAGATCGACCAAAGGGATCAGGGAGACGGGAAAAACGACAACAACGACATAAGGGCGCAACGTGGAAATTGTGAGATCTAAAAAGGAGTTTTCCACGAGGCAAATGAAAAAAAGAACAGCAGCTCCTGCCGAATAGATAACGGACATCGATAAGGGGGAGATTGGGCGAGGACAAAACAGACCTTTGGAGCTTTGCAACGCCGCTCTTGTAGTCCAATGGGCGAACGAGTGTGATTACGTTCTTCTCTCAATGGAAAAACCGCTTATGAAAGACGGCGTCCACGTGAAACTAGAAGGAGGAATGAAATGAAGATGGGGATGTAGGAGCGAAGCAGAGACCAGGCGTTTCGGGGTGATGGAGTGGAAAACGGGGCGCCAGCAGTGCGACGATGCCTGCAGGCGAACACAAGAGATCGACTGTGGGGGTTAGCCGGTCGAGTCTGAGTGATGAGTGATGAGAAATGATAGACATTGCTGTGACAATACAATTGAACTAATTGTAAGTGATGCGAGGGAAATTTTGAATGGAATCCCGTACATCACCAAGGAAAACATTGAAGGTCCACCAAATAGCACTCGGTGAACGAGGCGCAGCAATAATGAAAAAAAAGTATGCTTAGCGAAAGAGGCGGTTTGTAGACTCGGAACCAAAAGCGATATGAACACTAAGTAGAACAGAGTATCACTTTTTTGGCCCTTGAAATTTTTTGACAGCCATTGCCCGCACGGTCCAATGAGAAAAGACATGACTGCCAGACATCTTGACAAATCGTATGGGTTGGGGACCCCGAGAGGGCCATAAGAAACAAACCAGCTTATTCGTGAACCCGGAGATAATTTTGTACCTTCTCCGGGAGGTTAAAAACAGCTTTGCACATATTCTGGCATCCTTGACGGGAGGCTAAAGCCTGCTAGATCATTGGTCAGATGGAAGGTCAAGCGGCCATTCGCAAGCAACGAACCAATTGCACGCAATGCACACCTCCGTCGCGTGCATCTTGGTTATTCTTATTGTTGTGATACTTGAATATTGTCACCGGAAGCACGTACGACTTGAATAACTTGAGTGTACAGCGCCACGTATCAATCGAACATCGTGGCCGTCTGCTTCCTGCTTCCTGCCGCCTGCTAGCCAGTATGAATGACCTGAGTACTTACACACACATTCTCTCGCGCCGACGTGAATGAAAGCATATCAGCACGCATTGGCCACCGCACGTCGGAACATCTGAGCTGAAGCAGTACACGAACAGTGTAAAGAGAACCCACCATAGCCTGGCAGTTCCGAACGCTAAGCACCTATCCCCAAGCGGCAAAGATCCACGCTCTTTCTCGCATACTTCTATTCTATTCTCATTCCTCCTACTTCGCGCTTGCCAGATGCCTTCCCCCCCTGTCGAACTCGTGAGGCAAGCACTGCCCATGTTTCCCACGTTCCGAACGTCGAGCTTCCTCCAGAAATTATGCTTACTGCTAGAAGACCAGAGGGTTGGCTTGACATCAAGAAAGAGCCACGGAACTAAGAAAAAGGGTGCATTCGCTGTCCGCAGCCACCTGCTGATGCCTGGTCGTGTAGGTTGGAAGGACCACGACTCATGCATCGGCAGGAGTAACGCATATCGGCCGAGCATACCTGTACCTTGCAAGAACACGGCTAAGGTGGGGGGCGAGAACTGTGGACGTCATATCCCCATGGTATATACCGCTACCGGCGGTATGTAACCAGGATTATCAGTAAATCCCACCTTCAGGTACGCGCTCGTAGCTTATAGCCGCCCGGAAGATCAGTGGCGGCGAGATCTTAATTGTGTGAGTCGCCCAAGCTTGTGTGAGTCGGCCAGTTCTACGGGTTTGTGCGTCAAGCGGCCCTCGAATCGTTGTCACATCCATGCGTGTGCCGTACGCGGCGAGTCCCCTGCGTAAATGCATGCGTATCTTGTCGGACCCAGATTCAGATATACATATGCCCAAGGTCCAGACGTACGTCGATGGATTGCATTGGGACCCTTAAACGTGAGACGAGTGTCATTCGACCACGGCGAGAAGAACGTCTTGCCTACCAACCACGTACTATTGGTCGACACGACATAGTTTCACCGCACGAGATAGATCATGAGACTGCACGAATACCATTGAACTACATGAATGTCATCAGGCGGACTGGAAGGACGTCAAGAATACATACAAATGGGGGACTTTTTTCATACCACTGGCGAGGAAGGTTCTGTTCATTGCCCGAGGGTCCTTCGGTTTATGTACAAACGAGGGTCAAGTTGGATGAATGGGGGACTATCAGTTAGCACGAGCCAAGGAACCTCGGGGATGTTTGCGAAGGCACCTGCCACTGAGTATACAGGCAAGGGTCCTCTCAGCAACACGATTCTTAGAAGTAAGAAGGTTGGGCTCCCTGGAAACGCAAGCGGCGAAAGACCTTTTGAGCTAGCAATGCCAGAAACGTTTCTCAACGACCAGTACGCCACAAGAGAACCTGCATACAGTGACGTTCTGAGCCTGCACGCCGTCCTGAACCTGTCTGAATCTGAACGTGTACAGTGCAAGGACTGCCTAACTGTTTCCGTCGCCGCCACGCAATCGGGCCTAACCAAACCAGGAAAACGACGAGCATAACTGACAGCGGCGCCCGCAGCCGCCCCACGGAGACGAACGGTGATAGCGGAGCATAAAATGCGGGATGCGGAGAATAAAATCATAGATGGTAATGGCAGCATGGATGAATGCGTGTTATTTCAGTGGGTACACAGTGGTATTAATTAATTACCGGACAAGGAATGCGTGTCATAAGAAAATGCATTGTGAAGGCCAGAGGGAAAGGGAAACAAAGGGCAGGCGTCGGACAAGGCAGCGGGTGCACGGCGGGAAGCCCTGGGAGCGGACAGATGGCAGTCACGTTTCCAAGCCTTTGCGACGCGACGACCATCATGTGCCCGCAACGTAATCTTCCTATCTTCTGTCCGACTTCATGCATTCCACCATAGGGAGTGTCGTACCCACAGCCTGCTGCCTCTGGTCCAGCGCAAAATAGCAGCCGCACTATGGGGTGTGGACGCCGTGACTTATTATGGATAGCTTTCGCTGTGTGTTTCGGCCGAGAGATCGTCAAACTATAGGCTGGTTATTGATATTGACGGTTCTACTTCTAGCAGCATTCTAGTCGAGTTTTCTGATAGTGTACGCATGCGCATGAGATTGCTGATCGTGAGCCGTTCCAACTACTATTGTACTGTACTGTAACTGAGTACTGATCGTCAATCGAAAGGCTCAAACTGCTGAATCGCCTCTCCAGGGTGCTGCAGGGGCCGGGGATCGCGCTCGCGCGTGGGCGACCAAACAATTGACGGCCACAACAGAGTTGGGCATGCGTTAACACGTGCGTGAGAGCGCCGGCGATGATCTAATGCACGGCCGCGTCAAATGCTTGTTCCATGCAAGTTAACGGGATCGACCTGGCAAACAGTCACTGAGCAGCTCTATACCGTCTGCCATCGTGTGCAAATTGTTCAACTGCGCCCCACTCTTACGACCCTGCACACATGGCATGTCCTCTCCCCCACCTGAAGATCCACATCCATACGTGACCTGTCGTCTTTCATAATTAAATCCCAAAATGGCAGTCTGGTACCTCCTGCACGAGCGTCGCATGCACAGCCACACCGCCGGCCTGCACGCGCCGCGGCGTGGCAGGGCGCGGCATACTTCGATCTGCATTCACGGGCCATATATTACAGATAGATATACGTGCATCTCTCAACCTTGATTATTGACAAGAGCCCTTGAATGAGCCTAGAGGCCACGAACAAGATATGTTTTATCGAAGAACTCATGATCAGGAGAGCCTCTGCGAGCCAGTTTGCGAATCGGAAAGAGCCGGCGGTGTGTGGTCACGCGAGCACGGAGTAGTGAAAGATTTCTACCAGCGGGGAACTTGAAGCAATAGAGAGCAAGTCCTGGCTAGAGCCGCGGCCGCTGGACTATGCGCTAGTACCGCTGCCATGTGTACGCACGCACGTATCCCCGACTGCAGACCAGGTCTTCTGAACAGATTCACTTTTTCACTTTTTCACTTTCAATGTTTGCCAGCTTTCGAATATTTGTTAATGCGCGCCTGGCGTGCGTTAACAACGACGCATATATTGAGCTCCACGATGTATTCGGACAAGTGACTGACTGCAAGGCTGCAGGCATGTGACGCAAAAAAGGCGTGTGCGATCGCGAGTCGGAGACGGACGGACGGACATTTGCAGAGATCGCCCGTTATCGGTGGGTATCTGCGAGAAAAGCGGGGCGGAGAGGGCGGACCTGGGCGGACATTGTTGTGACCAGATTGCCGAACGCAACTCTTATTTTATATAAGTAGCGCCAGATCCGAGTCGATGAGCGGGAGCATTCTAAGCAAGTGCATATGAGACCTTGAGATTACCATGACGGACATCAAACCTTGAAGCTTTGAAGGCAGTCCGCATTGTGCGAGCCAAGCATGAACGCAAACCAACGACGAAAAGAAAAAGGAAAAAAAAAAAGAGGCAACGGAGATTTCGAAAGCGGGGTCGTTCAGGAAACGACTTGGAGAAGTGCAAGGGACGCATTATGAGCGATGAGTGAAGTGTCGGAGAAAGGCGCGACTTGGCCAACGACCATGGGAAAGAAAACGATGGCAAAAATAGCACTCCGAGGAAGACGGATCCGAGAGTGAAGTGAGAAATTCAGAAAAAGACAAGGAGTGCGACGTACGTCAATTAGCTGCAGAGGAAACCAGACGCGGGAGTACGTGCGATGAGTGCTAGTGCCAATAGGGTGTCGAATTTGTTGCTGAAATATCTGCGCGCTATTCATCCGTAGACTCGGAGCATGGGAGAACAGGGAGAAAGTAGACAAGCAGCGAGGCAGAGTTGCAGAACAGCGCTAGTATAGCGACATCTGTCGGGTAAGATGTGGGACGAGATATGTACTTATTGCGGGTTCAAGCTCGAGAAGCGCGTGAGGATCAGGACTCTGCGGACTCTGAAGCTGAAGATCTGACCAGGTAGCGCGAGGTCTGGCTCGATGCGCACTAAGTAGTATGAGGGTCGAGATATGTATACGAGGGTGGTGCTCGCAGCTCCGCATGCAAGTGTCGAGTGCCGCGAGATCCTGGGCATAAGTGTATGCTAGTGTACACGTCATCGGGGCAAGGGCAGGCGGCGATCACTAGCCACCTGTAGCCTAACGTTCGAATTCGAGGGACAAAATAAGAGAGAGCGCGCCCTTACTTAAATAAGTAAATGCACACTACATACTTGCTAAGGATGGATGGTGCTTTACCCGCGCCGTGAAGCTTAAAGAGCAGACAGGATCGAAACGTCACTGTGCGATAAGTAGGTAGCATGTACTATAGCACAAAAGGACAATAACTAACGGTGTTTCCGCAGAAAGCAAGAGGAATGTCAATACACTGGCAAAGGCTGCATGTACACTAGCCACGTTGCGCACACGAGCTGAGGTTGACCAGGTTGTCGAGATACATGCGCGCGCCACAAGTATGTACAGGCATGCTGCTCGCGCGTATACATGCAGCACCAGCAGAAATATGTATGCATTCATACAAGGCAGGTGTCAAGAGTCGTCATTCCAGCCGTGCTCATCGAGAACAGGCGGTGCATAAGTACTTATCATGGACCGTGGCATCGTTTATGATCGCGAAAGACGAGGTGTGTGTGTAACGCTCAGGGAGACAAGCGAGGATTGCAAGCGATGCCAGTAAAAAAAAAAGGGAACTGTCGTCGGGCACAAGCGACGTCGCTGCGCCAACCGAGAGATCAAGATAACTAATACAACGGGTGTTGAGCGCTAGGAGAACAGACCAACCACAAGAAAAAGACAATGTCACCGAACACCGAGACTGCAAGGGATGCTGACAAGGAGGATGTTCAAGTCAACTGGGAAAGCGGACGTCGGGGATTATAGAGTTGCACGTGCGCGTCGTCGGTCGGCGAACATGAGGCGAAGTGGACGAGCGTTGCGACGGACAGTTGCGAGTCGGATGCAATTGAAAATGAACTGGTTTGTGTGAGTGTAAAGGCCGAGATTGATGTGAGATAACCCCGGATGGACAAAAAGACGGGGATCTCATCATTGTCTGTCTCTTCTCTCCTCTTGTATCCCACTCTACCGTTCGTTCGGTTAGCCATGCCGTCTCCCGACCATCACCCAGCACTTCCTCATAAAAAGTAGTTGCTCTTCTTGCCCTCATGCCACTTGCCACCATGCGTCACTGCCATCTATGCGCTCTTCCTCCAGAACTCCAGCGCGCCGTCGTCGCCCACCTCTCCCCGCACGATCTACGACACCTTGCCCACACATCCTCCAAGCACACCCATCTCTTCTGCCCCGCCAACCTCGCCCAGGTCTACATCGCTCGCTTTGATATTCGCCCCCTCTACCGCCGACAGCCCCACGCGTGGCCCTCCGATGCGACCATCGCCGCACAGCTCGAGAGCGTATGGCGCAACGTCCGCCCTGTCCTCCTCGCCGACGATATCTTCTCTCCGGATGTCGACATCATGCTCGCCATGGCACACCTTATGCTCCTCGAGGACGATGGTAACAACCGTTACCAGCTCGAGCGATGGGGCTGCTACCGCTTCGTCCGTAAATACGTCATTTACCACCTCGATCCTCCGCTTGCTCCGGGTGCGTTTTTCTTGCTTATATGCGTTCTCATTCTCACCTTTTTCAGGCCAGGACACCCGACCGTGGCCCGTCGAGACGCCCTCTCTCGCCCGTGCTCTCGCCATCATGTGGCTCCTCACCACCCGCCGCCGACTCCGCACCGAATCTCTTCAGGACCGCGAGCAGGTCTTCCGCCTGTTGCTCCCCATTATCGTCATGCCCTTTCGCGTCAGTCTTTTCTTCTTCTCCACTTATGTCTATCCCCTAACGTTCATTCTTATAGTACCGCCCCACCACCCTGTCACCCGAATACGCCTCCATCCGCAACGCAGCCCTCGACCACGCCTTCGACCTAAATTCTAGTAACGTACTTCCATCCCTATTCTCCCCAACCTCGTCCAAGCGTCTTCCCGTCTTCCACTTCTCCACGGGGCACTTGGCTCAAGATTTCTCCCTCGCCCCACCTCCCCTTGTGCTGTCCGCCATCGCCCACTATTTTGCCCGGTACGACGAGCTCCTCGACGTCTCGGCGTTTGCCCCACCGCACCTGCCAAAGAACAGGAGGGAGGCCATTCAGAGTTATCGTCAAGCGGTTGCGCAGGCAGGTGCGGGTGCAGACGCTGTACTCCCGCCCCAGGTAGGTCCCACGAAGGAGGATTTTGAGGAAATGTGGATGTTCCCATCGACGGTCGTTCCCCTCGTGTCGTGTGACGGCGCGTTTAAGTCTGTTCCGTCCGTGATGTCTACGGTGGACAAGCAGGACGTGTCTCGGTTGTCAGCAAGAGTGGGTAATGTGGGCGCCTTGATAAGCTTGACCCCCGACTGGATAACGAGCCTGTACGGCGGGACTCTCGTCACGAACCGCCTCCCTCAGCCACAGGGCACAGATCCGAGAGAGGTCGGAAGAGAACGAGGTGAAAGTAGGCGTGCTGGTGAGACGGAGAAGTGGGATGGCTTCTCGAGGGCATACGACGAGTCGTACTATCGCTGGACGATGAGTATGACGCCTGCCCCGCTTTCTCTTGGCACAATGACAGACAACGCGATTTCATCGACTACAACGACTTCAGCAGTGGCAGCAACGTCTACTTCGACGACGACAGCAAGGCCAGGCGAGGACAACACAGATTTCCGCTTCGCGCGTTCCGAGGCTGCGCGGCTCGCATGCATGTTCAAGCCCGGTTCACTCAATGGTTTATGGTCTGGTCAGATGGCTGTAAGTTATTCGTTAGCCTTCATCGATTTTTTGTCTGGTTTCATCTTGTTTTGTTCCTGAGCTTGTTGGTTTGCTTTGCTCAGTCTTGGGCAAGCGGCTGTGTTTAGTCCTGTTTCCCATCTGTGTGCATTGTTTTGACACGCATATATCGTGTTCTTCAGGCTTTCCATGCGTGCGCACCACTATTTCGTGCACAAGGTGGTTTTATGGCGCATGGATGTTTTATTTTTGCTTTCTCCATCCCTAACACTTCTTTTCTCTTTTTCCTTACCAACTTTCTGTGTCCTGTTCTTGCAAATTTCACGTAAATTTTTTCGCGTAACCTCTTCCACCAGGTTGCGGACACAGAAGCGCTCCAAGACGTCGCGATGCAAGCCGAAATGCCCGTAGAGTGGAGACCAAGTTTTGCGTCGCGTCCTTTGAACATTATATTCACCGAGCGCTACGCCGCCATGCCTGCCGCTGATGGCAAGACGTGTCCTGCGTGCGCGGATGCTGTTGGTTCCAGCATGAATCCAGGCGCGCCAAGAAAATGTGCCAGCGGAAACCGGCATTATAATGGCGACGGCCAATCTTGCTGTGCGCACGGGCTCCTGCCCAGCGGCCCGCTTTCAAGTGGGTGGATGCCGCAGGAGACGTTCGCTGCTGTCCGTCGCGAGCTCGATGCAAGGGCGACACTGCGCCCGAGCTTTGAGGATGTGTTGACGGGGAGGTACGTCGACACGCGGAGGCCGGTGCGTCAGGACGGCGCTGCTCTTCACGTCGATGGTAACGACGATGATGACGGCCCGCACAGCTATGACCCGCTTTACGGCGAGTCCGACGGACTGACGGTGCCGTGTGGCGACCACTGTTACACGTACACGCGGACGTTGCCGCCTGAGCCAGAGCGCTCTGAAGAGTGCGCCGGTTGTGCCCTCAGGGAGAGGGAGCGGCGTGAGGGGTGGGCAGGCGAGCGTGTCAGGGAAGGAGAACCAGGACGCATGGGTGCATCCGGGGACACCGAGAGCCTCGCAAATAGAGTGTTCGAGGAGTATGGCCTCGGGTACGCCTGCGCGGCGTGCGAGGACGGAATACGCGAGATGGAGGAGGAGCAGGATGTAGAGATGACGGACGTCGATGAGGACGACGATGTGGACAGCGAGGACGACGAAGACGATGACCATGACGAACGTATGGAGTCGGACGCGACATTTTCGCCAGATGATGCCATGTCCGTTTCTTCTTCACACTTCGGACACTCGCTTTGCTCAGTCCCCTCTCACCGTGCACGGCCTCGTCCAGGAGCGTGCAGCCACGTGCAGGACGTTGTCCTCACTGGCATCACCGAGGCACGACATGCGGCGGCATGGGGCGACTACGCGTACATCGGTCGTGTGCGTGCGGCTGACGGTCTCATTGGGATTTTGCGTGTACCGACGGGTGAGTTGTTTTAAGTTTTTTGTAAGGATTGTTTGACCTGTGCTTGACTGGAGTTTCCAGCGCGCAATGCTCTTCCGCATGCGATGCCGATTTTCTTGTATGGATACCTCGACGGAGGTGGACGTAATTTCATCGGGCACTGGCGCGCGGCTGTGCCCCATGACGACGAGCCGTTTCCGCTTGAAGGTCCATTTTCGATGAGCAGACGGATTGATTGAGCGGTGCACGCTGTGTGTGCGTCCTCTTTCACGTGTTCCTGCACACTACATTTCCTTCGTCCTCTGCCTCGGTCAAGGTCCCGCGTTTCGTGCATTTCGTGTATCCCATCCACACACGCTCTGGTCTATGCCTGCGGCGTTTCTAGTCTGTTGTTTCTTGGTTCACGTCTGATTGTTCATTGTCGCCTCTTATTTCTCGTCTGCATCCACGTCCCTATGATTCGGAAATTCTCGCAAAGGTCCGTGTCAGGTAAGGGAAACAAAAGTATGTGTTGTTGCAGTTTCGAATGTGTCTTTTTTCTTGCATGTGCCCGTTCCTGGATTCTTTTTACTATCCATTGCCGTCCCCTATTTTTTTCCCTGCTACCCTTTCTTTGTTCAATCGTTCGGCCTCTGTCCCTTCAGACTTCCATTCTTCTACCCCTCAAACTCAACTCCCTGCGCTCACTTGAATCGGCTGACTCCATTCAATCAATCGTACCCCTCCGACATGGTTTGTCTGTTCGCGTCCTGTTTTGCCCATCATCATCGCAGTCTTCTACAAATGCCGCGCAGTGTTTTGAGTTATATTCTTTGCGTTGATCGGTATTCAATTCATTTCAGTATTCAATGTTTCATCATCCGATTCCTGCACGCGGCGTTCTTCTCCACATGTCATGCTCCTCGCCCTTCCTTGGTTATTGCATCCTTGCATCCCAACCTATCGCTTCAGGCATCCCAGCCTACTGCTTCAGTCGCACGGTCTTGTTCCTCCGCCGTATTGTTTCGTTGCGCTCCATTTTCAACTGACTCCGGCTCCATTCATTCAGACCGTACCTGTTGCCATTTAGACACGCCGATTCGATTTAAACATTCCGATTCTACTCTTCTCCATCCCGTGCACTGTCAACATTCGCTTTATATACAATGACCGTCATATCTTATCCTCCCACATTCTTAACCTTTGTTCTGTGCATGTCTTCATTGTTCATTTTCCTTCCGTCTTCTATCATCGTCGCTTTCATGCCAACATCTTGCTTTGTTATCATTCGCATCCATCGCTCGGGCCATCTGTATCACTAGTATATGTATAGTACATCTTCATCCATCTCACATGCTCCACTGTACTGTTCGGTTGTTCCCCTCTGTCTCTTGGTTATCTTACGCTGTCCGTCCGTGATCACATTTTGAATGAACAATTCGTTGTGGTTCAATACGCTTACTGTTATGCTGGACATTATGGTAACTACATACGCCCAAATAAATACATGCTGTAGCTCTACATGTCCATAGATCTCTCAGTCGAAATATATTTCTGAACCTGTATCCAATACCTGCCGTGCGCGTACGTTATTGTATGTATGTCAGGGTTCTTCCCGTCGTTTTACGTGTAAGGGTCTTGTGAGCACGGCGCTCGGCGACATATGTACGTATCAGGTTGCCGGGTAGTTCTTTTCCCTTGCTCAAGAGATCCGCCTGTCCGACTCTGTCCGATTGGTATATGCTCTTCCAGGTCGTATACTGTGTGGGTCCCTCTTTCCATCCGTGATATCTGGCGGGCCCGCTCTTTCCCTCGGTTCACCGAGGGCCCGTACAGTACGTGTTTTCCCATTTGGCGTCTTGCTGCTGGTACCCCAGTCCAGGGTTCCGAGTCCGTCGACTTGGACGGAGAGACGGGTCGAGACGATTCTATCGGTCTACATTTTCCATCGTTACGGTCTCGTACGGCCGTGGTCGGCCCTCCCTGCACACAGACGTCGACCAATGTGGCACGGCATAACTTAAAAAAAGAGTTCATGCTTCTCGACGGGGCGTTCAACCTATCGACGACGTCGACTGGACTGGACGACATTTTCCGTTCGACGGGTCGCGGTTCCTCCCTGCCATGCATGGCGAGCCACGCCGTGACAGCTCATATGATGATGGCACGGCATGATGAGTGAGTGCCGTACATAAGTTACCTGCTCGATATGTGCCACTTACAGTATGACAGCTAACGGCGTGGTTGCGTATGCGGGCAGCCGCGCGCCATACCGACGTCTCCACCGTTCGAGAGCGTTTACTGCCCGCCTGTCCCAGTCGGTGGCCACTGGCCACTGGCCAGGAGGGGGGGAGGGAGGGGGTCGCGGTGCCTGACGGGTGGCTCACATTATTATTGGCGAGGGACCAGGTCGGACAGGGCCAGCTGTGCCGCTGACTCGGTGAGTCGGGAAGTACCGGGTAGTGAGCGCCACCGCCGTTGCGACGGGATAGTATATGCGCAATGACATGCGAACCTATGCGAACCGGTCGCGAGGTGCGCGCGCTTCACTTTTCCTGGCAGGCGAGTCTGGAGCTTTATTTTTTTTTCTGTTTGCCGAGCGCCGCGGGCGACGTACAGATTTACGTGCACACTGCCATTGGCAATGGTTACTTCGGGTTCAAGTTTTCATCGATTATTTTACTTACATATTTGAGTGATTGTCGTTGTTATAATAAAATTGCTCGGGCCCGCTCTTTCGGTTTCGGTTTCGGGTGATAGGGCGCGGTGCCGACGTTGTTATTCTGAGATGCAATGATAAGTAATTCTGCGCGCGCCTGGATGGTGTGAATGATAGGTGCATGCTACACATTTCTGCAAGGGAAAACGCGTCGAATGCGTCGTGGGCGACCCTTGTTATGGCAGATGCCATTCACGTGAGCGCGGCTGGAAAAGGCCAGATCGGGTAGGTTTAGCTACTTTCGGCAGTCAATCAGTTGGAGAAACAGGGGAGTTATGACCCACAACAGGTATCTTCTTTGAATCGCGACTTTTCCATCTGTGCATATCGTTCGTACTTCGTTTCTTGTGCTACTAAGAGCGTTCTTGGGTATAAATTCTTCAACTTTACTTCACAGTACATTCTTGTTCGTTCTTCGCATCCACCAGCATTGCCACCAGTAGCGATGTGTTTTCAGGACGTCCGCTTTTCCCCGTGGTCGTTGTGGTGTGAAATCGATGCCAGCTTTCAGTATCATGTGAGGACACCAGTCGATATACTTACCGGCGACTTTTGTGTACGGGAGGTTCCCAGCTGACGAATTTCGGACGGAGCCTCAATGTCAAGTATATGTCGCGTCATGCAGATGGCATTTTCGTCATGACAGTAGTGTATGCATGCAGGAATCTTGTTCGTTCGTTCATTAGGAGCGGTGACCATCCTCGCTCCGTATGTATCTTGGTCTGGGTACGATCTCTCGGAAAGTGCCGCGTGGGATATTCTGATCGCCAACTCCCGGAATGTGGCGCAAACGGTGTCCTTCGTCTTCGTAAGGATTAATTCATAGTCCAGCGAGCCAAGCCGAGTCGAGTTACTTGGGTGAGCACTTGCTATATGTCTCTTTTCGCCTTCGGAATGCACCTTTCCTTCGATATGTGCTTGAGGGGGCGACAACGCTATACTGTCAGGGACATCGCCTCAGTGGTTTGTTCTCGTCTTGTTCGAGGTAGCAAGACCACTGCGTGAAATCTCATGATAAGTATTCCCCGTCATTTGCCCTGTGCCTCGACAATTTGACTTGCGAGGATACCCTTGGGAGACCTGTTGTGACAGATATTCGGACCGATGCGAGGTTATTGGTTTGCTGGGCGCGATGAGTAGTTTGTACACGTCGTTGAAGGTTCGTTTGTTTCTTCTCCGTGTCTTCGTTTCATCAACTCATAAACGCCGTTCATCTGCATAGCATGGGTAATGTTAGTGTCATGATGCGAAAGCTTACTGCATGTCGTGTGTCTTACCGTTGCACTGCGTATGTACTCGTACAAGAATTCTCAGTGTCGGTGCCGGTCGTCGTTCAGAAACGGGGACGTCAGATTTCGAGAGCAAAGGAAGAGGACGTTTTCGTCAGCTCTGCGTGTAATAATGGCATTTTTGCCTTATACCGTGAAGGCCTGACGGTCCAGTTAGTTACGCTCCCATCTTGTTCATCGCTCACGGCATGCTACATTTCATATTGCCGTCGACTTACGTATCTATCCATGCTTTGGGCACGTTTGTGCTTTGCACGTGTGTTAGAAGATAGGAGAGCTATTAAGAGACAGAGCTAGAACTTGTCGCTGAATTCACGCAACTGCACGAAGCTGCTCGCACATGCAACCGCAAACGCACGTTGGTCAACGTTGTCAACGAGGAGCCGGCCGCACGCGCGTCAGGAAGGATTTAGGTGACACGTGCAATGTCAAATGTAGCAATTTCCGATGATGATCTTGTACTTACTACATAATGATAACGAGGGACCAGGGACCAGGTCGCTTCAGATGCTTATTTAAAACACTCTCTTTCCTTTTACTACCCTCTTCGGTCCTTGCTGCGTATCCTTCCGATTCCCCTTCTCCTTTTATTCCCCTGTAGACTTGATTTTCAGTGATGGCGGAGAGGAAGTTGCCAGGTGTGTCGAGTGCTTGGTGGTACACGACTGCCTGCTGACCAGTCGCTGACCAGACTGCTGGGGCCACCGTGGTGTACGTTGGCGTACGGCCTCCGGGCAATACTCACCCTCAGTAGGCTTCAGCCGCGTTTCCCGAGAACACGCTCGCTAGTTTTGAGGCTGCCATCCGCGATGGCGCAGAAGGCATTGAGAGTGGTGTGCATCTTCATTCTTGACCACATTCGATTGTTAACTTGGTCATGTTAGACGTTCACGTCTCGTTGGACGGCGTTGTGCTTATGTTCCACGATCCTGGTAAGGCTTTGAGTTCCTGCTGCCGCCACAGTTTTGACACATCTTCACTTAACATGGCAGCTCTGGACCGCACGACTGACTCGACGGGTTATATCAAGAATCGCAACTGGTGCGGCCCAGACGGCATGGAACATGTCCGCACGAAGAAAGAGCCGAAGCAGTCCATCCCTACGTTCGCAGAGACCGTCGCGCTGCTAATGCTGGTGCGTTCCCGCCCGTAAGTCCTTTTCGGGTGGCGCTGAGCGTCACGCTTTTTAGCCTGAGAATCAACACGTCAAGTTCGACATCGTGAGTGCCTTTTTCCGCAATCAATGTCGCCTTACGTTTAGGGGACGCGTACATAGGACGTGAAACCGCAGAATGATCCTCCGCGCCTGTTCACACTGCTCCGCGACATTTTGTCGGCTATTCCGGATTGGGAAACGCGACTTGCGCCACGGCTTATTTTGGGTCTGTGGCATCCGGCATTTGTCGGACCGGCAAAGGCGATATTGCCTCTGTGCCGACGGAGTTATATCGGCAACAGCATTGCCATCGCGAAGGACTATTTCTGGAGAGACTGCGACACTTTCAGTATCGCATTTGGCTCCCTGGTTGGCGCACGTGGCGAGGAGTGCGTGTCCCCTTGCCGTATTCTTTTTGAATGTCGAATGAGCATGCATTTTCACTCTTTGATAGGTTCCGGAAACAGTGCAAAGCTGCGGGGAAGAAAGTCATGGTATGGACAGTGAATGAGGCTGATCATATGATGGAGGTCTGTGTCTATTTCTCTTGAGATGCAGTGGTCTCTTGACAAACTTGCTTCAACTCTGACAGGCTGTTCGTTGGGAAGTTGATGTGATCCTGACAGACCGTACGAAGTTTTGGTTAGAAATGCGTGACTCGCTCGCTAGTAAGCCGTTCTTTCAATTCACTGTCAGTCGCTGACAAGCCGTCTTGCAGAGGACTACGAGAACGTGTTGGCGAAACAGTCACGTATCTTCCTTTGGACGTCGTGGAGGTTCTATTTACCCGTCAACGTGGCCCTTGGTCAACTTCTGAAGTTATACCTTGAGAAGATCGCTGGCTCATTCGATGTTCCTCTCACTATGGAGATGTCCCCTTCCGCGGTTGCCGCTACGGCATAGAATTTGATGAAGAGACGAAGAAAGTGAATTGTTCGCACAAGGCTGCTGCTTACTCAACAAATTTTCAATAATATCTACAAAAGGACGATCTGACGTTCATGGCTGCATATATAGAGTGGGGTTAGACTATGTCATAACAAAATAACATTTCTTTTTGGTATTGATTTCTTATTTGTGAAGGATGGAGGGAAAAGTAACCGCTGTGCACGTGATCGTGACACGGCGATCCTCACATTCATCAAGTTGAACAGGAGTTGAACGCTTTCAAGTCAGACGCTCGTCCTTTCATTGATACTACTGCGACAGCAACTGGTTGATTTATTCTGAATATCATGTCTCGTTTATCGCGAGCGAATCTAAGAGCGCGCGACTCTATTTTCACGAGCGGACCTGAGGTGTATCGCGGCGACTTCCACGCGACTTGCCCTGTAGATCTCGAGGAATGCGTGATGACTCTCGAAGACTGCAATGAGGAGGTACGCACGCCTGTTCGATACAGAAGTCTGTAACAATCCGCCCACAAACGGATCTGCAGACGCGAGAAGCGCAGCTCCTGCTTCGCAGCGGTACAGAGGACTTGCCACGAATGAACAAGATCTTGCAGAATCAGCGTGTGTGTGTTCCTGAACTACCCATATCATTCTATATCAAAATGAATAACTCAATCCTGCATTTTTCTAAAAAGGTATTTTTGTTGATTGACGAGAAGACGGTGGATAGATATAAGATGGATCTTGCGGATGAGATAGAACCAGCGATCAACGAAATGCTCGAACGTGCGGAGCAGGGACTGAAGCTCCTTCAGCGCAAAGAGGCATTATTGCAGGCGAAGGTTTGATCATAAAAGTTGAGTGGGGGCGAGTGAATGTTTTCCAACGGTTGATTAGGTGGAGAACATGCGATCAGCGCCACCTAAGGTTGCTGCACCGTCACATAGACCTGAGACGCGACGCATGCAAATGCTCACAAAACAAAGCCAAAAACTCGAGAACGAGGTTGTAGCCCTAGAAGCTGAAATCAGACAATTGGTACGCAATAGGCAATCTCTATCATTCTGGGAAGAGGACTCTAGCGACCCCCACAGGAACGACAGACGTAGAATGCAAAGCGGAATTGTCTTAATTGTGAAGTAACAGCTGGTCAGTCTGAGGGCCACATATATACAGGCCAACGTTAAGTGTACTACCATTCCTATTATTGAATAAACTACACGGTAAGCTTGGCGCACTACTTAGATTAATAGCGATGGACCTCGTCGCGTTCGCGACCACGAAGGAATGGCGGCTCTGAACCAGGATAATAAACGTCCGTCCAGAGTTCTTTTTCATCTGGTACAAGTTCCGTTAGTCGCACAAAGACTAGGAGTAGAGTTCGTTCAACATACCTGGCAGCGGGCTAGCCTTCGCTGTCTCGACAGCTTCATCGACAATGTCCCTGGCGTGCTTCTCGAGTGCTTTGAGCTCAGCTTCAGAGGCGACCTCCCACTCGGTCATGTACCGCTGCAAGCCACGGATGGGATCTTGCGTACTACGCATGCGTTGGACCTCATCGCGCGTGCGATATGTAGTTCCAGGGTCAGACATGCTATAACGTCCCAGAGAGTGAGCCTTCTCATCATCCCGTTACTGAAAACAAAAAGTACACGTACGAATGACCACCATAACGATACGTCACAAATTCGACGATGAGCGGACCCTTCTTATCTTCCACAGTCCATTTGCGCGCATACTGCGCCGCTTTGGCCGTCGCCATGATGTCCATACCGTTGACTTGAATACCGGGGATCACGTCGCCGCGCGTGTAATATTGTGTGTTCATCGAGCTGCGTTCCGCGCTCGTGCCGAGGCCGTACCGATTGTTCTCACACACGAATACGCAAGGCAGATCCCACAGTTTTGCCATGTTGAACGACTCGAACACCTGCCCCTGGTTAGCGGCGCCGTCGCCGTACATGACGAAGACCCCGTGCGGCGATTCCTTGTATTTCTGTGCGAACGCGATGCCGGTGCCTAGCGGGACCTGCGCGCCCACGATGCCGTGTCCACCGAAGAAAGTGGGTGTGAACATGTGCATCGAGCCGCCCTTTCCGATGGAAACGCCTTTTGGACTGTCAGAACTTGTTTGCAAAGGTAAGGGACGTTCAAGACATACCACAAGCCCGGCCCATCAGCTCTCCAAGGACCGCTGGTATGTGAAGAACAGGTTAGTATCGATGCAACGGGCTACAGCGCTGATCCTCACCGGTGACGCCGCCGCCTCGCAAGGCCACAAAGGGGTGGCATCGATATCCGGTTATGATGATATCGTCGGATGGAATGGCGTGTTGCATACCCACTGAAATAGCTTCCTATATACACAGAGGTCAGAAGAGCGGTAGCTTGCGCGATATAACAGAGGTGTGTATGAACCTGTCCGATGGCGAGATGACAGAACCCGCGAACAAGCTTGGCTTTGTATAGGAGATCCGTTGCCATCTCCATGCGGCGGACAACCTGCATATCGGTATACATGGCCAAGAGCTTCTCTTTCGTGATCTCCACATCGAGGTCGGGCGCTTCACAGTTGTATGACTTAAATGAGTCTTCGTGGATACGGACCTACGACAGATGAAGTGTCGTTCTGAATTGAGCAAAGGGAAGCTCGGCTCAAAGCAGCTCACGAAAACTCACCTTGAATACGTCCTCCGTCTTCTCATGTAGCTCCGAAGTGCCAGCAGAAGTCTGAACACCCCGTCGGTAGCACACAGAAGCTAGAGGCGTTATACGGGATATACTCGACGCTGCGCGCTGGTGATTTGTGGCCAAGATTGTCCATATTCATGAATAATGGGTTTCTTAAATGAGACGGAAAACCTCACCAAGCCGCAACGGACACGGACAATAGAGGCCATTGGCAGATGGTACGTGGACAGGGACGTTAATATGGATTACAGTGGGAAAGGTTAGCACGTCTTAATCTGAGGGCGAGGATGAAGGAGATCGAGTGGGGTAGAAGGCGGGGGAGATAAGTACCGACTTCGCAGTACTCATGATCTCGTACGCCGTGCATTCTCAGCAAGACTCGACCGCGTCTAGTCGCATTTGCATCAAACCGGTTATCCGGCGGGCCGCCACGGAGGCGCAAGGCGCTTACCTGCTGGCGGCCCGCCGGATAACCGGTTTGATCCCGCACAGCGACTGGTCTCGGAGGTCCCGAAAGGGCGGCCATGAAAACCTTTAAACATTTTTTTAATACAAGGCTGTAACATACATATTGTAGCAATGACTTGCGCAACGATATTTCTGAATGCCAATATTATTATTGGTGGATGACATGACGCATCATCTTTGAACAGGCCTTGCGCCGGATGGGCGCATGATTGTTGGTGGGACCCAATCCGGGGTCAGAGAGCGACGGCAGTGGGTCCAGGCGTCCACAACCTGCTCCTATAGCCAGAAATGGTAATTCAATATTGGATTTCATAGGTCGATCAGGACAATCGTACCATGGCATTTCGCGGTCCAGAATGGTATGGAAATCCAACCTCACATATTTATCCACCCTATCAATACGCAAGAGCTAGTATGGCTTGAAGCGTCTGGATTCCTTGAGCTTGGCAACCTTGGCCTTGTCGGCCTCCCATTTTTCCTTGAGTTCCACAATTTCTGGGCGAACGCATCAGAGAAAAGTAAGCGTCGTTTGAAGAAATATTTTCTCACGTTTTCGTTGCTTTTCTGCTTTCTCGAAAGCATAAAAATTGGTCTTGTCCTTTTTTTTCTTATTCGGGTTTTGGCTGGCTTCGCCGGTCCGTTGAAATCGTTTAGTTGCCACCGCGACGCCACCACCCAGCGTTTGTCCATATGCGCCACCTCGAGTCACCAAGGTAAAGCCATCCTCGTCAACAATGGCCTTCCCTTTGCGGTACTTGGACTTTTGCTTCGCTTTCGCTTCGTTGTACTCGAATAGTTGCATGTACGAATCGGCGTGCTCCTTGACAGCATCTAGCGGGGGACGCAGCGAGTCGTACAACGCCTCGTAGTGAGAAAGGCCCAGAGGCTCATCCGATGTTGGCCAATTGCGCGGTTTGGATGGTGTGGCAAGAGCGCGGGACATGGAAGATGGATCAAGGAATATGACATGTGCAGAACGCCCAGACTCGCCGAACTTTCGCAGAGACGTGGGCGGAAGAGGGAAAACTTTGGGAGGCGGACCCCGCCTCAGTTTACGCTTTTTGCGTGGACGATCGCCATCAAGGGTGGGATCTTCAGCATCGTCCACCGATTCGTCGTCTTCAGACGAGTCTTCGCTATGATCAGGCACTGCCTCAGCTATCGGGTCGTTGTGAAAAATGACGCGTTCCACTGTGCCCCCGAACTTGAAAAAGAGGGAGAGTTCGCGCTCTGTCGCGTCTGGAGGAACGTTGACCAGGAAGAGTGTGCGATCTGGAGGTAAGGCCTGCGATCTGCTGTCTGTCTTCGAAGTCTTGTGTAGCTTCCCATACATGTAATGAGTTACAGAAGGTGAATAGGCTACAGGGAGAACTGTGAAGCCAGAAAAAGGCGAGGTCATTGTGTCACACGATGACGGGAAGCAAGAACGTTGCTATAGTGGAAAAGCGCAGTGCCGATCAAATCGGCGCATCAGGCGCATCAAAAATTGCCGATCATTGACACTGGATTGCTCTCAAACCATCTTCCAGCTTTCATAGCGTTAGCTTGAAATCTTCTGTATCCTAACTCCTGTTTGCCATGTCTAAAAGGCCCAACCCTGAAAATGAAAGCGCGATGATCATCAAGCGCGCACGGTCGAACGAACCTCAACCTTCAAACCAAATTGCCATCTCTTCAGCCAACGATGAGAAGGGTCTTATTCGGACAGTGAAAAGGACGAGTAATCTTGAAGCGCCCATTATAAGCCTATCAGGAGCACACTCTGTACGCTCTGTATCTTACATCTGCGTACAGTCGTGCTCAACGCTGTTATAGTCGGAAATATTAAGCTGCAGATTCGATCCAACAGGACAAAATATCGCTGCTTGCTCGACGGACAGAAGTGTCTGTAAGTGCTATGTACACAATCCAGAGGAAGCGATATGACATGTACAACTTTTGAAGCGTTGTGGCGGACATATCCCCCAAACACAAATTACGGACTTCTATCCAACCTCAGTAAGGCGCCTATACTTGACCTGCAATGGTCTCTTTATTCTCCCGTCCTTTACACCGTGTCTGCCGACCACACTCTGTGTTTGACCGACGTGACGACTGGTCAACGCATCCGTAAAATACGCGCCCACCGCGAAATCATCAATGCGGTGGACCGAACAATGGCTTCTGGCTCTGGCATCGAGCTCGTGGCCACCGCATCCGACGACGGAACGGTCAAAATATGGGAAGGTGGAGAGGACGCCAGTAAGACCGCTGTTTCTACCTTCGATATAGGTTGCCCTGTCACTGCTGTCTGCTGGAGCGCGGATGCGACACAGGTGTTCATCGGCGCGATCGACAATGAGATTCATGTGCGACTTGTCCCGTAGTCTTTCCATGATGCCTCAGACTTATTTCTTTCTCTCAAGGTTTATGACTTACGTAAAGGGGAGCAAGTGTATTCACTAGCAGGGCACACTGACACGCCGACGTCGTTGTCGTTGTCGCCGAACGGATCGTATCTACTTTCTCCGTCACTATCCTCGCAAACAATCATACACGATATCCGTCCATTCTCTCCCAGTCCGTCACGTGTACATCGTATCCTTCACGGTGCACCCGCTGGCTTCGAGAACACGCTTCTTCGTGGTGCGTGGAGCAAGGAAGATGGCGGACGTCGTGTAGCGGTCGGCGGCGCAGACCGAATGGTATGTATCTGGGACGTTGAGACTGCGAAGATACTCTACAAGGTACGTTTGCTTCGACTGTAGCTACTTTTACACCATGTTAATTTTTTTCGTATAATAGCTCCCCGGACACAAAGGCACAGTGACGGCCGTGGATTTCCACCCGAAGGAGCCTATAAGTCGGTATATTTGTTTTGCATTACCGGGCCTGTGCTAATGTCCTTTTTGCGAAGTCTTGACTGCAAGCAAAGATGGCACGATGCTCTTAGGCGAGATAGAACCAGGCGTTGTCGTTTGACCGCCACTTCTCTGGTTCTCCGATTTACATTTACGTGTTCCAGCTTTAAGTTATCTCGTTTCAATCATTATATCTGATGCTGCAATCGAGTGGAAATTCTCTTTAAGTAAAGGGAGTGCGTCTAGCTCGGAGCAATTTTCTTCCTCGAACAAACACGACGATTGGCGTCATTCAACGCCCTCAGGAACAGTTTCTACGTAAACCCCGACGGCATTTTTCGGCCACCGCACGGTGAAGTATGCGATGCCGGACCCTCTGTAATAACACTCAACGGCGGCGAAGTGCACAAGCAGTACATGCATACGAAAAGTCACACGTGTACACGTACGCAAAAAGTTGTGGTTGCCATGTTTCGTTCCGAAGCCGTGAATACATGGTATTTGAATTGCACGAAATAATATTGAACACATTGACACATTGCGGAGTGCAGAAAACTTGAACGTACATTCGATATGAGACACTTATATATGTAGTACAATTACTGGTATATACACGACCATGGGAAACAAGACACAGATGTTGCAAAACTTCCAAGAAAAAATGTAGATGTTTTTCAAGAGAAATAGTACGGACGATGTCATGTCAGGAACAGAATCGAGTCTCATCCAAGAAAATTAGTGTTCAGCATAATAACTGGGCAGGACCATGAGCATCTCCTCGAAGTACCAGTACGAGGGTGGCGATTTAGATTTCTTCTTTTTCGATGTGGGCGCAACCGTTTTTTCCGCCGTTGGCGCTGCGTCGCCGCCGGCCGCTGCCGCTACCACATCACTCTCGCGTACAATTTGCACCCAAGTACCCTGGATGCCCATGCCCACGCAAACCGTCTCGGAGAGCTCCGGCTTGACGAGCAGCGTGATTTCGTCCGTCCAAGGATTGTGTGCCTTCTTAGATGACGACGGCGGCTTGGGTGCACCGGGGGCGGGCCGATCGAGGCTTACTGCACCGCGTGAAGTCTGGCGGATTTCTGGTACGTTATACTCGTCGTATTCACCCCAAGGCTCTAACACAACACGTGCGAGCTGCGCCGCCAAGAGCGCGACTACGTCAGGTGAAGGGGCAGGTGTCGATGGAGGAAGGACGATAGACTTGGCGCGTCTCAGAGACGTCTCAACGATGCCCGTTGTGTGAGTGAGAGGGAAAGTAGTTGGTCCGAGGAGGCTCCATAGTGTGGGCGTACACGGCGCGGCCCAGCGGTTCGCGTCTGTCTCACTGCTGTCCTCATTCATCTCAACGTCGCTCCATGACGCAGAGCCGTTGCCTTCGAGCCATCCACCATTGGCGTCACCTTTGCCCCACCCATCGTCACCGGTCCATCCGTTTGCATGGCTGTCACTAGCGTCTGGATTGGTATTCGCATCGGGTGCATCAGTTTCTGCCGTTCCTGTTGCATCCTCGACAATGCCTTTGGGACCGCCGCCCTCGACAAGTGTGCCATCAGTAGTATCGACCTTCTCCATTGGCGAAACGTCTTTATCTATCATGGACATTGACTGCGGCTTTTCTTGCGTTCAAACTCCACAGCTCACCTTCAGCATGTGGCTGCTGGAATTGAAAGAAGAAAAGAGCTTTGCGACCCCATAGACTTTGGCAAGCCATGCCAAAGTCGTCGGGCAGTGCACGAGCCAAGGCAGCTGTCAGGGGCAACTCTTTGAGAGCGACGTCGGTGACTGCTTGAGCACGGACGAGGCTCGCAGAGGAATTAGGGTTTTGGAAGACGTGGTTTACTTCAAGAGACCTCAGGAAAAAGCAAATGATACGCGGGACATCTTTGAGATTTGAATCATTCCTACGATGGGCGTGAGCAACCATGAGGAGAACTGATCCTCCGAATCGTTGAACGTACCAAATGAGGCCCTGCTTTCTCATGTGATGAGAAAGATATATCTTAATCTCTCGCTCTGGATTTTCGAGAAAGTTGACCAACATATCTTTACCGCGTTCCCCAAAGGCTCGCTCAACCACAACGTCCATAGGTTCGCCTGGTACTTCCTCTATCCCGCTGGTTTTCACTTCGACGTCCTCATTGAGATGAGCATCCTTTGACATGTCCTCGACATCAGGATCATCGTCTTCTTCGTCACCCAAGATCTCCGTGTTTTTAGCCTTTTCCTCAGGACGGTTGTACTTCAAAACACCTAAATACCGCCTGAACTACAAGAACGTTAGTGCTTGCGGTCAAGTGCTGCATTTATGCCTGTACGCACATCGTCCCATAGTTCCCGCACATGCTGAGGGAATTTTCTGTTCCTTTCAAACGACTCAATCGCGTGTACCAAACGATCATAATCGTCGTCACTATTGCCACATTTCAGCGCCTCGATCCGTCGATTTGTAGACTGTGCAGTACTTACCATTGAATTGGATCCACAGGCTCTCGGCCAGTCCATACATCGTACCACGGTGGCTGACGTGGACGAGCAGGCCCTCCTGTTACGGGTTTTGGAGGCGGTTTGAAGATCGATTCGGAGAGGCAGCGGTCTGTATCATGAACTTTCTGCAGGGCCACAGTGCGTATGCCGTACGCATCGATCTCGAATCCTTCAGTATCTGGATCTATCGCGATGCCTCCAGGGCGAAAGTCTCCAAAGAGCACAATCTCGACGCCTTCCGGGCGCGGTGGAAATGGAGGGAAGCGCCAACGAGAACCCTCACCGGCACCAGGCACATCAACTTTGGTCATTTCTGAAATTCAATTTCAAGAAAATGTAGGATTCAAGCTATAGATTCTTGCGTTCAGATGATTCTAGCAAAGAAATATTTTTTGGTATACAAGTAGACAGAAGGATGCGCGATGATCAAGTTCAAGTTCACGTCAGTTGAAGAGGTTATCGACATCGATGGCCCCTGTCCACCTTATGGCCACTCGATTTTATGTGCGGTGCTCCTTGACTCCGTCCTTCAAAGTTTTTGCTTTCAGCTGATTTGGGTGGATATCGACAATGGCTCAACTCGCACTCTTCAAGGTCCCAGAAGTCACCAACGAGGCTATGGTATGTCCCGCGCTGTCGCGCAGCCGGTACTGACCGACGTGTTTTGATAGCGCACCTATGCGCCAGGTTCTCTGGAGAGAGATGCACTCGAGGCTGCACTCGCCGATTTGCAACAGTCGCTACCATTCGAGGTCCCGTGCATCGTGAATGGCAAACCGGTGAGCACCTTAAGCTCTTCGTACTCTATCGCGTCTCACTCATACCCCACAATGCTCGATTGAATCTAGGTGAAAACCGGAAAGATGGCCAGCCAGCCGATGCCCCATGACCATGCGAAGAACTTGTGCATTTATCATGAGGCTGACGAGGCTGTCGTCGCCAACGCTATTGACGGTGCCCTAGCAACTAAAGCTGAGTGGGAGCGCATGCCCTGGGCAGATCGCGCCGCCATCTTCCTCAAAGCCGCCGACCTCATCAGTGGCAAATACCGTTACAAGCTTATTGCGGCCACCATGCTCGGCCAGGGAAAGAATGCGTGGCAGGCCGAGATCGACGCTGCCGCTGAGGTATGTCGCGCCCCAACTACATCAACTACATTATTCCTTGCTGACTGTATGCATACATTATAGCTCTGCGACTTCTTCCGCTTCGGCGTCAAGTACGTTGAGGAGCTGTACTCTCAGCAACCTCCTCGGAACTCTGCTGGTGCTTGGAAGTGCGTGGGTTGTTGGTACTGTACTCCATTTCTTATATTTCCTCAGCCGCGTCGAGTTCCGTCCACTCGAAGGATTTGTATTGGCGGTGACACCTTTCAACTTCACTGCAATTGGTGGCAATTTGTGCGGAGGTACGCATGGTAGTCGCCAATTCTGAAGCTGGGTCACTGACGCAGTGCAGCTCCCGCGATGGTTGGTAACGTCGTCGTCTGGAAGCCGTCACCCATGTCGACTCTTGCCAGCTACATTACGCACCAAATCCTCACGGAAGCGGGTGTCCCGCCCGGTGTCATCCAGTTTGTGCCTGGTCCACCGGCTGAGGTTGTCGCACAGGCGATAGCCAGTCCCTATTTTGCGGCTTTGCACTTCACTGGCAGCACCTTTGTATTCCGCAAACTTTGGAAGGACATTGCCTCTAACCTTGACAAGTACAAGGGTTACCCGCGCATCGTCGGTGAGACGGGCGGCAAGAACTTCCATCTCGTACATAAATCAGCAGACATTACGAATGCAGTAAACCAGACTGTACGCGGCGCGTTCGAGTATCAGGGTACGTTGATTACGAAGCAATGCGCCGCGACGACAGCGTTTCAATGGGTACAATCATTGCAGGTCAGAAATGCTCTGCGCTTGGACGTCTATACGTTTCCGCGTCTGCGTGGAATAGTGGATTCAAGGATCGGCTTCTCGCGGAGGTTGCCAAGATCAAGGTCGGCTCTCCGCTCGACTTCAGCAACTTCATGGGTGCCGTAATGTATGTTCTCGACTCGCATTTTCTCTTCTCTGACATAGTAGCAACCTTGCAGTGGGCGACCCGCATTTGACAAGATCACTGGGTACATCCAGAAGGCGAAGGATGCGGGTGGAGAGATTCTGATTGGTGGCACGGGTGGGTACGCTTCAATGCGACGCTGTCGCAGAACCGCTGATACGCTGTAGCGAATGATTCTATTGGTTACTATATCCAACCAACCGTCATCCTCACTAAGGATCCAACGAGCGTTACGATGGTCGAGGAAATTTTCGGACCAGTTCTCACGGTCAGTATTAGTTACTGTTGTCGCTCAGATCCCACATTTTGATGTCTCATAGGTGTACGTCTTTGAGGACGATGCCTACGAGAGCACGATATCGCTCATCGATAGCACGGGCGAGTACGGCCTAACTGGCTCAGTGTACGCTTCCTCCACTTCACCGACTGAATCGGTATACTAAATATAACAACCATATGCAGCTTCGCTTCTGACCGAAAGGCACTCGTTGTTGCTGCTGATGGCCTGCGCCACGCTGCCGGCAACTTCTACATTAATGAGAAGTGCACCGGTGCAGTTGTGGGCCAGCAGCCTTTCGGTGGTGGACGTGCTAGTGGAACGAACGATAAGGCCGGTAGTATCAGCATCTTCTATCGTTTCGTCAGCGCGCGTTCGATCAAGGAAAACTTTGTACCGCTGGAGAGCACGCACTACCCGTCTAACCTAGTGTAAAAATGTGAGACTAAAATTATACATGTAAAAAATCTGTCAAAGGTTCGTACATCATTACGTATGAAATGAAATGCACTGTACGCTTTTTTCTGGCCACAGCGAAAGTAAACGAGTGCCTGTCGCGAACCGCCCTGCCTCGTATACTTATTCATCCTCTACAAGCCTTGCAGAGAGAGATTCAGAAGGATATATTGCATGGAAATAGGGTGCTGGCTTGCTAATTTGGAATGGACCGGTCACCGGTCTAAGGCAAGCTCAGTCGTCTTCGTAATAGCCGTCATGGTAGTACCACTGCCCGCGGGAGATCGATGACTCGTGAAGAGCATTCACCTCAAAAGCTCCTCGAGAAGCGGCGAGAAGCGGACTATACATCCTTTGCAACCCGGGGTTCCCCTCAGGAGGCCGAGCCTCAAGCACACTAGTATGACAAAAATTGTATCCACTCACATGCACACGGTGGTAAGACCTTTAAAAGCCTAGAGACTTCGCTCAATCGCGTCCATCTTCGAACAGCATCTTCATTCCAGCTGAAAGTCGCCTGAGAGCCCTATTGACTGCTATGTCTTCCGCATCTTCTGAATCCACATATCTTGTCTTTCAGGGAAAGATAGCTATCGTCACCGGCGCATCCAGAGGAATCGGTGCATCTATCGCATACGAGTTCGCTCGACGAGGCGCATACGTGAGCTACACCCTTGGTTCAACGTGATAGTTTGAACTTACTGCTTCCTGCAACAGGTCATGATTACCTATACATCGTCCAGTAGCGCGCCGAAAGTAGAGGTACTCATCTCTAAAATCACCGCTCTGGCCAACGGTAGTCGTGCCGCTTCGATCGCCAGCGACCTCCGCCAACTTGGCGCGCCACAGAAGATCATCGACGCGACGTTCTCCGCCTTTGGCGTTTCGCACATTGATGTTCTCATCAACAACGCCGGCGTGTTTATGCAGAAGCCATCCGCAGACGTCACCGCGCAGGACTTCGCCGACGTGCATGATCTCAACGTTCGCGGTACATTCATGATGACACAGGTGGTCGCACCGCACCTGCGCGCGCCAGGGCGCATCATTAACGTATCTTCTGTAGCTGGACGCTTGGGCTTGGCGGGACTTTCGGTGTACGCATCGTCGAAGGCAGCCATAGAAGCACTCGCGCGCGTATTCGCAGCAGAGCTTGGTCCAAAAGGACACACAGTTAATGCGGTGGCGCCTGGTCCTACCGCGTCGGAGATGCTGGACCTGTTGCCCAAGGACTTCGTTGAAGCACAGAAACAGAATACACCTGTCGAGCATCGGCTCGGTCAGCCAGAAGACATTGCTGGGATCGTCATGGCATTATGCGGGGAGGAAGGGCGTTGGATATCTGGCCAGACAATCTCTGCAAGTGGTGGTATCCTGATGCTGTAAGCTGTACGGAATGTCGATGAAAGTGCAGAATCAATATCAAACAGTAGACGGATACACTGCGGACATACAGCGTGGTATACATTTCATTTACTTTCTTGATTATGAATGCGGTGTGGATGGATCACGGATTACACGTCGTAGCCCGGTGGCGCATCGCTGGGGATGTTGTTGTTAGGGGATGTGTTAGTGCTTGCCGCTTCAAACGCCGATGGATACCTTGCTGGACAGGACACAAATATCAGCATTCGCTGCAGCCGCCAAAGCGTCGAGCGAGCGTCGTACAGATAAATTGATTTTTGCGTCACGACTGCGGCTTGTGTCTAACGCGCCGATGGCACCCGTGTTGTCTGAGTGGATCCGAAAGAGGCCGTCGTGATGCCCTAGTGCAACTAGTGCGTGAATCGCGAACTCGAGGGCCGGGGACGCCAGCCAGCAGATGTCCCGGCCTGGGCGGTGCACGAATGCACCGTATTCGTTACCGATGGTAAGTCCGATGCCCCAATCTGTTGAGGCATCGACGAAAACATCCAGGTCTTGAGGTGGGCGCAGTGGTGAGATTTTTGTCCGTGTGAATAACGGGGTCTCTAGACCACAGGACCACCATACCAGGGCGTCTTGGACGGCCGACGTGGCCCAGCGTACAAGGAAAGTGTCACCTTTGTAGAGTGACATGGCGTTCGAGAAGGCTGGCAGGCGTAATGATCCATTCCGGTGGACGATGGTGATGTGTAGGAGAGTGCCGCGGATTGCCTATAGGTCCAAGAGGGAGAGGCAAGGGGGGGGGGAGATTTGCCATTGAGGCGCTGGAGTAAGGTATTTACGTGTGGCAAATACTTTAACCGCTTCTTCTCGATAAGGCGTATGGTGCGAGCGGGGATATCCCATGAGAAGCCCAAGGGATCAAAGGAATGGGCATATTTGAGACCAGGTTCCAGTCCACTTCGTACTTGGACATGAGGGAAATACCGGATGCCTCCATGATGTCTTGCATAGCGCCAGCGATCATCCCTGGTTGCTACTCGCTGGGGTGGCGCCGAAGCAATGATTGTGATCCATCCAGAAGCCACCCCGGTGGTCCTGCACTTGTATAACGAAAGAAAAAAACAGAAGCGCTTACTTACTGCTTCTGACATTCTGTATCATTGAGGCACCAACATTAAATGAGAACGTAACGATCACGGAAAGCGACGCACCTTGACGCATAAGCAGACCGCCTTTCAAGCCTAAGAACTTGTCTAAAAGTTCCGGGGACAAGTGAGCTCCATCACTCGTGGCGGACTCGACAGACTCCATACAGTGGACGTCAGACCGGGATAATGGGCGGGCTGGTGAATGAGAGACGGGACGAGGCTCAGCTACTTGACTTTGTACTTGCGCAAAACAGTCAATTACTGACATTTGCGGATAGCTAGCAACTGGGTGTTGCTGGCGATCTCGTGCAACAAGTCAAACCATCCCAAGATGGGACCGTAAGTATTGGGTATTGAGTTGGCGCAGGCAGTAATGTTGATCCCAGCGAGAAAATAAACATAACTCACTTTCGAATCATGTGCAACAAAGACTTGATCTCCCATCGCGGGAGGATGATAGTGGTGGTAGGAGACAGCAGGGATAGGAATATATGAGTTGTGAGTCCGAAGGAGTGGTACATGGGCAAGACCGCCAGCGTTACGGGAGGCTGATCAGGCGTACTGTTGGCGGGCTAGGCGGTTGTGTGCATTTATACAAAAACCAAATCGCAAATAAGATTACGGGACCCTCACAGGAAGCATATCAGCACATGTCTGAGCGGTCACTACGGCTTGTGGAAGTGCCAAGGTGAAATTACCGTGCGACAGCATGATGGCTAAATCATTTCCAGATGAACGAGACTTCAAATACAAAAACGACAATACTGACACACCTCCGGGCAATCCTTCAGGCCTCATTCGTTACCGGACGAGCGGAGATACGAGCAAGGTTGTGGTTGCGGACATGTCTGATCATCTCGTCCAATTTTCGCAAGCTCGACGAACGCCTTTGCGATGGGGCTGGATTCCCGAGAAAATATACACTCTCTTCGCTCATCCCCAGCTTCTTAACAACCTTCATAGCGTGAGCGAAGGATCGGGGAGAAACAAAGAGCAGCGTAATTCCACTGAGCGTAAATGCATGCTCAAGCTCGAACTCCGTCGCGTATGCAGACAACAAAGCAAACGGAGTCGTCACAAGAAGCGCATCACGAGAACAGCGAATTCCTAGTCCACAGCATATGAAATGTCATCGAAGATGATGAACTTACTGTGCTGTTATTGCTCGAGATCCCCACAAACTCGCCGTTTCCGGCCAGTACAAGACCTTGCGCAGATCCCAAATAGATAGCCGCATCCAAGACTGACCTCTTGAGTTCACTAAACGACGTCTTCCTCCCCGTCAGTTCGTCGACAATGTAGAGTATTCTGGCCACGACGCCTGATCAGGACGGGAGCCTGAAGCAGATATCATGTACGTTTGCGTTGTATAACATCGATGTGTATAACATCGATGGAAGATCGGGATATGGGGCTTTAGAAACCATGGCAGAGTAGCAGAATACAGACGAGAACAGGAAACAAGAAGCCAGAACAAGGAATCCTGAACCAGTTGCCGGAAGTATGTGTGCGGTTCAGCGATGAAACGAGTACCTCGTAGAGACGGCCGCCAGCCTGTCACCTGCAATATCCAATGCATACGGTGGCTGAATGCACGTATTCCAAGCGGCAAGAACGCGGGCGCTCGCAACGTTATCCGACACCGTGCATTGCACTGTAGATGGCGGCGGAAAAACCGAACGTCAATCCCATTAACATACAGACTTCTTGGGGGCCTTTGGGACTTATAGCTTGATTATATAAAACAGTGCAATGCTACATAGAAGTTTAACGTTTAACGGCGAAAGGGCCTGAAAGGACCGAATGAATGTCAAGTCGAAGAGTTGATGGAACTGTTACTCAACACGAGGTATGATATATGATGGCCACTGATAGCCGTCGGGTCAAACCAACCGCCGATCACTTTCTGGCCTAAACGAAGCGCCCACAGTGTCGACGTGTCACTAGTACTGGCAGTTAGACAACACTGGTCACTGGCTGCAACAGTGCGGATCGTACTATTTTACTATCTTCTCCTACAATGGTTCTCATTGTTTGTTAATAGATTCAATTCGGTCGGGATTTTCTTTCGCGAACGGTTCGATGGCATAATCATCGTTTTTTTCAACTCTTGAATCTGAAGAAACCGTTTCTCATGGCGATTATTGGAATTGGTGTGGATGTGTTACACATTCCTCGGCTTGCTGCAGTCTACTCTCGCCATTCCCATCGTTTTCCATCGCGCATCTTGAGCAAGCATGAACTTTCGGTATTCGAAAGATTACCTGTTGACGTTCAACAACGTCTGCGTTTCCTTGGTGTCAGGTAAGCCTATCTACTCTCAAATCCAGCATGAGTTCCCTCGCCTTATGACTCTAAAAATGGTTGCTTCAATCTATCTAGGTGGGCTGTCAAGGAAGCGGCCTACAAGGCGCTTTATCCAATGTTCCATGCTACATGGAAGGATCTAACATACTCAAGCCTACAAGTCGATGGGATAAAACCGGCTCTTTCCTTTGTTCCCGGAAAAAATTGCGATATATCTGTCAGCAGATCGAACGACTTGCTCCTCCATGTGTCCGCCAGTCACGATGGCGCCTACGTATTTGCTAATGTCATTGCCGAGGAACGTTGAATGTAGCTTTTTTCACCGACTCTTTTACGCGTGTCTCGTGTGTTGCACTTCTTACGAGTTCTTCTATTTCCGCGGACTTGTCGCGAAGGCGACGAGCGCTCACCTGCATTCACGTCCCGATCAAGCTTCCTCCCCACTCCTTGCTGTACGGCATTGCACCTTTCCACAGTTCACGCGCATGGCCTCTGCTCATGGCGGCCTGCAAGGCTCGCCCCGCAGAGAGCTGGTCTATTGAAGATCAGGCACAATATATGCGCGGCTTTACCCGGGTCGAGGTTCCTCAACAATTGCACTCTTGAAGTCCATCTTGTGCGCCTGTGGATCCAAGGATAGGCTGTCTGTGGTATACAAGAGTTGATCTCGGTATCTTCTGTCTTGACGGACATCCGCTGTCATTCATTCATTTCCTAACCTTCCTTTTCGCCTGGCCGCCGGACTTTCTTGCTACTCTTGGCCTTTATTGGAGCCTATGTTCTTATTACTTATTTCAAGATGCATCTTACTCATTTCCTCTCCTCGTTTGCTATCCTCTTTAGTTCTACCGCTAGCGCCAGCACTGTGGTGACAGTCGAGACATTTGAGAATTTGTTTGGTCTTTCTCGGTCTTTCGATCTCATCAAGGCAGCTCATTGGACGGATCTCCCACACTATCGTCGTACACCTTTCAATGTGTCTCCCAATAGCACAACAGGTTACCTTGCATATTTCAACGCTGATTTGAACGCTATCATGGCGCAACTGGTTGATTTGTCCGCCACGGACAATGCGGTGACTATGACTGCCTATGAAGGTAGGCATCAAGTCATTCTACATGATCCTTTCATCATGTTTCTTACTGAACTCGTTGTTTATCTGGCTGGTGGCCTTGCAGCGTACGACGGTGGTTTGGCGACCCCATATAATACGAACACCACAGGCACGGAGAATTCACTTACGGATAACATGTCTATAATATCATTGTTTGAGAGTGCCAATGTGTACGGCGCATACTATGGTGTTACAGGTACGAAAATCCGTGACATTGTCCAAGAAAATCTGTTGAGATTTTGTGTCTTTCTCAGCTTATGACGGTGACGCTGGCATTTCGTTCATTTACTTTCGTGGCGACTTTCGTATTGGCAGTCTAGGGCGGATTTGATCACTTGATGACGATACACTTTTTTGTCTACCGACGGTACGCGTTTAAGTAGACGATCAAAACAGGACGAGCTCCGGGGGCTGCTCGCACTACACTGGTATCGGTTTTGAGGTAGCCGACGTGACGCCTTCCGTGTCCATCCGTCTACACAAGGGATTAAGGGTGCGTGCACGTCGTGGCATTCATAGGCATGCATATCATTGCCCTCAACTAATTTTGTGTCGGCGCCATCTGGTTAAATACCGATACACGAGGTGCGGCCAACGACAATATCAAAGTTTTCAATGAAAAAAAAAAAAACTACTAATAGTTCTAGAAGTCGACGTCTTTTCCTCCTCGGTTGCTGCTGCGATTTCGTGACAACCAATGTCGCTGCCATCGAGACGTGTCCTGCTGTCGCTGCATCATATGATGCTGCCGCCAACACTCTTAGCTCAACTGTCCCTACGTCAAGTGCCCCGGATGCACGGACTACGGCTATCGAAGCTTCTTATATCTCAGCATACAACTTCAAGGTTCTTGACCGCCATGGCGGTTTTGGTGGCGGAATCCGCCAAGATCAGGCATCTCGTGAAAGAGGTTGGAGCCTTTTCCTCTGTTACCCTGCCTGCCTATATGTTGCTTTATTGCTTATTTCGCGAAAATTGTAGAATTATTCATCCATCTAAGTATCTGAAGAGCCGCATCGTATGAGGGTCGATTCGAACACCTACATGGACACGCGCACACACTGCTGGACAAAAAAAACAACGTTGTTTGCATTTGGAAAACGCCGTCGAAGCATACCGGTTTCTGTATTGCTGTGGCTACTGGACGGTGCTTACATACTGTTTTGAAGACCCTTTCCCTTTGCGCGGGATATTTATAAGACATGTAAGCGTGAAAGTAACAGTTCATAAGCGGAATTCTAGCGATTACTCATCGTTGACTCAGAAACCCGTCCAGCAGTACTTAAGCTCAGTAGTAAGCTCATAAGTGCTATCTCCGATCGATTTCTCGATCCAACGCAAGTCCCGAGCACGAGCCCTGGACGCGACACCTTTGTACCGCCAGTGCTGCAAAACTCTCAGGTGGGTTCTGGTTGGGTCAGCGATGCATATCGATCCACGATGGATCAAATGATAAGTTCTCAACTTCTCTGCGATTTCCATCGTCTGCAGTATAAAAGGTGGGGGATTCGTGAGAGTTCGGTCGTCGCGAACCCTCCGTGCTCAAGCGCTCACCAGTTGTGCTCATCTACATCCAATAAATGTCTGCAGTCTTATATTACAACAAGCGCGCTCCTGGCGTGCCTTACTTCCAACCTCTCCAGAGTCCTCCTGCTGGTACTGCGTTAATCCCTCAGCCTGATGGAAAGCCCCTTCCCAAGCTTTTCACTCCGGTGAAGATTCGCGACCTCACTCTGCCTAATCGTATTATCGTCTCTCCCATGTGTCAATACTCAGCGGAGAATGGTTTTTTGACCCCTTGGCATCTGGCCCATTACGGGGGTATGATTATTCGCGGTGAGTAGTAAGCTCTAGACTATCATATGACCTTTCATATTCTGCTCAGGGCCTGGCCTTACCATCGTTGAAGCCACTGCGGTTACACCTGAGGGTAGAATCACCCCTGAGGACGCCGGCATATGGGCTGATGAGCACATCAAGGGACACAAGTACGGCCTTTTCATGATATTCGCTATGGAGGGTATTTGATGACCACTGTGTAATTAGGGATCTCGTGGAGTTCGCACACTCACAGAATCAGAAGATTGCAATTCAGGTACATTTGCTTTATGTCTAACGGAACTGCATCTGACTGCATTATTCTAGCTGGCTCACGCAGGACGAAAGGCCTCAACTGTTGCACCCTGGTTAAGTTTCAAGGCCGTAGCATCGAATATTATTGGCGGCTGGACGGACAAGATCGTCGGGCCATCGGCACTGCCATTTGACGACAACAGCCCCGTACCCCATGAGCTAAGCGCAGACAAGGACATTCCTGCGATTGTCAAGGCCTTCACGCAAGCTGCTGTGCGCGCCGTGCAGGCAGGCTATGACGCGGTCGAGATTCACTCTGCCCACGGCTACCTTCTGAGCGAGTTCATCAGCCCACTGTCCAACAAACGTACGGATACGTACGGTGGTAGCTTCGAGAACCGTATTCGTTTACTCGTTGAGGTTGTTGACGCCATGCGTGCCGTGATGCCCAACGGCATGCCTTTGTTCGTGCGCATCAATGGCTCTGACCGCGTAAAACAAGAGTATGGTGTTTGGACGGTGGAAGAGGCGGCTCAGCTTGCGCAGATTCTCGGTGAACATGGTGTCGACCTGATCGACGTTTCATCTGGAGCCGTCGTTCCTTCATCCGCAATGAATGCCCTCACCATCCCGCAGAGTGAGCTTTCGGCGCACATCAGAAAGCATTTGGCCCGACGTAAGCTTTAATTCAGTGTACATATGGTATTCAGGTTTTTAACGATGCTTTTAATAGATTCTAAGCCCGACTCAGCTCCGCTTGTTGGTGCTGTGGGAGGCATCAAGACTGGTACGGTAGCGGAGCAGTACTTAGAGGAGGGTCGCGCGGATGTCATCTTCGTTGGGCGAGCGTTCCAGAAACATCCAGGATTGGTTTGGGCTTTTGCTGACGAGCTTGGCACATCTATATATGTCTCACGGCAGATTGAATGGGGATTCGTGAGTGTTCAAAATCTCACAGTAGCTGGAAGTGGCTGTGGATGCTGACTTACTTCTTCGACAGGTTGGTCGCGGTGGCAATTATCGTGAATTAGCGTGAGAGTGCACACCGTAAGAGCGACATTGTCAGAGTTCAGGATTGATCGTTCGTGGGTCGTGCGTACACGTGTCGTAATGTCATTACTAGAACATTGTACATTTCTTTAATTTCAGGTAGCCATTGATCACTTTGTAGACCCTTTCTATTTACTGATTTACGCATCTCGAGCACCCGCCTTAGCATTAGATGCTTAATTACATGTAGCAATGGAAGCCGAGCTCACGCACGGCCGCATTCTGAGGTTTGCCTGTCTGAGTAGGTTCGAAAATTTCTGAAATATTGCTACAATGTATTGGCCTTCATGTGCTGGAACTGCACATAAAAGGAGAGGAAAGGACGTACACTGAGGCTCGCAATCATGATCATACATATGCATGATCATGTATATACATCCTTTGCAATTCGGATTTTCCTATGAGTCGATTGCTTGTCTATCGTGACTCAGTCAATACAGTCTGTCTTCGGGAAACTAGATTTTCCCTCAGGCCGACAATTACTAGCATGACAAATCGTACCCATTCACATGCACACGGTGGAGAGAACTCTAAAAGCCTCGAGACTTCGTTCAATCGCGTCCATCCTTGAACAGCATCTTCATTCCAACTGAGAGTCGCTTGAAAGCCTGTTGACTGCTATGTCTTCCACATTTTCTGAATCCACCTATCCTGTCTTTCAGGGAAAGGTAGCTATCGTGACCGGCTCATCCAGAGGAATCGGTGCATCTATCGCATACGAGTTCGCTCGACGAGGCGCATATGTGAGCTACACCCTTTGTTCAACGTGATAGTTTGAACTTACTGCTTCCTGCAACAGGTCATGATAACCTATACATCGTCCAGCAGCACGCCGAAAGTTGAGGCACTCATCTCTAAGATCACTGCTCTGGCCAACGGTAGTCGTGCCGCTTCGATCGCCTGCGATCTCCGCCAGCTTGACTCCCCCCAGAAGATCGTCGACGCGACGTTCTCCGCCTTTGGTGTTTCGCACATCGATATTCTCATCAACAACGCGGGCACGATTATGGAGAAGCCATTCGCAGACGTCACCGCGCAGGACTTCGCCGACGTGCATGATCTCAACGTTCGCGGTACATTCATGATGACGCAGGCAGTCGCCCCGCACCTGCGGGCGCCGGGGCGCATCATCAACGTATCTTCTATAGGCGCACGCAAGGGCTTCGGAGGATTTACGGTGTACGCGTCGTCGAAGGCTGCCGTTGAAGCACTCACGCGCGTATTCGCAGCAGAGCTTGGTCCAAAAGGACATACAGTTAACGCCGTGGCGCCTGGTCCTGTCGCGTCGGAGATGCTGGACCAGTTGCCCGAGTCCTTCGTTGAAGCACAGAGACAGCAAACACCAGTCGAGCATCGGATCGGTCAGCCAGAAGACATCGCTGGGATCGTCATGGCATTATGCGGGGAGGAAGGGCGTTGGATATCTGGGCAGACAATCTCTGCGAGTGGTGGTTTCCTGATGCTGTAAGCGGTACGGAATGTCGAAAGTGGTACGGAATGTCGAAAGCGGTACAGAATGTTGATGAAAGTGTATAGTCAATATGAAACAGTAGACGAATACATTGCGGACATACAGCGTGGTATACATTTCATTTACTTTCTTGATCATGAATGCGGTGTGGATAGATCACGGATTACGCGTCGTAGCCTGGTGGAGCATCGCTGGGGATGTTGTTGTTAGGGGATGTATTGCTGCTTGCCGTCTCAGCCTGATACGGCGATGAGTACCTTGCTGGGCAGGACACAAATATCAGCATTGGTCGCACAACAGAAGGACACACATACGAAGGCCTTCCTCCGGCTGCAGCGTCTGCCGCGCCATGTAAATCGCCCGCTCCCTCAGCTTCTCGAGTTGCGCTACAACCTGGAACATGGGCTGGTCTTTAAGCCTCAGTTGCCCCACAGTCCCTTCTGTGAGCCCGCCGTTGGGCGATGGCTTGATAGTGAACTTGAGATAATTCTCCCCAAACAGCGGTGGCTGCACGAACTCCGTGCTCAATATCGAGTGCAGTGGTACGGTCAGCGAAGCAAGAGACGCATCCGAGCCATCGCTGGCGAAGACAAGCTATAACGCGCCCCATCGACCGTGTGAGCCATTGTAAACGACGAAAAAGGGAAGAACATCTTACTCGCTGGTCAGTTAGATGGAGCTTTCCCGTCGCCTTCAGCTTTCTAGACCCACCAGCGCCGCCAGCCGTGGCCCCTGCAGCGGGGGGAGCGTCAGGGACATGTAGCTGTAGCTCTGCCCCGGATTTCACAGATATGCTTGTTTCGTGTGGGAGTGGGATTGGATTCCGCGCAGGATCCAGCATCGTCCAGTTGAGAGCCATAATGCCTAATACGCAGTCTTTGGCCAATGGTAGTAGAAGATATAGTCTTTGGAAAACAGTATGACCATGTCATCAAACACCAAATCGAGTTTCAACTTTCCGGCAAGGACAGCGCTAACGACACTATGTGGATTTGATTGCGCCGTGAGCTGATACAGACACACTTTCAAAGAATATTGATTTCGCATTCTCTTATGTATCAAATTACAAGTTATTACATGCAAATCATTCGAGCACTCGAGTACTCGCAGGTCACAACCATCTACTTGCTAACATCCAAAACATGACCAAACCATTTTTCCAGTGCTTCATTCAGCTCGTCGGGCTTTTCAAGCATCACCCAATGGCTTGTGTCGAAGTCCTGCGAAGTGAGATCATCCGTAACTCCCTGGAAAGCCGATCGACATAATTGTGGCAGGCAGATGTAGTCCTGTAGCGCGCCTGCAAAAAACATGGGTTTATTGACCTTCACATTGAGATCGATGGCTGGAGCAGGCATCATTTACATAAATAAGCTCAAGTCACGGTGAACGGAGAACAAGACTAACGAGATTTTTCGAGTTCCTGGCGTTCTATGGAGCGCGTAAGACTACGATAGTAGTTGGTGGGCCCACGCAAACCGCCCTCGAGTAGTTCTTTCTTTATATGATCGTAATCCTGAATGTGTATGTTGGATAGCGTAAGAAGATGTTGTAGGACTGAGACACGTACTTCTTGTGATAGCCATTCAGGACGTGGTTGAACCTGGCCGGATTCCATGTAAGCATCGAAACCACCCACCGGACAGAGGGCCGTCAGCCACAATGTCGGGTCTGCAGGATACAGAACAGTCAAAAACGCATCAATCTGTATGCACGTCATCAGGTTCTGTTACAACTATCGGGTACAGACGACATTCCTTCTCTTTGAACAGTTCAGGTGTAGTATCTCTGTCCATCGTTTTCCAATACCCATATCTCTCTAAGCCGGTTGTATTTTTGAGAAACTTCATAGTTTCTTCATAATTGAATGTAGGATTGGGTTTGACGATTCCGCTAACTAGCGGCGCGAAGCCCAAGAAACGGTTAGCGTGTTGGAACACGAGGCCGGAAAGCGCCCCGCAACCCCTGCGGCAGAGTAACATCAGAGCGCATACAGACAGTTGTCGTCAGTCCACATGCCAGTCGTGACCTATGGCAATGGCGGGTTGCGCCTGTTCAGCATCCACGATATCGATGATGTCGCCTGCGAGGCCGATAGAAGTGTAATACACGGGGTCATCCGGCTTATCAGTCCCAGCATAACCCAGCATGTCTGGAACAATGAGGCCATAGCCCCGTGCTGTGAAGTACTTGGTCTGGTAGCGCCAGTCATTGGATGTGGAGGGGAAGCCATGCAGAAAAATCAAGTAAGGTTTGTCACCAGATGGGGCGACATAGATGTAGCGATAAGTGAAGCCGCGTTTCGTCTTCGTGGTACGGTAGACCGTAGAGTCGGACATCATAGTAGGGTCAGCAAGGGATAAGGGCACGGAGGAAACGAAGGCGTGCCGCAAACCACTTATATACCAGCTTTTCGGTGGTTCCGATCGATTATTGCCGAAAACAAGATATAGATTTACACCCTCATGCTAAGCGACACTAGACTGTATTTGAAGCCAGTTTCGGGAATGTGTACAAGCAGAGTCTGCCTGGATTGATGGAAATTGAAAGGTGGAGCAAATCGCGGAGAGTCGCTATGCCCGATTCTGCCTTCTAGCACGACAACAACGGGCCGTCGTGATTCCATTCAGCAGAGCTCATCTTCGCTAGATAGTTCATCGTACCTAACTCCTTGAGTCCGCATCGATATTCCCATCGATCGAAACCATTTGTGTTTAGTTCAATCGGATAGGAGAATGCAGGCTCATCTTCTTCATCAGAAGAGGACCACTCCTCGGTTTCTATTTCTATATAAAATGTCGGGTTTTCCAAGGCTCCGAGTAGCAGTTCAAGTACGATTGACGACTAGCACATGGTTGAATTCAACGACAAGCACTTGAATTATGGCGACAACACAGATGATAGTATTTCAACACTGAGCACGACATCATAATGAAGAAACCAGTTTTCAGAGTTAACGCTCATGCCTAGCGCTTAGTCGTGGCGAAAGTCCTGAACGAAAGACTCAGATATACATTATGTTCGTCTTGCGATTGAGAAATCATTAATCATCCTTGATCGCCGTTTAGGTGATCAATCGATCACCAGTGGCAGTGCTGCTGAAATATCCACTTCCAACCTCTGTCAGTTTTCCGTCATGATCAGTTACAGCGGAACATACGCAAATCCAAAAAAAAAATTTTCAACATAAAAAGCGTGAATTTCATATCGTCAAGACTTCTCCCGTAACATATATATCTATCGAAAAGTTCAAGAAGTCGTAATGCGAAGATTTGACAAAATGCTGTACACAGCTGCAGATATATTACATGTAGGTGTGCAAGAAAAAAAATGAAATATGGCTCATGAACAACAGCAGCATCGTTCAACTATCCACATGCTCATCGTCGGGCAACCCTTGCGTCATAATGGAACGGGCATACTGAGCGGTAAAATGTTCCCCGCCGGCATATTATACCACGCACCGACCAGAAGCGCCCGTGGCAGAGCGAAAAGATCTGCGCAGAGGTCTTGTTCGCACACCGCAACAGATGCAAGCAGACGTGACGTCCACACGCTTGTACGGCGTCCTCAGTAATTCTAAGCATCCTCATCATCCTCATCCTCATCCCACATTTTCGCGGGAAGATACGACCCGAGGTACAACGAGACAGCGGAAATGATGAGCAGAACGACGTAAACCATGTACCCACCAAGCACATTCCGTTCCAAAGAGAACGAGAATAGGGACGTGGAGATGGCCGGGCCTACCGCACGAGATATGGACACGACCGTTTGCGCCATCTATGGAAAACGTTAAAAAATGAGATGGGATTATAGAAATTTTGATAATACATACTCCGTTGGTTGCGCCTAAATATCGTTTATCCGACGAGGCTGTGACAAACAAGAAAATGGAACCTGCAAACGTACTCAGTACCATAATTAACTTGGTGAACCTAGCCAACCCACCATACGCCAAGTCCATGAGGCATAGGCAGACCGTCAAGCAGCCAACCAACATCCAGATGGGCCACTGCAAGCCAAAGGCTTTAGCGTACAAGCTCATTATCGGAAACAGCAATATCAAGGGCACAAACGTGGACATGCCAAACATGAACACGCGTTTCGCACCAAAGCGATGGATAAACTTTGCGAAAAAGAACACCTGGAAGACGCCAGTCGCAATGCCGTACGACCCAAGAATGTACCCGATGATTGCAGGAGGTAGACCAAGCCCGCCGATGTCGATGGGCATAGCCATAAACAGCGGTAGGAGCGCAAGTGTTGTTATCTCGACGAATGCAAGCGAGACGTAGTTCGCCACAGACACGACCACCGGATAAGTAAACAACTCTCGCAACGGCGGCGTCTTCTCCCCTTCCTCAGAGATTGACGAAGCTTCAGACCTCAAAAGCGTCTCTTGCGATGATGCCATACTGGGAGCGATGCTACCGTATACAGTTGCAGCCTCGGAGCTTGCTGCTCCGTGTGCTGTAGTCGAAGGACACGCAAGAACGTGATGGCTTGTTGGCTGTTTGTGCAAGGTTTCCCTGAACGAAAAGAATGTGATGAACCAAGCTATGATGGTATAGCTCGATGTGACAAGGCAAGGCAGGAAATATGGGTACTTCTCCCAGAACGGGACTCCACCAAAGACACTCGGAAAACGGTCGCTAGGACGTGCGAGTGTACCGCCAATGAGAGGGCTGTAGGCAAGATTAAAAAGCCGATGGCAATCGAGAAATGGAAGAGCAAACCCCAATGTCGAACCGAGACCCCATACAACAGGCATCCAACCGAAGACTTCTGCACGGTTTGACGCATCAGTGAGATCACCCATTATACTTTTCATGACACCTGTGTAAACGTCCCTCAGTAGGCATTTCGCCGAAAAATGGAATCACAACTCACCAATGTTGCCGTTCAACATGCCACAGAAACAACGACTAGCGACGATGCCCCAGAACGTTCGAGACAGTCCGAAGGATAACATGGACACTATAGTACCGAACATACCGATGAGAAGTACGGGCTGCAAGGGATGAGACAAAGATAGAAAAAAAAAACCCGCACTATGCGCACCTTTCGACCGATAGAATCAGATAAGCGACTCCAGTGCAAGACTGTCATTGCTTCACAGACGTAGAACAACGATTCCTGTCAACTGCTTCAGAAGGAATTGAAAAGGGAAAGGGAGCGCGCACTTACGATGATACCGCCGTAGTAACCGATACGACGATCATCGCCGCCTGTAACACCCAGTTCGCTGATAAGCTAAAGGGCATGGGGCCAGGAGAAGGGGTCGGCGGCGTCAAATGATTTGTGTGACCTACAAAGAAAAGCTACTCACTTGGTTTATGTACGGGTAGATCGACTGGCTCGTCAACGGCTCAGAAACCTGGAGTATGAGAATTATGGCTATCTGGCGCATGAACAGCGGGTCATGGCCGCGCTTTTTTGGCGGACGGTCGCTCTCCAAGTCATCGGACCCCTGGGGGATAAGAGGTGTGCATTCGTCGACATGGATGCTTGAATTTTGTACGCTTGTAGCGCACTCGCTGGAATCCATACAATGGCAAAAAACAAAACGACGATTAGCGCGAAGGCTAAGTGCAAGAAAGTAGGGAACGGAGTTCGAGGTTAGTCATCAAGTCAGCCTCAGATATAACCAATGGCGGACCGCGGTAAATGGATCACCCGACCATTCGCCGTTCCCTTTCGAGGTCTTCGTCACAGTTTCCTGCAGTCACCTGCCTCCATCTACTCGATTCTCGGCCGCACGACCGTTTCTCTAGCTGGGCTAGCGTTGATACCATTGGCATCCGCAACAGTACCCTTTACTAGTTTACGTGGTCGGCTCTCTTGGATGCAACTCTGGAATCACTTCTGTTCTGATGTTGGTCTGTTGGGTATGTTGAGGCGCGCCCAGCCAACTGTGGATTCGGACCTCGGAGCTTCATATGCCTGAATTGGTGCAATTCTATTGGCTGGCGCTACTTATCGACCGAGCAATTTTCACTTCGATGACTCAGATATTCCTGCTAGGGCTCACTTACTCATTTACTGCAGCTGATGCTGTTTCCTCGTGTCCCATAGTCTATTCATGGTATGCAGCATGCATCAAACATAGTAAAAATAAGCAGTTTTTTTGTAGTTTTAAAAAAAAAACCAGGTCATCGACTGTAATAAATAAGAAGATTACACTTTGTTGCCATTTCCAGTATTGCCTTATTTGGTCGTTTCTCCTTTAGAGCCTTAGAGATGGCACGATCACGTGGTCCGTGGCTTCCCAACTTCCTTGCTCCTTCCACATTTCTTTTACACCGCTTTCGTCGTTATGGCCACTGTGTTGCTTTCTCAACACTCTTCGAATCCACTCCAAGTTGATTCTTCAGATCCAATTAACAGAAATTTCCGGGAAAAAGCACGACAGCTATCATCCACCTCAGATGACCCTCTAGCTGTACCAGCCATATTCCAGCCACCTGAACTTCGTCCCGGAACTCAAGCTGCCGATGATGAGGACGTGTATGGGGACACTACGTTCACACAAGATATGGTTGTTGATATGGTTGACGAGGATGAAGACGCAGTTGGCGAAGACGACGTAATGATGGAGGCCGACGAAGGAGAGGAAGAGCAGGACGGCTTCACGGATCTTATCGCAGGCACTGACGAAGAAGTGTCATTGTCTCTGCGTCCACAAGAGGACCAAAAGGAAATTCTGCAAGAAATACAGGATCTCGAAGCGTTAGTACCGCAACTAACGGCGAATTACCGCATCGTTGACCGTCTTGGCTCGGGCACCTTTTCCTCTGTATACAAGGCGGTCGATCTCAATTACGACAAGTATTATAATGCCCCATGGCATGGAAATCATCCTGCCGCGTCATCGGCGTATTACCAGTCCGTCACGCACCCCCCGCGAACTAAAGTCTTTGTGGCTGTAAAGCGCATCTACGTGACCAGCAGTGCTGAACGTATACGCAACGAGATCGCCATCATGGAGGAATGTCGTGGATGTCGACACATCTCCCAGCTCATCACTGCGTTTCGTCAGGCCGACCAGGTCGTTGTTCTCATGCCGTACCATCGTAACGAAGACTTCAGGGTGCGACACCGACAAAGTTCAAAGATAGTTTATTCAGCGACAAGTCTAACACGGTTTTCTTAACAGGATCTCTATCATACATTGCCAATTGCGGCTGTAAAAATGTATTTCCGCTGCCTATTCCGCGCACTGCGTGATATCCATGCGCGCGGCATCATTCACCGCGATGTCAAGCCTGCGAACTTCCTCTTTGATCCCCGCACTGGTATCGGCACACTCTGCGACTTTGGCTTGGCTTCGGTTAGTACGCGTAGGCCTTATTCATTTCCGTGTGAACGCTTTTGCCATGATATGTTTCCTTTTGTTCCAGCGAATGACCGAATTGTTTGCGCATGGGACTTGCTTGCACACCGGCGCGACGTCAAAAAAGCCTAATGGCGAAATCAAAAATTACGAACGTGACTGGCTCAATGCAAAACAGAGGGACGCTCGTACTCGGTCAGTGGGAGCCCCTGACAAAGTGGGCTATCCTCAGAACGACACACGGTAGGCAACGAAGTACCCAGTCAGGCCACCATTTTTTTTTGATAAAATATCGCATTTATAGGCCGCATGCGAAAGCAAACCGCGCAGGAACACGTGGTTTCCGTGCACCTGAGGTACTTCTGAAATGTGGACAACAAACGGGAGGTGCGTTAAGCCAGCTTGTCAGCGAGCTCGCCTTAAGTGTACTGACCCTACAATAGCCATCGATATCTGGGCAGCGGGCATGATTTTGTTATTCTTCTTAACGCAGAAATTTCCTCTTATGAACTCGAGCGACGATGTCGAAGCCCTCGTAGAGATTGCAACAATCATCGGTCGAAGGAAAATGGAAAAGGCCGCTGCGCTGCATAGTGCGTATCTCGTAGTTGAAGTGTGTCGACGGGTGTGCTCAAACATTTTTCAGATCGCCTATTCGTTTCAAACGTGCCGTCTATAACGCTGGACGGCATGTCATGGACGGAGTTCGTCAAGAAACAGAATGAGAATCTGTATGAGCCACCCGACCCGGACATTCGCTATTATCCCTACTATACACCGGTCACCCAGGCAGCTGTATCGCGTGGGCCTCCACCTGCTTCGTCTTCTGTGGCCTCATCTTCTGAACGTGCCTCATCAGCCGTGTCGTTCCGCACGTCCTCCCCAGCCGATGTGGATGCCGACGACGGGCTTAGACCGGAATGCTACACCCCGAGCGTCCAGGAGTACCGACAGGAGATTGACCACGCGTTGTCGCTGGTCGAGGCGCTATTGGAGCCGCGGTCGGTGATGCGCCTGACGGCCGCCGAGGCGCTGCGCCATCCTTTCTTGCGCGAACCTTCCGCCCCAGGGTCAAGTAAACCGTTCGTTGACGATGATGAATTTTTTCCACACCCGCCTGGGCAGGGAAAATGTGGGAAGTATCACAGTAGAGACACGGTGACGGAGGAATGGTACGCGAAAGTGTGGGTAGAAGGAGCACACGGGGGAGGGCGGTGGGTGATGAAGAATGTGAGCGCGGGGGAGTGCCTTGCGATTGGAAACATGCCTTGTCAGCTGCACAGAAATGTGAAGCTCTGACATCGGTTCTTACCACTGTACTTATTGTGTTGTACTCTTTTTACTCGTATCGGATTGATATCTGTGATGAATGCACGCTCATATGAGGTGTGGGCGCGGTGTGTACACTCAGGGTCAATGAACTGACTGATCAAATGAGTTGGTGATCAAATGAGTTGGTCCAATGAGTTGGTCCTGAACGTCCATCTTCTCATTTCCTCTTTTTATCTCCTTTCGTTTCTTGACACGACCGTGACACCATCTTCAGCATTTTCGATTCAAGTGTATGTCATATCGCCGAGGTTCAGCGTCGGCCGTCGGCACAGGACGTGTGTCTGCGTCCCAGCAACTCCAGAGCGTGGGCGTGTCGACGGGCCCGCAATATCGTATAATCCTCGCGCTCGTCAATCGCCTCAAGTCGCACTTGCCATGCAACTCGGGCGTGTCGCTCAGTACCCTCGAGGAGGACGCGGCAGTTGGGCAGGTCATTGAGGCCCTCGCTGACTTCGCGTATGACTCTCCGAACAACGTACTCTTCCACCTAGCCACCCTGCTAGAGCCACTCACACCGAGCACATCCACCGTGCAGTCTATCGAAGATCTGCAGTCCGAGCTGTTTATCCTCAAGATCATCGCAGTCGTGCTCGCGGTGCGTGCAGACGCGCGTGTACATGGTGCCAGCGAAGCTCTGTCCGATGATGCTGCCAGTTGCGCGACCGAAACAAGCGGCGCAAGTGGGAATGGGAAAGACGGCGCGATTCCAGCAGCGACAGGAACTCATGCACCAACAACAGCATCGGCAACACACGCATCAGGGTCTGCGTCCCCCACACTTAGTCCCATCAACGATAATTGCGTCAAGTACGTGCTTGCGAACCTCGTCCTTGTGCTCAAGCAATGTGCCCAGCACGACACGCCTCTCATGGCGTCGTCCCCCTCTTCGGACATTCTGTTTCGCGACTTTGTCGCGATTGACGTCCCACGCATCATCACTCCGGAGTTAGCCCGCATCGCGCCAACAGAGCAGCGTGGCAGCTCAGCCGCCCTCCGCAACAAGCTGTCAATGACCAGCGACATATCTGCGGACCATTCGGACCCTGCACCACGGAATTCAACTGATACGGACCGCGTGTCGATTGCCAGTGCCGGCATATACCAGTCGTCGATCGGACCGTTCACATCGTTGCGCACCCTACCACCGAGGCGCTCGTCCAATAGTCAGAGTTACTTGCGCACGCATCATACTTTATTGGAGTCCCCCGCGGGCGTTCGCCGTCATGTTACACATATCATCGGTGAAATCATCTATGTGAGTGTTAATCATTTTCTCGACTAACCTCAACATGCGGTCAACGCAGCAACTTCTGTACGGGAATTTCCTTTAGGTTTGGACTGCCGCTGAACTAACGTCAGCCGCAACCGACCATTCATGATGCATTTGACGGACATGCGTGTTCTCACCTTTCTGTCGAATGATTTGTCGTAATCCTTGGTTTCCCGTGCTTATCGTTCTATCACAGCATTTATCCGTTTCCAACTGGACGCCTGTATTTCACCGGCTGCGCGGACGGATACATTATTTGGCGAACAATGCGCCCGGAAGCTCGTCCTCAGAAGAAGGGGAGGCGCCTTCGAGCTCCGCGATCCACAAATCGTCATCCCGACATGGTCATACTCACAATCATGGTGAGGTGATTGGAATCGACCGCTCTACCTCGACCCTTTCCAGCTCGCAAGATCGTTCTCCTGGTTCTCCTGCGTTCCATGACCGGTCCCCGCATGCTCTAAATGCTGCATCTACCATAGACAGGACTGGTAGCGGCCAGTCAAGCAAAGGCGCGTCGAGCAGCGGGCGTACGCCGGTGGAAGGCCGTGCCAACCTAGACCGCGAGGAGCGCACTACCACTACGGTGATGACAGGTCCCGGCGGTGAGCGGTTCGGTACTACAAGTGGCGAACGAATATACGCGACTGTTGAGCGCTCAACGAGCTATTCCTCTGTCTCTGGGGGTGGGTCAGACGCGATTGTTGATCTTCACCTGCTTTACTACTGTGCGCTGGACCGCACAAGGCTGGTGCAGGTGTTGAATGGTGGGCTCTTGTCGGTCCCTATCGTGCATTCCGGTTGATAGAATTGCTTTAGAATTGTCGTCCTTACTTGTGAGTATGCAGTTCCAACACCAGCAAGCACTTGCGGCCCCTCTTCGCGTTGCAATATGGAACTGGATTCGTCGGTTCCCTGAAGAATTCAATGATACGATTAGGATGCGAGGTAGGTTGTTGCGTGCTGTCGTATTGACTCTGCAGCTCAAGTATTCACCAACTTATGCAATCAATAATTGATGGATTTGACCTTTCATTGTCCCCTCTTCAAGCGGGCAAGCTCGAAGGTGCGCCAGAGCGAGTGTTCGATGCGCTGTACAGCACGTACAGTAAGCAAGCCCCGACTGAGCTTGACGCGGATCTGGCACCGGAACGTGTCGTATGGCCTGTCCTCGTTGTTTTGTGTTGTATCACAGCTGACCGCCTCAGCGCTGAGCTTGATGATCTCACCAGTCGCGTAGGCAAAAGCGGCAGGAAGGTGCGCGTTGTTATGCCTGACAGCAAATTAGAGGGGATTTATTACGGCTTTTAGGCGACGGACGCGCGTTTCTTTGAGGAAATGCTTAAACACGCATCGAGTTCGTCAAGATTTTTTGAAGTGGGCTTAGTGTGTTTTATGGATATATGTCGGGCGGCCACGTGCGTCCTCCCATTTTAAGGCTGTTTGGCCACGTTTCCTCATGGTATTCGTTCCAGATACGTCGATTTGACGAAGCGCGAAGTGCCTATTCGCCTCCTTGCGTACGACATTGCTCATGAGATCAAGGTGTGTTGTGGATGTGCGATGGCAATTACCGCTGATCGGCCACTGACGATTCTATTCGGCGTTCGATTTTTGTCTATCATTTTTGGTTCCATGTCTCGTCAACAGCATGCCCTGATTCCCTCGCCAACGCGCAAGCCGTTCTGGGAATCGAAGATTGAGATCGACGTCAGCACATATGCGGAGGCTCTAGTAAGTCAATTTGGACAACTTCACCGGTCAATTCGCTAAACGTTTGTTTGTGTATTTTGGTCAACTGTGTTATTATGTAGGTAGTGATATTTCGTTACATACCGGAGGAGGCTGTAGAACTCTTCGAATTGTTTCTTGAACCTGAACGGAGCGATGCTGTGAAGCTTTGCGCTGTACGGGCCTTCCTTACGCTCGTTGAAGAGGTCAGTCTTTCTTTGATGACCTTTCCCTTCCTGGAATGCTTGATCGTACACAGGCGCCACGTATTCCGACCCAACGTCCCCTGGACATTCTGGAGGATGCTTTGGCTGTAAGGTTTGGCTCAATTATCATGACGACGTTATTGCGCACACCCGAGGTTGATCGTTACGGCAATCTCAAGTTTCCATCTGTCCGCCCTCGTTTCAAACGCACGACGACGACTGCCCTGCCCGACTCCGAGACGCTCACCCTAGGCATACTTTCCTTGTGGCGGAATGACCCTGTTTTGTTCTATAAGGCTGTACGCGGGACAGGTGTGCCGATCGGCTTTTCTCATGCCTTGTAACCCTTAGCAATTGACTTGTAAGGCACGCCCACGGGGACCGCGCCCACAGGAGAACCTATCTATGCCAACGCCATCAACGTCGACGAGTGGCTTAAGTCATGTAATGCTATCTGGGAGGCTCCTGTAAACTTGATGGTTAAGCTGTCGATTGGAGCTACATTTAAGGTGGTAACAGAACGCATATTCTTGATGGAACCTGATGATCCGTGGCTACCTGCTGCTGTGCCTTATGTTAAAAAAGTTGTGTAAGCACTTTTCTCCCCTGTTTCCTTTTTAGCATTCCAACGTCCTAACGCCCCGTCTCGCTCACAGACCGGCGGTAGGCGTAGGTTTTGCTATGTCTTTGCTCGGCCTGCGTATGGATGAACCCACGCAACGTATGTGGATGGGTTTTGCTCACATCGTCCTGCAACTGTACGCCTATGTGACCGATGTAAGCCATGTTCTCAAATTATACATAAGAAACTGGTGTGTTGAAGGGTTTTTCTTTAGCGGGAGCATGTCAACGATTTGCAGCTCGATCGTGCCCGAGTCCCCGCCTTTGCCATGCTCGAAATGGCATTTCTCGTGGGATTGTCTGCATCTGATAGCAGTATCTCCCATATCGCTTCGAAAGGACTCCGAGCTTTAGCGCATCTTGAGCGACAACTTGATCAACGCGAGCAGGAACGCCTGCAGCAGTTGGAAGAATCAAGAACCGGCTATTCGCTTTCTGGTCTCAATGGTGTCCAGCGTAATTCGATTCATGGAGATGGAGAAAATTCGAACACCACTCCATCGGATGATATGACATCACAGAGAGATATTATTTACGAACAGTTGGGAGATCCGAACGTGGTTATATTTGGTATGTTGCGTGTACCCTCCTCATGTCACTAATACTCAAAGAAGTTCTTATTGAGGCCGTATCGGACACCAGAAACGCATTCGCAAACTTATCCGCTTGATTGCGCGTCCTTGCGCCTTGCACATCGCTGTATGGGAAGAGTGTTACTGGCGATGGCGAGAACTATCGGAAAGCATTGTCGAAGCCTACTCAACGGCGGGTCATGACCCTGCCCAACTGGACATGCTGTTGAAGGTAATGATTTTTGACGCCCTACCCGTGTCTTTCTAACCCCCCTCTCATAGGACAAACGGTTCCAGTGGAAGACCCTATCTCTTTTCCTCGCAGCAATGGGCGGCGCATGTGTCGGAGACAATGGAAGCCTAGATCCTAACAGTTTCAGCGAGTTCAAAATGCTCATGCCGGACGTGCTCATGCCGGACAAGTTGCGCGTTCTGCAGGATCCGGGGCCGCTTGTCCAGCAGTTCATTGTTGACCTGTCGGAAATGCTATTGTCTGAAGATGTTCTGTTCAGAGATGCAGCTCGCGATGCTCTTGGGGCCGATCTCAATCCTCGCCTGTACTCGATGCTCCTCAGGCACTTGGATTCGTGCGTGATCGCCTTCGTACGGGAAGTTATTGTGTGTTTCATCTTTTTTTTTATAGTGTTGTCCAAGAAATCATCTCGACACGCAAGGCTGGGGAAGTTGGTGAAACCCTGCCGATTTTCCTGGATCAGGTAATTAAGCTTAAGGTGTCTGCACTTCGTATAGGAGCTCATGCTCCCCTGCGTACAGTTTATCGCTGTGTTGAAGCTGCTTGTCGAGAGCATGTCAAAGTCAGACTTCATGGCCGTGGATATTTCCTCTACAGTGCTTTCCTTGGGCACTCTTATTTCTCGATTCGGCGAATTGATGTCTCCCCGTGTGAAGATGAAGTTTTGTTCCTTGTGCGACTCCTTGTGGGGACGGACAGACCTTCGTGTAATGAAGAAGGACAATGATGCCCGCAATATGCTAGTACATCTTATTTGTGACTGGTTTCCCGACGACAATGTACGACAGCTCCCGCACGTCTTCTTCCATTTCCTTGATTGATGAGTTTCCAGATGCCCGCTGATTATACTCCTCAGCCAGAGCTTAATTTGGCGTGCTTGCGAACCATTGTCAAACTTCTGGAGCATCTACCGTTGCGAGTACCTGATACTGGCGGCGCGGGCGATAATAACGCGCATGTCATAGCACGACAGTTCCAGCGCTACTTGCAAATGCTATTACGCTGTCTCGATATTTGCCAAATTGACTCACCAGTAAGCCGTTCTCAATTATTGTCTTTTAGCGTGTTCTTATGTGAAACAAGTCTGCGGATAGCGTTTCCGAAGTGGGATCAATTCAGCACGTCGGTCATAATTTTTTACTGGCTCGGTTCGGCGGTTGATTCACCCCTATGTTCAACAGAAAATGCGTATCTCACAACGGGAGGCTGAATTGAGAGAGCTCGTCATGGCAGGACTGGCCCACCTCGTCAGCTCGAACACTGAGAATGGTTTCAAACAGTGCCTGTCCCTCGCATACAGCGAGGACGTTCGAAAGCGCACAATTTTCGCCCATGTCTTTGCGCGAGTTATAAGTGAAGGAACCAAGTTCGATGCTGATGACATCGCAGTCACGAGCAACCGGCATACTAAGCTCTCTGAGGTACGCTTTGTGTCTTTATATCCATTTATCCTGAATAAGGACCATCCTGTTCAAAGATCATGAAAAACTCAGATGTACGTGTTTGCTTTATGCGCGTAGTGTCTTGCCAACGTGCAGCTTTAGATGGCGCTTGCTCTCGCCATGTGTGAAGTATGTCCTCCAGGAGAAGTCGAAACTGTCGTCAATGTCCTCATGGATCTGTTCAATACGCGGTCGTCTCTGGTCGCTCTGCTGAAGATGATGATCGATCGCGAGATTGCACGCACACCGAGTGAAGCGGCTTTGTTCCGTAGCAATTCAACTTGTAGCAGGTTCTTGTCTGCTTTCGCGCGAAGATATGGTTACAGTTACTTGCGCGATCTGATCCAGTCTCTTGTCGACGTTATGGTCGCAATGCCTCCCAACACTGGCTACGATCTTGACCCGCAGAGAGTTACACCTCAAGAAGCTCAAGCGAACCATGCCTCTATTGAACATGTCACTGCTAAGTTTCTTGACGTTCTCGATGCTTCAGTATCGGCCCTTCCGCGCATCTTCAACGAAATCTGCAGTCATATTGCAAAATCTGTGTACGTAGCAGATTGAGTACAGTAACAATCTACTGATACCTTGTTCCAGCATGCAGATCTGGCCAGAAGCCAAGTTCGCGGCTCTCGGCGCTTTCATCTTCCTGCGGTAAATTAACCTTTTGCCTCAAGTAACGCCGTTGACCAAGAAATGCAGATTCGTCTCGCCAGCAATCGTCAATCCTGAGGTGATCGATGTTGAAATCCCTCCTGAACAAAAACCTGCGATACGCCGCGGCTTGATGGTCATTGCCAAAGTTGTCCAAAACCTGGCCAACAATATTTTCTTCGGCAAAGAGCGTCATATGATGGTATTGAACCCTTTTCTGGAGCAAAATATAGCCAACGTAACGAAATACTTGAGCGAGCTTTCCGTTCGTACTTATCTTGTTTCGGCGACAGCGTGTAACTGATTTTCGGGTAGAAATTTGTGCCTCGTCCCGATGAGGATCTCGATGAACCTTTGCCGTCGATGACAGATGAATCTGACGTCGTCGTTATGCACCGGTTTTTCCACAAGCATGCAGACAAGATCGGTAAAGAATTGCTCAGCGTCGCGAAGCCGACTCCGGAAGGCAAAGCGGCCTCGATTCAAAGCAAGCATGCTTGGGATGAGTTGTGCGCATGGCTTGTTGACCTAGGGCCTCCCCTCGAACGCCCCGTAGCGTCGTCTCTTTCCTCGAAGGAACATCCTGGCTATCTGGATATTATGCGACGTTATGCCAATCGATCGATGGAGAGCATCCGGAGCAAGTTCGTACCCTTAGAAGCGCAGAAGGTTAGTGAACTATTGTTGATTATATACAGTTTTAATGCTTGATTTTCACAGTATCCGCGTGCAATATTCTTCTCGCCACTGCGAGAGTTGGAAATTGAAGGTTTGGACATTGAACTTTTAATGGCTTTGTTCTTCAAGGCATGTGAATACTGGAGCAGGGTAGGCCGATGGATTAACTGACCTACTTTCTCAGACACTTGCTTTACCTCAATATATTAATCGCGAGTTCGAAATTGTCGTTGATGGGACTTATTTTGACACTGGTGATGCACCACCCTTGCCTTGGCTCAAGTATTGCGTCGAGCTTCTGCCGCTCGATATCCGATTGCGCTGGAAAGCTACGCATGTCGTGAATCCAAATATTAGAACATTGCAATATATGCGAAAAATTTGCAATGTTGCTCCAGGTGAACAATGACACGAGCTATTTCACTTGACCAAATTTCTCAAATGTCCTATTTTAGGAATTGACTTGCTTGGCGACTTCAATGTATATTACTGCATTCAAGACCTGCTAGACCATTTACCAATCTCAGACCCAGCGCCTCTGTCTAAGTCTCGTGAGTTATCAAATTTCCTTCACATATTTCACATTTTTTATTTGCGACCACAGTTCGATTGGAGCACGAACCAGTGGAATATTTCGACGATGTCTATATTCGTGAACACGACGTTCGGTCTCCTGTTATCCTTGGCGTGGGATCAAGTCACATTCGCATAACCACAGTGAGTGAGTTAGCGGTGGATTCATAACTCGTTTTCGATATCTTTCTAGATGAAGGCTGAATCTATCAGCACAACACTGGCGTATAAATCCGTGGACATCATTCCGTTTAACGATGTCGCTGATGTTTACAACGTTTCAACGGGCATTGAAAGCAACGAGTTCATTGTCAGGAGAAGACGGCACGCGGTGACGAACTACTTCAACTCGATATCGCGAGACCTGGTGGTCAAGGTAAGAGCCTGCGTCAGGCTATGTGAATTATGCTCACAATCTTCAAGGCGATACGCACTCAAAAAAGCCGCATGAAAGACATACAGACAAGTTTGTCCGAGCGTTTTTCCCGCTTCGCTAACGTTCCCGCTACCTTGTTGCACATCGGCCTCCTAAACTGTGATGTCAAAGACGAAGGACTTCGTGCTGCTGCGTATAACCTCCTTGGTGCTGTGTGTGTGTATCTGCAATATGACAAGAACCCGATCGTGGCTCCAAAAGGTAGTAATTTGTGGTGTTCTTCTAACTAGAAGCTCATGGCTTTGCAGCTGGCTTCATACCTGGGGAACCTAGAGCGTTCATGTTGCAGTTCAGCAAACAGACGGCGGACTTTGTGCCGCAAATGACTCTGGACTTCATTTCTGAAGTCTGTGCAACTATTTATTCGCTGAAAGACATAGAGCTGCAGCTTAATTGTCTGCGTTACATGCAACCATGGGTGAAGAACCTGACATCGTTTTGTAATCCAACCAGTCCTTACTTTGAACGATCTGGTGCGCGGCTGCGAGACTGCATCCGGAGCATAGCTCAGCTTTCCATCAGTTTTCCTCAGGTAAGCTCTTCCAGTCCCACTTCGAGCTTATCCCTCATCTTTGCCTACAGATTTCTTCGACCATTCAGCGATGTATATGGGCGGAACTAGAGAAGTTGGACATGATTATTGTTGATGTTGCTCTTGATGAGCTTGTGCGTGTGGCAGCAGATGGAGGCATCGGCACTAGTCGCTGTGAGACCATAGCTGCGATCATCGCAACCTTCACGTCTACACATGTACGAGGAAAGTTGTTGTCACGATTGCGGAAGGTAAATGGGCCTGTTTCTCGCATAGATCTTACCGAAATGACATGTTTGGTAGGTTATGAGTCGCGGATCTCCCAAGATTCCGAATTCCTTGGTAGATCATCCTAATTGGAACGAGATTTCGTCCCTCATACGTCTTGTCCTCGTCGCCGGATATCAGTCAACGCAATCATCCTTGAACTTGGTTAACGTACCGGAAATTTTGCATGTCTCATGCCTTCTCGCTGGCATAGGCCCAACACTTGTGCGGAAATCGGTCTACGGTATTGTCATAAACCTCCTGCAGGGTATCTACACGTCGAAGCTGGAACAGTCTTCATGTCCCGAGCTCGCTGAACTCGTCCACTCGTGTACGCAGAAGGAGACGTTGGAACTGTTTGGCCTGGCGCGTGCGGAACAGGCAAGCGAGTACAGCAACTTTGACCATGTCAGTGATGCGGTGCAGATCGATTCGCACGAACGGCTGGTGGTGCTCATGCTGCATATCATGCACGTAACGTCAGGCTCGACCGGTGAGCTGCAATGTCATCTGGTGCAAACAATTATTGACCGGATAGCAGGTCTTCTCAATGTTTGGCGAGCACGGTGGATGAGCTTAGTCACCTCGACGGCGTTTCAATTCTCTCCTGTGCAAATGCGGTGCTTTACCATTATCGGACAATTGGGTATTTCTGAGGTCGACGAGGATTTCTTCTACCAGATTTTGGTTGCGTTGAGAACCGCGCTCAGCCATGCCAGCGAGGGTGACACTATGACTGTCGTTAGCATCTTACGATGCATGTGTCGGATCATTCCTGCCATGCAACCTCAGAGTCGGTACCATCCTCTGTGTTTCTGGCTAGCTATCGGACTACTCCAGTCGAGCTACCTGGCGTTTTACTCGGAGGCTGCATGGATGCTACGCGTCACACTCCAAGCTATGGACAAGTCTGGAGTGTTCAAACACGAGGATATGATCCAGTTCCTGCTGAATGCGCGATCGCCGCTAGAGGAAGAGGCGTGTCAGCTGGACCACATGTTGCACATCTCGTTCGACAGCAGTTTTTCCTTCTCACTTGCAGCGGTCATCTTCAAAGGTTTCCGCCACGGTGGCCTGAAAGATGCGGCGGCGGACGTGCTACGGACACTTGTTCGCATCACCGTACGCCGGTACGAAGGTGACGGAAACGACGTAGTCGATGGTACACGAGACAGCGTGTGCGCGGAGGCGCTTGGGTACTTCATTGCCCTCATTCCGGTGTGCACAACGCAAGAGTCATACGGCAACTTGCTACGCGACTGTCACATCGACGAGACGTTGATTCCAGATGCGTCTGCATATGGTGTGCCGCAGATTTCGCCGGCGCTGTTGCGCATCGAGGATACCACCATGGCGTTACTGGCATCAACGTTTGCGGCTACGATTCTGACGTCGGCGCAGGGCGACGACACGGAGTCGGAGATGTTGTATAACTTCTTAGCAGATGTTGCGGTCATGTTCCCCTCTACTGTAGCCATGGTGTATGTATCTTTTCCTTCTCGCTCTTCTCGCGTTTGCAGTGCTGATGCATTTGGATGTGATAGGTACGATAGCTTGCAAGAACGCATTAAGGACACCTTCAGCAACTCAGCGAACCCGTCGATTATTCGTGCGGTGGCGAACATTTTCCGCGCGTCCCAGCACGACAATGCATCGAGAGTATATGCAGGCTCCCGCGGTTCCGCGTCGACGTTGAGTACAGTCGAGGAGACAGCGAATGCGCGTGGCCTCAGCAAGATCCACGAGTCGGCACTGGAGGAACTGGGTATGCACGGGCTGGCAGACATGTACAAGTTCTTGCCTGCGAACCGTGATGTGGGTAACAAAATGATTCAGTGGATTCCGGGCCTTGTCCGGGTCATCCTGAATGCTTGAAGCCATTTATATGGATCATCTGGTTGGGATCACTTTGTTCGCATCTGTTTTTTTTTTCTTCACTTCTGCTTATCCTGTTGTACGATTGATGAATGCTGTTATGTACATACTCATAAGTATCTGTTGGGTGTGCAATGATTTTCATTATCATATAGATTTTTATGTACGCTCCGCAGAATACTTTTCCCGCGGATAGGAGGCAGTTCTCGCGGGGTATTCTCGCCGCTCTTACGATTAAATGCATCGCCCTCTGGCGTTTAGCGCGCACGTACATAGAGCTTGCACAAGCTTGCACAGCTATAAATGCCTGTGTGTGTTTGAGATGAGTCACCCTCAGTCAGGATGCGGTCAGCTGAAGCCTACGGAGACACCTGTCGTATTTATTTCAACGCATCAGAAAAGCTGTTGAAGGTGTTTGCTAAATCTATAAATGGAACCCACTTGAAGTGCGCATCGACCTTTCCGGATCCACGACCTGCTTCTGTCGTCGTTTGTCAACAGCGAAAACATGTCCCAAGTCGCATCCGACCGCAAGCATGAGTCCCCGTCGCCGTCGTCGTCTCATGGCAATGTCGTTGACCATCACGCCCCCGGAGGTAGGCGAGATGGCGATACCAAAGCCAATCGTTTTTCTCAATAACGACTATTTCTAGTGACCGACTATCCCCCTCGCAGTTCCGTGCAGGGACCTACCCGCCAGGACCATCTTATCAAGGTCCAGCCGTTGAAGAGAAGCGAAATGCAGCCTTCGTACTCGCAGGACCTTGGTACTGGAGAGGTATGCACAAGATCATATGGCTCAGCAGTTTTGGCGACTACCGCCCATGGAACGAATCTTGCATCGATAAGGACGCTGAATAAATTGCCTTTACAGGTGACCCATGGTGCCTACGGGTCGATGAAGCAATGCCTGGGCTCGGTAGTTGGATGTATGGGCATGGTCCCATGTTGCATAGTCTGCCCCAATCCCTTCAAAGAGGTGCAGCAGGGTGTGTCATTCAAGTCGCCAGTTCACCTCCCCTTGCTAAACTACATGTTGGAATCCAGGGTCTGTCGGCTTGGTCACAAGGTTCGGCAAATTCTACAAGTCTGTCGACCCGGGTCTTGTCCAGGTGAATGTCTGCACTGAGGACGTGAAAATCGTCGACGTGAAGATCCAAATTAGTCCCATCGGTCGACAGACAGTCATGTAAGTATGCGGCCGCACGAGTTGGAATTTATGGCTAACGATCTCGGTGAATATAGCACGCGTGACAACGTCAATGTCGAAATGTAGGTGCTGTTAAGTTCGGTTGTGCAGGACGTGAAACTGACCATTTTCACAGCGACTCGGTGATTTACTTCCAAATTACGAACCCGTATCGTGCTGCGTTTGGAATCAGCGACCTGCGCCAGGCACTCGTGGAGCGTGCGCAGACAACTCTGCGCCATGTCGTTGGTGCACGCATGGTGCAGAGTGTGGTGACCGAGCGTGAGGCGATTGCTTTCGAGATCGCCGAAATTGTCGGTGATGTTGCGGACAAGTGGGGCGTTGCGATCGAGGGTATCCTCATCAAGGACATTATCTTTAGTCCCGAAGTCTCGGCAAGCTTGAGTAGTGCTGCACAGCAGAAACGCTTGGGTGAGAGTAAGGTTATTGCCGCCCGTGCAGAGGTCGACAGCGCGCGCCTTATGCGCCAGGCTGCGGATATTCTTGCTAGCCCCGCCGCAATGCAGATTCGCCAGCTCGAAGCCTGTGAGTGTTCCTTCTCCCCTTACCTGCCCGCTATTTCTTGTCGACTATGGCTGATAATATGGGGTACGCAGTACAACAGATGGCGCGTTCTGCCAACAGCAAGGTTGTGTTCGTGCCGATGCAGCTGCAGAGCGATCTCGTCGGGCAGTTTGCTGGCAGCGGGTCCGGCGTCACATCGCAGGCTACCGAAGGCACCGTAGGTGCCGTTGGTCGATCGACCCTGCTTTCGACCATGAGCGATGCCTGAGAAATGTCGTTTCACGTATACGAAGTCCTTTTTCTGTCCGCTCTGCCTGGTCCGATGCGCCTCGGGTCTGAATATCTTTCATACTCTATCTATCATCGTTATTTCGTCTATAACACGATCTGCTCCAGTACTTGGTGTCTGGTTTCCATTTACATATGCCGTTTCAGCTGCGATTGCTTATTTGTACTTGTATCCTGGGATTTGTCAATGACCGGGTTTTTCTACGTTCTTGCTGTATTCGTCGGGCTATCAATATTGGTCTTAGCGATACTTTGATGTTGTTATATGTATATTTATGGATACCTCCATGCACATTTCTAACCACTGACGTTCGACAACCAAGTGGAGTCGAGGTTACGACGTTCACGCACGTCCACGTTCATGTACAGTCAACGACCTCATAATGCATGCGTTCGGGAATCGGGAGACATCCAAACCTATGCATTTTGACGGTTACATATGCATTATCGCCTTGGAATTTGGCCAGGTTGACCCATTTCGCTTATCCAAAATTTTTGCATTATGACCTTATGCACCATGAGATTGTTGTACCTCAGATTCCGATCGTCAACAGGTTGTAGTAGCTCAGTTGGTTAGAGTGCTGGGGGTCTTATAGAGCTCCTGGAGCAGTTACATTTCGGAGACCCTGAGATTATAAGGAAATCAACTCTTTTATTGAACATGGAGCTATCGAACAGACAATGGAGAATGACTGTGCTTTCGTGACAGATTTGGACTTGTGGCGTCGACATCGTCCGACTCGCAGATACCATCTCTGATAGGGGCTGTCCCACCTCCAAGTACTACTGCCAAGGCATTAAAACTTATATTTGCCAACTCAATTCCTGTGTTTTTTTCGGACGCGTTTCGTGCGAATGCAGGGCCGATCTTCACACTTGCCAGTGCTTGTCAGACACATTTAGCGCGTTGCGAAGGTTCAAGACGTAGCGCATGTGCCGTGCGCTGTTTTGGACTGCCCGGGCTCAATCGGTCCATTTGGGATAATCCAATCCCACAAGGTGAGAAACGCTGAAAGATCTCCCTGATACTATCGTTATCCTATTTTGTACAGCTCCTTCAGTATGCTGCCAGGTGCAACAGGGAAATGGCCATGTATGTGTCCTTGCCACTTGCTGCTGTTTCAAATGCCCGCGATGTCTTCGTACCATCGTTCAGAGTGGCTGGCATAGCATCGCGTCGATAACTTGGATTGGTTGCTGATGATATCTTGGGTTCGTTCAGGTACGGCACGGTGCGACCGAATTCCAGCGATAGTAGGTCGTGCTTACGGATAACGCCGACCTGGACATATAGACTCGTGAATGCATCACTACGCATCATAGCCATTATCGGTGATCGCTCACCATATTGCAAAAACGTGCCGCACTGCCACATGTAACATTTTAGGACAAGATGAGCCACCTGGACATCAGCGATGAATTTGAAAGTGAAGGGAGAGAGTGGATAGACGATCCTGATTTCCGCTGCACTCTTACCCCCAGTGCAAAGCTACGTGGCGCAGTACTTAATTGGCGGACAATAGCCAAACCATCGATATCGCCACTGGACGATTTTTGTCGATTCGTCTTATTTGTCGCGCTTGGACCTTGAAGCATCCAATTTTACCGAGAGCGCAACCTTGGACCAACCTTGGAGATAGTCGGCGCTGCCTTTGGTCAAGGCACGCAACCTATTTCTTGTGATCGTCGTGGTATGTTCCGTCGTCGCTGCTTTCTTTGACCCACTTGGATCTGTTCTATATCACGCCGAGAGTTGAGTCGCACCAACCTTACACAATTTAGAACACGCACAGACGCACGTTATCGGCAAAAGACTTCACCTACCGACTACGACCCTATATCGCACACACACCGCCGTGGACGGTGTTGCAAGGTCCTGACAGTCCTTACAACTTTGTTGTTTTCCAACAAAGAGACAGAGAGTCGCACCACACAAAGCGTATCCATGTCGCGTAACGAGGAACATTCACTGGAGCTAACAGACTGGCTGGATAGTCGTCCCCAGAGGCGGCAGTCTCGGTCTGTGGCGACATCGGGCCCGACATCGTTCGAAGAGCGACGTGGACTGGCACACCGACTGGGTTGGCAAGAGGGATCGCTATACCCGGCCACCGCGTACGACGACTGGGCTGCCAGCATTGAATTTGAAAGCGGCATTGATGCCGGCAGTGACGGCATCACGGCCGGCACGGGAATAGCCGGTGGCGGAATGATGGGCGTCGGAGGTGGCGCAAGAGCAGTGAGTGTGCCGCCATTTCAATTCTTTTCTTTTACCATCATCTCATCTCGGGTCCACCGTCATTGCCACGATTCAGCCTCTTCGCTCCCCGCCCGCAGAGGGCATACAAAGCCAGAGCCACCCCGTTCAACTGCCTCAGCAGCAGCAGGCTCAACAACAACAGCACTCGCAATTGCATCAACAACTTCAGGCCCAGCAACAATTGGAGCAGCAGCTCACGCGCTCGGCCCTCCTCTGGTCCGATCTGGAGCCGTGGATGGACGAGGAGTACGTGAAGCAGGTCTGCGGGCTCATGGGCTGGGATCCTATCCAGATCAAGGTTCCTCAGCCAGTTCCCGACCCCGCCTTTAGCCAGCAGCCCAACAACGCCGGCTATTGTTTGCTCACTTTCCCGACACCCGCCCAGGCTGCCTCCGTGCTCGCCCAGGTCAACAACCCGCCGGGCTCACCTGCCGCAGCTGCTGCTCCTGCTCCGCCGATGCCCAATTCTGCGAAGCCATTTGTTATGAATTGGGCGACCGCTGTACCCCCGCCGTTGCCCGCGCCCCATAATTTTGCGGCGACAAATCCGCAGGCTTACTCGAAGGAGTATTCGATCTTCGTTGGTGACCTCGCGCCGGAGACGTCTAACTCGGATCTGGTTGCTGTCTTCCGTAATCCGGTGCTCGGTCTACGTAACGATCGCGAACCCAAGTTCATTCGCCCGTTCCTCAGCTGTAAGAGCGCGAAGATCATGTTGGATCCCGTCACTGGCGTGTCGCGTGGATACGGCTTTGTCAGGTGGGTGTTTTTGTCCATTTGTCCTGTATCACTGCCACGTGTGCGAGAGGTTGTGCCATGAGAATGAGTTCCACTGATTTACGCCACTGATTTACGCCGCTTTAGATTCACGGACGAGGCGGATCAGCAGCGAGCACTGATTGAGATGCATGGGCTTTACTGTCTTTCTCGCCCGATGCGTATATCGCCTGCCACTGCGAAGTACAAGCCGCCGGCGCCGCCTGCTACGACCTATGACATGACATCATTGCCTCTTACGACAAATAATTTTGGCCCGGGCGGCCTTGACCCCGCTGCCGTTCTCGTGGCCGCTACAGCCCAGCGGCATCAACAGCAACAATCTTCATCTGCGCTTTCCGTCTCTCAACCCAAGACCGTCACAGGGCCGATGGACGGCAGCTTGTCGAGCAGCTCACTCACTAGTAGCAGTGGCACCGCTACGACCGATTCGCTTGGTTCGACCGCGAACACTTCCATCGCTGGCGTTGGCGACGTTCTTCCTGCAAGCACGCTCGCTCAGCTCGCTCAGCTGTACGCCACAGGTGACAAGACGCTTTCTACGGCAGCTGGCACTAGTACCACCAGTCCAACTGGTGCTTCTAGCAACCTTCAGAGCGTCCAGGGTAGCAGCACTAGTGCCATGAGTGCGACAAGCACCACGCCAGGGCTATCCATTGCGGTTGATCAACCCCGTTCCATTTCAGACCCGCTTGCCAGCCAACGGTTGATGCCCGAGGAGTCGTGGAAGCACCAAGCGCAGGCACGCGCTATCCTTGGTAATCTCATCGGTCCAAACGGGGAGCAGCTAACGTCGACTGATCCTTACAACACGACGGTCTTTGTCGGCGGGCTATCGCCACTCATTAATGAAGACACTTTACGCACTTTTTTTTCTCCGTTCGGCGAGATACACTACGTGGGTGGTTTTAGCCTGCAGCTCGCGCCCATGTACCTGACTCTATCTTTCTACTATACAGGTCAAGGTGCCCGTTGGCAAGCATTGTGGCTTTGTGCAGTTCGTACGTAAGGCCGATGCCGAACGCGCTATCGCCCGCATGCAAGGATTCCAGATCGGTGGAAGTCGTATTCGTCTAAGTTGGGGTCGTAGTCAATGTATGTTGTTTGTTAGTCTGTCTGCTACAGGGGCCTCGAGCTCATTTCCTTCACTTTCAGACAAAGCCGCCCAGGCCGCTGCGCAAGCTGCCCAGGCAGCTACCTTGCAAGCCCAGTACGGCTCTAGCGCTGCCTCATCCCACTACCTTGCTAATACGGCCCCTCAATACCTCCTTGGTTCATCAGCACCCTATGCCGCCGGGACGGCATCACAATTTTTGCCAGGCGCTGCTGCTACGTCTTCCATCCCTGCAGCCACTGCACCCACGGTAACGGCAGACACACCACTCGCATCCATGACGCCTGAGCAGGCAATCCAATTGTTGCAGCGTTTCTATCTGAACCAGAATACGAATCAGCAACCATCAACTTCACTCGATCAGATGACTGCGATCCAGACGACGCTCGGCCAGATGACGGCGGCGTCCACACTCGGCCAGCCGTCAGCGCTTGGACAATCGTCTGCTCTTCGGCAACCTACCGCTCTTGGACAGTCGGTTGCGCTCGGGCAGATGGGCCCAACGTCGCTGCTGCAGGGTCCTGTTGGTTTTGCGCTGAGCGAAGAGAAACTGCGTGCTGCTGTCTTAGCCAACCCAGAGTCGATGGCGACTATGCCTACGTTTTCTCCGTTTTCTCCCGATCCGAACCCAGCGTCCATAGCGTCTCGCGTCGACTCCAGTACTTTTGCACGCCCCGAATCTGGTGCGTTCTCTGCACGTCTCGAGTCTTTGCAGTCAAACAAGACGTACACGTCGTCCTATTTTCCCGTGGGCGGTGCTGTGTCACACGCGACAGGCGGTAGCACCGGCTCTGCTGTGGCTGTGTCGACACCAACTGCGAGGTTTTCGCCTACGTCTGCACGCCCAGCGAGTGCCTCCCGTTATACGTCATACCTTGACAATGTCGGCGCATCAGCGTATCTCGAGAATTCGCCGCCCTCTTTGCAGGTCAATCGTGCGCCCGTATCCCGTCCGAGCTCTGGAGCACTGCCCAGTGTTGCGGCCACTGCCGGCAAGGATGGTAACGGGCACGAATACGATGCGCTTCAAGATGTCAATGGCACACTTGCTAGTCTTGACCTCGACTCCTGGAAGGCACCGGGCGCTGGTGACGGCTCTGAGAGCAGCAGCACAGCATCTGTGCAGTTCCGTGTCGGCCCTACGTCGTCACCGTGAACATTCCTTTTTCGTGCAATAAACGGACAATACGGCTGGTGCCGTTCTCCAAGCTTTGAACTCGTTTCCTCTTGTTTGCACATGGTGATCGCTTTTTCTCGCTATGATAACTCTCTTGTTCCTCTCGCGAAGTTCGTTGTTTGTGAAACATTTCATCTATATATGTCGTGCATCCCCGCTCGTCTTTCCATGTTGTCGGTTGGGGACTGCGTCTCTCTTCTCTCTCCCATGTGTCGAATGGCATCTTTCCTTTTCCTCTGTCTTTGTCTTTGTCTCTCTCTTCTCGATGATGTCTAGTTAACGCATTGTTTTGTTGTCCCCTTTCGGATTTTGTCGCATTGTCCCTTTTCCTTCTCTTCTCGTAGCACTAGTGAAAGCCTTTCGCGCGAAATCTTTCTTTTTCTCTTCCTGTTATATCTAAGCAAAAAAAAAACACCTCTCAGAAAATCTGTCACACGTATCAATATATAAATATGTCCACGACTACATACATTCACGTCCTGCCTCCGCATTCGCGTTTTTCCCGAAACATTTGTCGAGCGTTTACAAATTGCTATCCGTGTCGTATTCATGTTGAATGAAGATGATATTTATATTTGTCCTAGTTTCCTGCTTCAAGTAAAACTGCCACACCAACGTCGGTAGTTGGTTAGCTATGCATGCACAGAACGAAATACAATTGTTTTACGTTTAGAGAGCGCATCGCGGGAATGGGTCGTCCACATTGAAGCCACAGTGAGAAACCGGAATGATCGCAATAACGGAACCCGACGGTGACGTCCTGATGATCGTCGATCGACTTTGGGTCGTCCCGGCCACAACCTCAGATCGCACTTATCCCGTTCCCCTCGTTCATATCAGAATAATAGGACATAGAGCGACGGAAAGATGATCCCCAAACGCGTAAAGGCCCCACCAAAAATCCACTACATCCAAGTAAAGACCCACAAATTCGCCGTCATGCTGTCCTTTCCCCCGTCCACACCTCTATCAAGCCTGAAACGGGAGGTGTGCGACGCATTTAGTAGCCCCCTCGCATCTTCCGGAATCCCTGACGACCCGCTCCCAGCCAACGTGAGCGTCGACGACTTTTTGTTCTGCTCGCGCACCAAAGTCAAGAACGAGCTGGTATATGTGGATTTGGAGGACGAGCGCAAGACGTTCAAGGATCTGGGCTTTACGGCGTGGGAGACGTTGTTTGTGAAGTTTAAAGATTCGGAAAGTGGTGCGTTATGCTATGTTAAATTGTTCGATTTGGGTTGTTCGCTTTTTTCATTCGCGAAATTTCTTTCTCTCTTTCACACTCACACGACCTCAGGCGAGTGGCTGCCGATCAATGTCGACCTGCCGCCTCTTGAAGACACGCAGGAGGAGGATGCGTCTGGATTCAAAGACGGTCTTTTGCCACTGCCTGCCGATATCGATATGCCGGGTCCCAGCATGTCCACTAGAGCGGGGAAAAGGAAGGCACGCGACGACGATTGACTCGAATAATTCACGCTACTTTTCATGCATTATCTCATGTATATGTTACTCTCGCAGTTGTTATTGTACTTTTATAGTCATTTTCCTGCGAATGACATGGATTCTCGCAGAACCTTTTCCGTGTCATAACTGTCCGTGATTGATGGAGGCATGTTTCGCTTTCACTTTCACGCCTGTGTTGCTTTCAATTCGGACCACTGCATGGAAGGATCGAGGGGAAGGAGTGCAGCGGCTACCAGACGACCTTCCTCCGACAACATATTGTAAGTGGAGCATGCATCTCGCTGTATGTCAAAACCTGGTGGTCAACGACAGACGAAACGGAATGACTGTCAAGCGCACAGTTTTCATGACCTCAAACTGAATTCCCAGTTCGTTGAGATACTGGCGGACAAACGGAGGGGGGAGGAGCACGCGAGCGCCCGTGCCGAAGATAAGCATTTCTGGAACGCAGGTAACGACAACGTTCACAGTTGAAGTGGCATGCGCAGGTAGCTTGTATAGAACATAGACGTACCGGGTCGGGGGAGAACGGTCTCGAAAACATAGAAATGCTCGCGCGTCCATGCCTCCCAGACGCTGCTCACTTTTGTTGCAGACGTCGCAGCTGTTAACGGCGGGACATCCCAAAGTAAGACTGTTCCATTGAGAAATATGCAGGCTGATCGGATGAGGAGGCCATCGCCTAGCTCGATACCGCGTTCGGGGGAAATCGACTGCACTTGGATTGCTGGTGCAGTCTCGTCGGCGAGAATATTTGTGAACGATGAGCGGGGAGGGGACGAATGGAATTGACGTGTTGTGTCCCTTGGACAGCGCTGGCTGGAAGAGATATATTTTCTGATAATCAACGTTGAGACGGGAAGTTGCGCTACAGGGCACCGCCGCCTTGAACTGCTCAACACTCTTGAGCATAACCTGCGAGTACACTGAAGCGACATCGCGCGAGACGTAGAACCAAATATCTGAAGACAACCTACAAAAGGTTTACAATGATAGTGCCAGTGATACCAGAGTCTGCTCCCGCGGAAGCTAACTGCCCGAAATCAGACGCGGGATTCTCCACAACCACCACTGCTCAATTGAACTCCAGCTTTATTTGTGTCTCTTTGCGTGTCTTCTCTCTCCACAAAATGTCGTTCGTGCCAGGCTCTAGAACGCCACAGGCCTACGTCGAGCCGGCGCCTATGCCTGAGCAGGTCCCCAAGGTCGAGGAACTCGGCGTCACCAGCGCCCCGCTGAAGAGCGCTGCGTTCTTCATTGGCTCACACTGCCAGGCTTACAATGGTGCGGCCTTGTTCATTATCGCCGTAATGGATATGTCTGAACTGTCCCATCATCATCCAATTGCTGTCTGGACTTCGTTCATCCTGTTGCCGGCCGACTTGAATTGCATGTCGTGGAATAATTCGTTTCTTTTTTTGCGGTGCAGAGGATTTCATGTTGTGCAAAGCCGAGAATCCAGACCCTGCGCATTGTTTGTTGGAGGGCCGCCGTGTCACCCGATGTGCACGCGACATGTACGTCCGTCTCGTACAATGTTCGCTCGAAGAGTGATGCCCGCTCCGAGCGACTCCGCTCTAACGCGTATGCTGACCTATTTTCAGGATTGAGAAGATGCGAGCCAACTGCAACGACGTCTGGAGTAAACATTGGGAGTGTCTTGAACGTGAGAACCATGTAAGGTCTTATCTCATATGCCTTTCTGTATTGACGGCAGGTAACACCGGGCACTTAAACTGACTTTCATACATCCAGGAATACTATCGTTGCAGAGATGCTGAGAGGCCATTGAATAAGTGCATGTTTGAGAAGCTGGTATGTACGCGTTGGTCATGTCCCCTTATCTCTCGTCGTCGCTAGCTTCCGTTACACCTCGCTAATCAACGATCCCCCATCTAGGGCTTGCGCAAGACAATACCTGGGTCGCCAGAAGATCGGCCGCAGATTCACGAGAACACGAAGCCACTATATAAGCGGCAACAGCACTGAGCGTACGGGTCGACAAGTATCATGTATAACAACATTGGAATATGAAGACCTGTGGTGCATTATCCGCATGGGGAGCTGATGCATTGATTTGCCAAAAAAAGGTAAATAAATGAAAAACAAATATTCCAACGTTTGCAACATCGTCATACGGATAGTCTGCCGGAAGAGACCGGCTCAAACTAGTACTTTGCGGCTTGGAGCAGGAGTAGATTTGCGTTCGTCTTCGCAGCAATGAGCGCCGCGCCAACTTCACCCAGCGTCTTAGGTACCGCGCTGCCCATTTCCCCGCCGTGCTGCGCGATAAGCGTGGTCAGTTCCACCTTGTGTGACTCGACTGCCATACGGCGTGAACGTCCCGCGAATATAATCAGTGATGCCCCACCACTAGGAAGTGCCGCCTGTGTCTCAGCCACCAGCTCGACGACGGTGCGCAGAGGCGTCGGTGTGGTTTGTGTACGAAAGACGATGCGAGACAGCGCTGACACATCCGCCGTACTCTGAGGCCTGGTGTAGCGCTCCCAGAGCACATTGTCTGCTGTATCCGACGCAAGCCGTGTTTGTGTGCTCGGCTTCCCATATACAGTATCTGCGGCGGCGACAGTCTGTGGCAAAGAAAACGTATTCGTCAGTATTTTCTTGGTGCATGCAAGAAGAGAAAGTTTAATTAATGACTCACATAGAGTGCGGCAGCGTCGGCCTTTTCCAACTCGATCGTGCTGGTCGGTGAGAGAGCATCGGTCTTGATGATGCGTACAACCGTCGCGCGCACGCGGGGATTGGCGCAGACCTGAACAAGGAACGAGAGTGCGAGACGGTCGTCGGGGCCACCGAAGAATGGTAGGAAGAGGTGCATCTCGCTCGCCGAGGGCTGCACACCCACGCCGCGGTCAATGAACAGCGCGACGTCAGTCGACGACGTGGCGAATACGCGCCGGATGAGATCACTGTACACGACCGAGCTCGTTTGATCCGCTGCCGTCGCTTTGCGAAACACGTTGTCGAACGGATTGAGCGGCCCCCCTGCGCCCAAGCCGGCACCGACATCCACGTCACCGGATGCAGCACCCCGCGCCCACGGTATAATGACCATCTGCGACGATGCCTCGCGTACGTGAGTCTCAATCGCGTCTGGGAACTCGTCGTGCGGTACGACAGAGACCGCGGCCGAAACGTGAAGACGGTTGAGCCTCCCGAACGTGCGAAAGACGGACATGACGGGGTCGTTGAGGACGAGCTGGTCGGAATCATGGGACAACAGCACGGCCGATGTTCGAGCAGACAGCTCGAACAGGCGCAGAGCGTCCACTGCGATCGGGTATGCCGGACTAGGCAGAGCGGCGTCGGGCTGGAGTAGCATTGACAATGTCATGGCCGCAGGAAGTTGCTCGACTTTGTCCAGCACCAGTGCGAACTTGGTCTTGGATTCGCCTGCCTTAGCGCTGGCTGGGGATGGAGATATGGCCTTCTCCAGTGTCTCGGATGAGGAGACGTCCTTTGTTCCTGACGCATGGACGCGAACACGCGGTGGATAGAACAGAAGGGTCAAGGGGGTGGTGATGAAGGTGAGTACGATGGCGTGCAAGACGAACATCGAGAAGGTCCGCGTATCGAGAAGACCAGCCTCCAAGCCGATGTTAAGGGCGATAAGTTCAACTAGGCTGTCCATTTGCATCAGCAATCGTATCAGCTTGTAAATGGCTGATATCGCACCCTTTGCAGCTCATTAAAGAACCAATAGCGCCTGATTCGCGCCAATTGAAGCCCAGTGCCAAAGCTGTGCCGCTACAGGATAGAAATTTGCCGAGGAATGAGACTACGCAAAGTAAAATTGTATATCCCCACGTCACACCGTTATCGAGCAAACCAAGATTGGTCTTGAGACCAGAGAGAGTGAAATACTGCACATTTTGTCAGAAAACAGCAAACCCAAGATGATGGTTTTGACTCACGATGGGCAACAGTAAAAGCGTGATCAGATCCTCCAACCTCTCAACCACAGAAATAGCATAACCATTTTCATGTGGAATGATAAGACCTGCCAAAAATCCACCTGAAAACATAGCTTAGGACCAGGTTGGAACACAGCTGAATGAATACTTACCAAAAATAGGATGAATGCCGATGACATCCGTAAAAAAGGCGGATATGAGTATAATAAATAATGTCGTAGTCATCATGAACGCTGAAGGCGTGCCCGCCTCAAGACTTCCCGAGCGAATTGCAAGCCACCGGTAAACCCAGCGGACGGGGTAAAGCAGTAAAAGGACATAACCGATACATGACAGCAGAATCCAAAGAGCGGCGAGGCCGGATGAGGCATTGACGAGCGCAACAGTAAGCGCGAGGAGAATCCAGCCAACGACATCGTTCCCTACGCCTGCGGAGAGCACCACCACACCGACTGTCGTATCCACCAACTGGACCTCGGTGAGGATGCGGCAGAGCACAGGGAATGCAGTTATGCCAACTGCGACGGCGCAGAAGAGAACAAAGTATCCGAAATTGACGCTTTTGTCGCTGAATTCCCGATAGAAAGCAACACCAATGGCCGCGCCCAGTCCAAGCGGGATTGCGAGACCAGCTATTGATACAGCTATGGAGGCTCTGGCGTTGCGTTTGACAACGCGGACATCGATCTCGAGCCCGATGAGAAATAGGAACAGAACGAGTCCAATGGTCGATGTCAGTGTGAGTGCCGGCATGCCATCGGTTGGGAAAATTCTGGCCGAGAAATTGGGTATATGGCCCATGACAGATGGGCCTAGTAACACGCCACCGATGACCTCGGCGATAACCCTTGGCTGGCGAACTATCACAAAAATTAGCAGAGCCTTCTCCGCCCACCCAAATACACTTACTCCGGCGAAGTACCAACGACAGCAGTTGAGTGAATAGAATGATAATTACTGCAAGTGGATATCAGCGAATTTCGTATCTTCTTCCTAACAATTGCTAGACGACGCACCGACTTGAATGACCCATAGCGGAAAAGGGTCACTACTGTCGTAATCGACGGGATTCAATCCCGAAAAGAGACCTCCCTAGCAATCGATAAGTCAGGACGTGTCTGAGAGCAATAGTGGGTACACACCGATGATGATGATGACGACGACGACGAGCGACGCACGAAGCCTTGTGCGACGTGCGCGAGGTCGCGGGAAAACTGACCCATAGTCTGTGGTGGAAGCACTAACAGTGACTGGGTTCAACGTGGGAGAACGCAAGAGTACCAACCCATTTGCACTGGTCAGCGGCCTGCGCTAAAATGTATCGTTTGTTTCAGGGGTAAGCATTGTTGTGATCCGGTTCTCCATCCCATCTGATTTAACCGACAGCCACCGTCGAAATCTCGAGCTCACATCCAGCAACGTTGATTGATTGAAAAGATAGCGCTGATTGTTGGGACAACAGTGTCGAAGTGGTCGCAAGCTTAAGCTTCGACGCGCCGAAATCTTTAACCACCCCTTGACTCCGAGAAGGTACCGTCATTGAAACGGTCAGACCTACCCAAATCGGGGAATACTTATCTTGAGTACTTATCGGTCTTGCGCCCCCAGACGAGTCACCAGACTGAAAGTCAGGTACATTGTCGAAGATATCCAAACCTCTTTCCCACTTTACAGCACGCCGTTGAGGACTGCAATCAACAATTCAAATTCTTGCCGTCTCAAAGGATGGTTGTGGCAGGCTAGCTAATTCAATTGACTGTCTTCGCACATGCCGTGATTCAGAGGAAACGACGGAATACATACAGAGATGGTTCAAATGTACATCGGGGAAACATGCAAAGAAATCATTACTACGCTGCGCACGACCGCTAAGTTTCCATATGTTAAGACCACCGCGCCTCACCAGAACTGATGCACTATGAATCCGAACTGCATCCACGACAGCCTGTGGATCAAGATGTAAGAGTCGAGAGGTAAACAGCAATCCAAAGAAGGCGACGACTAACCACAATGTACACATTCGACGACCGTGCCTGACCGTACCTGTGCTTTTGGAACTCGGCAGATACAGGTAGAACCTTGATAGTTCATATCCTGGGACAAGGTCAATGACACGAAATAATCGACCATCCAAACCAACGACGTACCTTCGTCTGGATACACCGAATGCAGCAAAGTTTCTCGTACCCGGTTTTCTTCCACTTGGCTATAAGACTGAAATAGAATACCAAGTCAGAAACCGCGTCCGTCTATACAGAAAGTGCACGTACTTCGCATCGGCATAGCCTTCCTTCAATAACCATTCGTACAGCTCACGAGAGATGGCTTCCCTCTTGTAATATAGCTCATAGATGTACCGCGACCGTGTGTGCGAGATACGCATTATCGGCCAGAGCGACTCTGCCTTGCGCTTGCCCTCGTGAGACTCATTCTCGGCGTCTCGCATCTTCTTTGCGTAATCATCAAGGACCTGCCGACATGAGTTCAAGACAGCTAACAATGACACTGAAGGATATCATACCCACAGACTCGATTTCCTCAAACCCTTCTGGCGGTTTCTTCGTCCGCGTCGTGCGAATCTTAGGCATGGCTGTGGTGGTTGACAGCAGAGAAGCTCGAATGACTCATCAAAGAATCATCGGAGTCAATCCAGATTCGGCATACCCAACCGCGATCACGGGGTCGTGATCGCAATTTGTTGTGGATGTGAAACACCTGATCCGCGGAGACAAAACCCGATCACGAGCATGACCATAACGCTGAGCGCGCATGCAGCGAGGTCGCTCACCGTTTCCCGCAAGGCTTTCTATGATCTGGCAACGACGTTTGCGCACATTTTGACTTCTGGTCATCTTTGGGAAATCGAAATAGACCTTAGTATCCACTTGCTTTCCTTCAGCAACATTGAAGTACTTAGCGGTCTGAACTCTGCAACATGACAATCGTTGTAGCCGCCCTGCGGATCGTTATGCTATTTCTCAATGTTTATGATTCTTACAAGACCCTCAAGTACCCGCCACCGTCCGCACGCAATAACGGACTGCCTTCAGTGCGCGCTATGGCTACCAGGAAACGCAACATGAAAGGTTGTCTGGCAGTTTGGATCGTTTTTGTGAGCTGTGCACTAGGTTTAGCCCTATCCTGCGGTTTATTGATGATACCGAACAAAAGTGTGTTCTTGCATTGTATGAACGTTTTGCGGAACGCATCGTATGCATATTTATTCCTTTCTACGACGAGATCAAATCCTTTGTAATCCTATTCCTCATCTTAACACGCGCCAGGGTATGTTTCTGGAATCTGGTGTGGCACACTTCAGGGTTGCTGACATCCGTGTGGTCTCAAGGGCGCAGAACCGATATACTTACATATCATACGGCCGTTCCTCAAACCATATACCGCCACTCTTGATGGTCTTCTTGACCTCTCATTCGTATTTGGCGACTTTTTAATCGCTCTGCTTCTGTTGCCATTGCGTCCTTTCGCCACGTGGTGGTACAGCCGTGTAGGTGGAGAGGTCCATGTATTTGATGAAGTGGAAGACGCTACTAAGTCTCCGGTTTTCGATCCGTCGCCACCTCCGCCAGCAATACACACTGCCTCGCGGACCGAAGTAATTGAAACCACAATTGGCAGTGCCAAAGTGCGCACCATTTCTGCATCTCAGCGTCACGAAGTCTGGCATCCTCCTGCATCTGCGTATGAAGACGAAGTTGAAGAGACGATCTCGTCGAGTCTGTCGCAGAAGCCCAACGAACCTCAGCTCCCCAGCGAAGAGGATATGGAGTGGCGAAAATACCCTCCTCTTCCTTCCGCTTATCCACCTACTCCATACAACAATGGGTTGAGTCTTCCGTCGTGTCGCGTTCAGCATATGCCCTCTATGCGAGAGGAGCCGGTAGAAGTGTCGCCCGAGGTTGTGGCGGTGGATATGGAATGGCGCAAATATCCGTCTTTTCCCTCTGCATACCCGCCCACTCCCCTATCAGCGTCATCTCGTCTTCCTGCACGCTCCGCAGCTGGTGCTTCCCCGTTTACGACAATCGCTGAAGAGGAGCCGCGAGATTTGGGTTTTCAGCCGTCGCTCCCGTCACCGCATGAGCTCCCGAATCCCAGCTCTGCGTGTAACGCGAGCGATGACGCGACCATCACTGGGGTTCAGGACGTGAACATGGACGTTGAGGGAGACGATTCAGAAGAGGGGGATACCGGCGTTGCTGCGTCGGTGACTGCGGTTGCCAGCACTATTGGGGATGGGAACGGGGTAGCGCATGATTTAGTTGATGGTGATGGGGAAGACAATGAGGAAGAAGAGGAGTTCGATACTACACTACGTGCCCCTCTCCCTCCTTACGGCAGTTTCAACCATGGTAGACACCGCTCGTCCGTGGTGGGAACTACTTCACGGCCTATGTCCCCCTCGGTCATGTCTGGGTTGACGACCTCGCCGTCGCGCCTGACAACGCCGTTCATGGGGACTATAGACGATGGTTTTACAACACCGTTCATGAGGAACCTGGACGATGGTCTCACAACGCCGTTCATGGGGACTGTGGAAGAGGAATTGTCGGACTCGCTTTCTGACACGGGCTCGGCCGGCCAACCAACTCCTCGCACCGTACGTCCTCGCAAGCGCCCGTTACCACCTGACCCGGTCGGCAGGACACGAGCTGTTGTGCAAGCCGCACCCCGGCCTCGGCGGACGACAACGGTCCGTCGCGCTGCCAGGACGGATAGTAGCGAGTCTGAGTCTTCTTATCAGGGCTCGACGACTTCGACAACGTCGGACAGTGGCGCAGGGCCCGACGGTACACAGTCCGACTCGCCTTCAGAGGCAGAGGCGACCCAGCAGACGCTCGAACGCAAGCGAAGACGCGTTGCAGTGCCATTTTCGCGCGGTGGAAAACGGGTGGCTCGTGTTGGACGCCAGGCTGTCGCCACAAGGACTTCGTCGCGAATCAGGCAGGAGAAACCCGCTACCACTGCTGCTGTAGATAGGCCTCGTGCCGCGACCCATCGGACGACAGGACGAAGGGTCAAGTAGTTGTGGGTCATGCGTCTTTGAAGTGTACTCCCCCTCATGATGCGTATCCGTCGTTGCGAAAGCCTCATGGTATTCCAACGGGAGGCGCGTGGATTGCACACGTCCGTCCTATCGTTAGTGATTCCATCGGAATTAGATCTCTGCTTTCACTCATTCTTTAATGGTTTATCCCAAGCCCGGCATGCCACGATTTCATCTAACGCAATGTAAATACACTTAGGCACGGATTACAATGGACAGCACGAGTTCAGGGATGTTTTGTTTCGGAAATTCTGTTTGTTTTTGATGTCTCAACTCGTGTATTCGGAGCCGACGCCTCTGATCTGTCCTCACGGTGTGGTGGCGCTCGCTGGCCGCTGACGGAAACCTCCCAGATAGATTGCAATGGAAGCCGAAAAATCCGATATTCCTCATTTTCTTTGGTTTCCTTCCTCTTAGGCATGCGAAAGCAGCCTTCTGTCCGCTCAACAGTTTTATAATTCAGGTCTGAAGTTCAGTATCCCAGATTTGACGGCTGTGGCTGCCGCGACCTTCCATCATCAGTACTAGTGCATCATGTCGTGCTCTGACATCAGGCTAAGCTGCGAGGCTGCCTCGCGACGCACTTGCGAGACGCGAGTGCGGGTCCCACAGTGCGACCACGTGTCTGTCTTCTGCGACTTCCAGACTGTCAAAATGGCTCATTACTGACCGGGACTGTGCCCACTCAGACAGCTGAACAGCTGAAGGATCAACATGGTGAGATATGTACATAGCCTTTTCATGGACGTCGGCGGTTCCCTCGACACGGTCTTTTTAGCTCGACCACATTGCAACATTAACGGTACGCCCGTTTTTCGCCGTCCTGCCTTTGCATGCTAATCAATGGCCACACAGTAAGCAGCTTCTGATGGAACTTTACATCATATCATCCGATCCGGGATCCATTTAATTAAGTACCACAACATAAGTTATATGTGATCAACTCAGCCGTCAGTGTCTCCTCCAGGCCTGGAGTCGACAATACTTAATACTGCGTGGTGCGTTGTATACCAGTAGTCAAATGGAACAAATACTTACAGTGGGGGTTAGAATGGCATCGGTATTGGTCCCCAGCATCCCTGCATGTCCCAAGTATCGGCAATGAGCCAGTTCTTGGATCAAGTTGCGCCGTTAAAGGGACCTCGAGGCCCGCCAAATAAGGAATGAATCCCGAACGAGATGCCATCACAATGACAGCACTAAGAGCTGCTGGCTCGCAACAGCCATGATGGCGGTGAACAAGACTGAGCGGCAGAGGATGAGTACACATCAAACATCCACAAGACTGCGTTTACCTTGAAGTCGCTCGCCTCGCGGGCACCACGTTGGTGCAGGCATATCGACTTAAAAACCATGGAACCTTCAACGGTATGTTTCTCCTGCGTTCAATCGCACGGCTCTCGGGTGAACTTGTATTCCTTTAGTATGCCATGTGACAAAAGGCCGCGCCGGAATCGGGACGAAGAGGAGTCGGGGCCGTCTCATTTTGACTCTGGCCGGTCCAAGAAACGGGCAGGCCGTGGCCCCGCGAAACGAGTGCGTCCGTTCTATGTACGTTTCGACTGATGAAATACTCAATTATATATTTGCAAGGGCCCGTACAGTAGCGACACCCATACTCGTATGCGCGTAGCACGTGGGTACTCGCTTGAAACTCCTTCATTCGGAGTTCTATTCAACGGGGAATGGCGGGAGTTGTCGCGGAGAGAAGCTACCCAAGCTCGGCCCGGAGCCACACTTCCTTCGGACGATCAGTCCTCACCGACGTACAGAGAGTTCGACTCAGATTATCATACATTTTCGTCACATGCTCTCATTCCCACACCGATTCTTGACGGTACTTGGATACCTGCGGGTGACCCTCTTACTTTCCCCGTCCAACACAATGTTAATTATTCCTGTCAGTGGATTGCATTCTCATCCGCATGCATACTCTTACATCCCACAGCTAATATTATGAATTATCCATCATTACAACTAATGCATCCTGAACCTGCCCATCGCGTTCCGGGCAGCGTACAATTCAGTCAAAGTCAATGTGAGCAGTTACTTGAACAATTTGTTTGCGTACACGAGTGACTCATGTTCTCATAAGCAATGCCATCAGCACACGTCTCTCGTTCATATCCTGGTTTATATTCTCCTAGTTCTGCCACTGATAGTGGCGCTTTTGGCTGGGTCGGCACGCCAATCGACCCGATGAACCCCCGTGTTCTACCACCATCCTCTCTATATTCTCCGCCCCCGACTTCAGTGTCGATGTGGCAATATAATTCAAGTCGACCTATAACTCCGCCGAATGCTCAGCGAGAACCCCAATTATCGAATATCTCGCCGTTTCCTCAGGAAAGAACCTTTCATCCCCGGTTTTCAACCGTTCCCAACACTGCGTATCCGTCTCCTAACGGTATGCGTGGGATTTTCCAGCCCATCAATATGTCGGCCGTTTCCTCTCTTTCCACATCTTCGGCCGACAATTCAATTAACGAACAGGTTTTTACATCACATGACGTCGCGCATCAGCCACTAGAGACAGAAGAGTTAATATCAGGGACACGGTACCGCCTTTCCAACGCATCCTCCCATGACACCTTTCCGCATTCTCAATACACGTCGTCATTCGGAGGACCAAGTCCGCGTACGGGGACTTTCAATTTTGATATGGCCGCACATGCCGATAATTCCTCCCAGTACCTCTCCAGTGGGGTGAATAATGCCCCAAATTGGCCGGCTCAACATCCCCAGGATTCGAATTATTTCTCCTCGTTTGACAAGTGACGTCCCTTTATATTTCTTGAAAAGAACAGGAATCCGAGTCCCAGTGTGCGAGCGAGCCTTCTTGTGTGTAGCGTCAAGTACTTCTATGGCTTTATAAGTAGAGACAACCCATGGTAATAGCAACATTCCTAAGTACCTTCTTCTTAATCGACAATATGCGTGTATGTTTTGAACTGGTATTACTTACGGATGCTGAAGCTGAAGCTTGAAGCGCTGAAGAGTTGTCGAACTTCTGAATTAGGAAAGCGCGGGGGTGTGATGCGAAAACGGGTCGGCGTTGAATCAACTGATGCGAACGTCGTCGGAACAACGCTGGCAGCGTTGTCGGTGTGCTCTCTCATAATAATATACCACCAGTGCTGTCTATCATAGTCTGAATCCCAGCTTTCATCCATGCCTGTTCCCTGGGAAGCCCTCTTGCCATGCGGTTTGTAATCGCATTCCCTCGAGATTATCGTTGACGCGAACGTTCACCGTAGCGATTCTCACTGCCATGTTCGGAGTAGCCGGAAACCTAATCCATAACTCGGCCAGATTTCAGAATCAGGGCAAGGTCAGTTGGTCGTCCATATATCGATGTTTTGTTTGATCTTGGTCGTGTTGCTACCCAAGAACCCGCGATACAACCTCGACAAATGGGATGAGATGATGATGACTAGGGACGAGAGATTGACGGGCCACCCGAGAGGGCAGGCGGTATGTGACTCCCTTCGTGCCATGCTTTTGTCGTGGTCTAATATTCGAGACGATGCTAGACAGACCCTGTAGCACCTCCAGCATTCGCTACCAACAGTGTGTGGACTGTGGAGCGCGCCAGTTGAATAAACTTGTCTTGTTCCTGTATCGCTCTGACCTTCCTGCACACCGTATAATTGCAGTTTCAACTGCTTACCTCCTCTGGACACTTTTTACGTGCGATTGCTGTGCATTCATGCTTAGACCACCACTCTTCCTCGTGTGGGAGATAGATTACTGCGAACTCAGGCTACACCGTCCACTCTGGTCCCGTGCATGCCAGACTCCAGTCCACAATCCCCTCAAACTTATTTTGCGCTATCTTCGCGTTCCGAAATCTCGCTCACGGGTTGTTCACGGATGATTCGACCGGACACAGGTATATAATGCAGACGTACCCCCTCGTACGTCTTTCATCTCAGTAGGTCAATCCTGGAGTGGTTCTCTATTTCGATACGCAATCGTTATCGCTCCGATAACACGTCGTCTACGAGCCACCGATGTACATCCACCAATTGGTCTTGGTATTCCGGGTGAGACGCACTCAAGAATCTCGGCGACGTGAATCCGAAACGTTCGCCTTCGAGGCTGTGTCCTAAGTCTGAGAGAGCTTCGTTGTATTCAGTGATCTGTCCTTCCAGGCTGATCTTGCAATCTTCAATAACCCCTCGTTTCGAGCGGACTGTTGCGGTCTTAGTGTTCATTCAGTATTTCTATAGGCGGCAGGAATGAGACGAAAACACTTACGATGACACCCCCTGGGAAAACGCGGCTGACTGCGTAAGAAAATTCGGGTGTCTGTCCATATGTCCAATCCCAGCTCTAGGGACACTTAGCGCTCATACCAGGTACATGGTGCTTCCTCTCGCACTGACCTTGAGCTCCGACATACTGCGTGCAATTGCCTCGAGGTTGGTATATTCTGAGGATTGATGGATGAATTGAGGCTGAGAGCACGATTTACATGAGGATGGCAGGGCTGATTCCGTGAATACTCGCCTCATCTTCCATTCTATACTCGTTAAGGAATGCGGACACCATACTTCTGCAGAACGCCTCGTGTGATGCAGATGCATTGAACCTTTGTAGGTTTCCGACGGGTGAGCGCACGGAAGCGACACCCTTAGTGATCATCGAATCCTGGCCGAGCGTCAGGACGACAGAAACCGTGTCCGTGAGTGGATGCCCTTACTTTGTTTTCTGGTCGGAGAAATTTACCGATGGAGCCCAGCTCCATCGCTATAAGCATTGTACCATGATGGTATGCTCTTTTTGCCACGATCTTGTATGCTGAACCGGAAACGTGGCGAGGAGAGTCGGTAACGACATGGACATCGCAGAAACTGTGTACTTATCTTCCTTCCTTCGACGCAGACATCATTGCGCTCGTTCAGATATGCGGCCGGGATACCTAAGGCCTGTACGGCGCGTAGGACGACTTGAGATGTATTCTTACGGTCGAACGCAGTTCGCGGGATATGAATCGAGTAATTGGTGTTGCCGAGGTCCTAAGCTGGGCGCATGCGGCTCAGCAGCTACGAAAGCGCGACCAGCTAGCTTACATGGTACACAGCACCTCCGCCGCTTCGTCTGCGTATGAAAGGGACGCTGGTCTGACGCAAGGCACGAAAATTGACCTCTTTCCACGGGTTCTGGTTGCGTCCAATAACAACACAAGGCGTATTGCGGTAGATGAGCAGCAGTGGGCGGTCCTCAGGGGCATTTTTGAATAACCTGTACATACACGATAAACGGTGCTGTAGCAATTGATAAAACGACTTGTATTTACGCACCAATCCTCAATGGTCAGATTGAAATATGGGTCGGTAGCCTCAGAGATGTACACTGAACTGGTAATCTTCGGTGCACTGGTTGCCACATGTCGGCGCACAAGTCCTGGAGAAGCTCGTCGACAGAGGACGCCCAAAGGACTAATTCTGTTGCCATAACCCGCGGATTTCAGGAATGTGGCCATCGCATACGTAGAACCAGTGAAAGTCGGAAGAGCGTAGTCACGCTGCTCATAACAACTCTTCTCAAACCACCACCGTTACCACGTTCTTCGACGAGAACGACGTTCGGCCTCGTTATTTATTCATAGAATCAGTGACTATCATATTATTGGCACCAAGATGGATACAGATGGTGCCTTGTCGCGCTCTTCAACTCCGGAAACCCCAATGTCAAGCAGTCTACATCGCGCTACTGTGACAATTGACGATTTGACGCGCGCTTTGGCCGACTACTCGCGCGTCTCTTCGCCCGAGCTACCATCTTCTCTCCCCTGTTGCTGTGGACAAGATTGTGTGAACGTCAAGGCATGGCAAGAACTCAAATCTAGGCTTGAACGCCGTCTAATATTGAGTGCAGGTGCCCGTGCATGTCTGTCTTGATGAGCAGTATGGGGATGCTGATATATCCGTCAGAGGTAGGCCAGGCGCTGTTGCAAAGGCAGGAGGCGCATGCTCGTCGGCATAAGGTCGGTTTGGTCAGGCATACACATATACGTCCCAGTCTCACAATAGCTAACAGTGGCGATCGCCACATGGATCTAGTCCTGGAGACGTGACCATCACCCAAGATTTGACGTTTGAGACGCAGATCGCCCAACTCACGCAGGAGAAAGATGTGCTTCAAAAGGTGCGCCACATCCGTGACCATGCCGTATGGATTGTTTGGCATGACTCAATATTCCAGCAACTGGACAAAGCACTAATGAACGCAGAGCTTGTCGAAGTGGCGAACAAGTCTCTGTCCGATGAGATGGATGAACTACGGAGCAACCTATCGCGGTTGACAACACAACACGCTCGTTCTGTGGGTTGGGAGTCGCGCCTCTCTACAGCATTGAGGGATCGCGATGACATGCAACAAGAACGCGACAGTGCGTATCAGCGTGCCTGTCTGGCGGAGTCTCGATTTGATGCGTTGAAGGAGAAGATGAGTGAGTCCGTTCTTGCCTGAACCTCCCTGCCCGTGCTGAGGTGTTTTTACAGAGCGTGTTCAGGCAGAGGTCCGCCGACTGCAAGATTGTTTGGAGGACCGTAGAATGGTTCGCATGAAAAGCTCAAACACGCTGATCCAGGAGACTAAGTCGCGGATACGTACGCTACAGCAATCGGTGACGCGCAATCTCTCCTTAAACGTGCCAGGGTTGTTGATTCTGTCCTAGCAACCGACCAGTCAACGATTTGATGAAATTATGCAAGTTCTTGAATCAGTTGTTCACGACAACGATGAGCTGAAGCGTGACAACGGAGAGCTTCAACGATTCTTGGCCGATGCAAGGGAAGAAACCCATGTTTTGCAGGAAGAGTTGGAAGAACAACGTGCGAACATGATGCTTAGGTCGAGATGTACGTTGTTTTGTCTTCTTTGCTATGTCGTTGAACGCCAAGAAACAGCCGGGACTCCCCCTAATGCATACTCCGGTAGTCTGCCCACTTCAAATTTACGAGACTTGGGGGTGAGCTTCCGTGCGCACTAAGGGATAGTTGCTAAATATAATTCAGATGACCATTGGACGGCGCAGCGAGAGCATGGATCGTCCAAGACGCTCATTCGTACGTGTGTCTTCGCGAAAAATATTTCTGAGTCTTACATTGCATTCAGGAGCCTCTGACTCCCGAAACCATACATACGCTAATTTCCCCCGAATCATTTTCCCCCACTTCGATCATTAGTCCACGTCCCATGTCCTTTGAGACAGGACGCGACACGGACGCGTTTGACGACGAGCGTCCACGGAGCAGAAAGACCATGCTTGTCTTGACCAAGTCTCGCGGGATCCAGACTGATTTTGGATCCCCGTTAGATGCACTGACGGCAGTTTCCACTCTTGCATCAGTGTCCTCCCCTTCGTCCCATGACCCGCGGTCCGAAGCATCCTCATTTTCAGACGTCCCGCCGTCCACTCCTGTCGGCCTTATAATTGAGCGCATTGCAGCACTATTTACGCGACTGACGCAGGCAGACGTACTTACGTTGACTAACAGGCTGAAGCGCCAGAAATTGAAAGGTGACATCGGCCATCTCTCACGGACGACAGTCGCCAACATTATCGCTGAAACGACGGAGCTGCGCAACCAGTTCCGGATGTTTCTTGAAGATGACCGAATCACGACATCGTGCACACGCAAGGATTTGCGGGCGCTATTTAAAGTCTTCAAGGACGTTTTCAATGAGATAGGCAGCATGCGCGTCGTGCTGAACGACGTCATCCTTGATCCTTCTGTCGCTGCACGTGTTAGTGAGTTCTCGCTCAACCCCGCGAAGGCAGATCAAGAACGTGAACAGACTCAACGATCGCGTGAGTCGACTCAGAGCGGGCCTACTGGGTGGGTGGCACGTCTGTTTGGCACGCCCGGGCGTGGTCCGCCTGAGCCATGGTCACCTGAGCGTCCGGGTCCGTCCTTGCGGCACGGTGTTGGCAGCGTGCGCGCACCCAAGTTCGTTCCAAAGCAAAGAGCTGCGACATCTGCCAGCGCCACAACTGTCGAGGTGGAGTTCTCTGGCACGGGCGCAGGGCGAAACATCACGAACAGTTCCGCGCCGGTGCCATCATCCGTACCCATGTTGCCGGACTCTCCCGTGCTTCCGTCCCACTTACAGCTTTTTGCTGGTGCGCCGCAACCTCAGGAGCAGTGGATCATTTTGCCCAAGAAATCGGTACACAATTTGCGCCCTCGTCCTCGTACTTCTCAGCAGCGACAGTTGCCGACAAAGAAGTCGTTCCGTTTGTCACGAAATGTAGACGCGGTTATTGACCATCCAAACGATCCGCCAGATATGGCGCAAATGGACGACGGTGAGACCGAGGGGGCAGACACTCTGGGCCCGTTGGTGGAACGGCGGTTGAAGCGTAGGGGCCTATCGGACTCTTCTATGCATTCGACATTTAGCAATCACGCACAACGGATTGAAGAGGATCATGACGACAATGACGACGACGATGTCAACGCCAGTGGTGGTGGAAATGCAGCACATGTTTGGGATGGCAGCATGTTCCAAGCCATCACTAAGCGAGTTCAGAGTCTGCGGCTGGGCGTACAACAAGCAGAACCCGCTCCTGTTGACGAGCCGGCCTCAACAACAGCAGCCGTGGACACTTCTAGGCTTTTATCTCCCGGTCGGAATTCTTCGCGTTCAAGGGCGGACCAGATTTCATCCAGCCCTTCGCGTTTTGCAACGCTACTTCCAGCGTTTACTGCGTGGACGGAAGCTATGGACGGGAGCGAGGCCCGGCATGCTGGGAGCGTGCCACGGGACAACACTCCATTCTTTTCAGGCGTATACGGAGAGGATTTACGCGGGCGATATTGAGACTTATTCTCACGTTACAAACACTAGTGAGTTTATCTACCCTGATAGGAAATAGTAGTAGAGGATGACTTGGCAATAAATCGCGAATACGTTTACACTCAGCTCCACCTCCAGAAAAATAAAAATTCTGCTAAAATGGCTTACAATCCATCAGAGGACCTGGGCGCACGGAAATTGAAGACGGCGTCTGTGGAAATATCAGCTGATCGCCGTGAGAAGCCCGCCGACGACGGCGATTCACCAAGGCCCCGGTCCCCTGAGAATTCAATTTGAAACTGCTTCCAACCTCGTTGAGACTGTATGAAACGTGACAAGCAGACCATTGTGCGGATAGATGAGAGAAAACTTCCAAATAAGGAGTCCTATTTTTACGTTCTTTCTGTAAGATACAGACGCGACGTTGACTAAGTAGACTCCGCTCCTTAACTTGACCATTGAACCCAATAGAATGAAAATTGTGAGTAGGGGACATTGTAGTACAAGAACTTGTTGAACACGCGAAAAGATGAGTAAAATGTCATAATCACAGGGATTAAACGTCACTAAAAAATACCATAAATTTAGTCAGGGTGCGTATAAAAACGCAGACAATCCGCCGTCATGCCCTCAGTTCTACAAGATCTGGAGGAGTGTAATGTTTAGGTTGAGGCGATAAGACTGATGACTGAGACGGTGTCAAAGCGTTTCGGTTCTCAAGAGAGCCAGAGGATGATAGCGCGCTTGAGTGGGAGACACGATCGCAGGTTCCAAGCGTGGGAAGTTCCCCATTCGGCAAAAGCGTTTCCTGGGCATTTCTGTCGTGTCGGGACGAAGCTATATGTGCATCTCCGTTCGCCATTGCGTTTCCGTTCGCTCGTTTGGAATCGTCTCCATTGAGTAGATGGAGGGACGGAGAATCTCGGCCTGACACGGCGCTAGCGGTGTAGTCCTTCACAGATACGCTTGCGCTGCGCTCACTTCTACTTCGTCCACGGCCGGCAGCAACACTGCGTACCACCCGCGCACTGCTACTACTCCGTGACATACGTGGAACGGCCTGTTGCGCCTGCTCCGGCTGCGCATACCCGTTCATGACTGGTACGCTCGCCTCGGCGCGAGGTTTCAATGTCTCCTCCGATTGGCTACGTGGCGGTGTCGGCCGCGGCAACACTACGCGCTCGTAGTACAGCATGAATGCTGATCGCTGCTCTTGCAGCACCGTCTCGATGCCACATTCGCCTACGGTAGTGTCCGATATACGCAGCCACCCGCGCCCCGAGCCCGCACCCGCCTCGCTCTCGAAATCAGGCTGCCCTTCCCACTCGTAGTCGGCAGCATCCTGGGAGTAGCCGGCAATAACCGAGGACTCTGTGAGTGGCGTTCGCAAGGAACCCCGGTCACCCGTCGTATCGTCGGGATTCTTGACTACAACAGCAACGTGCTTCGCTTTGGGCAGCAGCAGCCGGTCCCCACGAGGCTTGCGCCGATAACAAATGTAATGCCCAAAAGAGTGCGCCCCAAAATGACAGACGACACTGGACAGACGGTAGAGTGTGCGTGTGGACGCGTACGTGGATGGTGTTGGCGTTGTCGAGCGCGAGAGTGGACTATGTGAGGCTGGTACGGAGATCGCTTGTGTCGGGACTGTTGACAGATTGCCGGACGTTGTGTAGGGGGTAAGGTCCAATATTTCCTGGAAACGCACGCGAATCGGGTTTTTTGAAGCGCCACCATAGCTATGGTGCATGGACCGATTCAGATGAAGGACAAGTACGGGCGGCGGCTGGCAACTGGGTCAGCAAGTTTAAGGCAAATGTAGAATCAGATGTACTCGGGCAATCATGGCTTGCTTGGTCGACACCTTGCTGAAGACTTTCTCCATGCGGACATCCTTCAGGTCCTCTTCGATGCGTCCATCTGACAATGCCTCTCTCACTCGTGCTTCCATCTTCTTGACCTCTTTGAAACGACGCCTCTTCGAGTTTGACGGATTAGCCTCTGGTCGTGTAGCTTCCGCCAGATCAGCCAAATCTTGCAGAAGGCGCTTGTGTGTAGCTACCAGTGAGCACTTGCGGCAGACGCAATCGTTGAGTATTTCAAGTCGTGTGTAATCCTGAAGCAGGACATCGAGATCGACCAGGTCGTACGTTGACGGGAGTGCAAGCTGCCAGCTGTCAAAGGGGAAATGCATAACGGCCTCTGTGTAGCCACAAACTACACAGCTGCGCCGATTAGCAGTCAGCCCGTCAAAGACGCTCTTGCCAAGTTCGCGAGGCGAAGACCATTGTGCGAATGTTCCTAGACCTCGGTCTCGAAGACCTTCCTTGTCGACAGAGTTTATTTCCTCTTTGATGCATTCAGACAGTAGCTGGAAAAGTTCCTGCGCATCCTGATGTTCTCGGGAGCCCATGAGTGAATTCGACTTCCCGGCTGCACGTTGTGAGAGGGCATCAATCATATCCGCTGGTCGAAGAGCGCCACTGCGGGAGTGAGGTGTGTTGAGTTCTGACAAACAAATGATCGATGTAGTGAGCGAAGAGACGGAGAACAGGACGTACTATGCAAGAGGCTCCTTAGGGTGTCCACTACAGGAGACGGGACATCCAAGACGACGGCCCTAGAATGAATGGCGTCCAAATGAGGATTAAGATATGCGAGCGAAGCCATTGCCTTTGCGTGCATTAAACACATGCCTTAGACATCGAAAGTCATCCCATGAGACTTGCCTGTAAGGTCGAGTTCATGAAGCAGTATGTGCCCGAGATGTTGACTAACCCAGGGTAGCTACCACCCCGCACATCGAGCTCGTTTAAATCCTCGTCAGGATCCGCCTCGCGGTGAGCGTGTCTCCGTCTGTGGCGGCTATGGTGTGGGTGATGGTGTGTAGTCGGGTCTGTGGCGCCCCAGTTCCATGGAAGGAGGGCACCCAGCATGTCGAGGATATCGAGCAAAACGTTGGAGCGCACGACTTGAAGAACAAGCAAAGGAAAAACGACAACCACAACCAGAGGGAGGAATTGTCGGATGAGGTCGCTCTCCAGAAAATCCAGCTTTGGGTCTTCCGAAAAGTGCATGCCAGTTCAGAGTATCATGGAAGGGAAGTCCGCCGTCGTGGATGGAGGGAGAGCAGTTGTGTTTATGTTATATGGCACTACATGTACCTCGTTCGACACTGAGCCGGCAATCAGATTGAAGACGATCTCAGAAAATGAAGTGCTGAATTATCAGCTTGAAGGCGAATTATGAGAGCAACAGCAATCCCGTCAATGCGGTAATTTGATCCGCTTATCCCGATTCGTCAATGCTCTGATCTCTTATTATTGTTCACCTTTCCGTAGCCGTCTCCATGCACCGCAGACATACTGAAATTGTCTCACTAAGAGGCAAAAAAATGTTACATCATTGTCATAACTAAGCCTTAAGTCTGATTTCGCCGGTGGCAGTCATCATGTACGAATAAAACCTTGAACACGACCATTTGAAAGTTGCCGATCCCATTCCTTTTTTGCCGCCGACAGTGTTCCAAACAGTTCATGAACCGCGTCTGGTACACCGAACGTACGTTGAGCCACCTCCAACCTGGCAATTTCGTTTTAAGTACAAACCCCAAAGCGAGGGAAAAGTAAAATATACCACGATCGATAAAAACCTGGTTCAAGGCCACGAAATACGACGTAGAAATAATTCTCGTCGACAGCAAGCGGGGTTTCCTCCAGCTGGTCACGAAAGAGGACTTCAGAACTAGGAACAGGCATGCTTTGTCTGACAGGCCGTTCCGACATGTCGATCGCACGAATAAAATTGTGCTCCTCAGCATATTTAAAAGCTGCATCCGCCCGTTCAATGGGATATTTCTGGTAAATGGCATCAGGTACCCTTAAGACGTGTGATTTGCATTCATCCTTGAATTCAAAAGTTATGAGCCTCAAAAGTTGACGTCCGAAGCCGCTGAGCACAAAGAGTCGACACACCATGTACTGTAGACACCAGGATTCAGCCCAACGAACACGACATATCGTCCGCGCTTATTTTTGGTGGTTCGGCTGGGTCGGCTACCAGGCTGAGCATTGCGGTGGAGCTGGGTTGAAGTAACATTAGGGGATGATGTTGCAATCGAAGGCTCCCCGACAGTTATAGTAGAAAGGTCTTGGGCCAGCTCATCCACAGCAGGATCATGGTTGTTTGACTCGGCACGTGCGTCGATCCTCGGGCGGTCAGATGAGATATCTGCTTTCGCGGGCTTTGAAGGCCCTGAGGTGCTCTCGAAGCACGGACAGTACCCTAGGCAACAACAAATAAAAATGGCGGAAAGGGAGGCAAAAGCGCCGGAAAGATATTAGAATTGAACTTGATATAAAGAACAGAAATACTCACCCCAGCAAGCGATGTACCAGACGCTGGCTCTGCAGAGCCTCTATTAGCGTTAGGGGTGCGGGAGGCCTCTGCAGATTTTTTTGATGTCTTCCGTGTTTCCACGGTCTTCTTTGAGGATGATTTAGAAGCCATTGGATTACTTTCCAAGCTTCCGAGAGAAATGAACCGAGGCGAGAGAGGGATACTCACCCCAGCAAGCGATGTACCAGCCGCTGGATTTGCATTAACTATAGAGCCTCCAGGAGCGTTAGGAGTGCGGAAGGTCTCTGCAGATTTTTTTGATGTCTGCCGTGTGGTCACGGTCCTCTTTGAGTATGATTTAGGAGCCATTGGGTTACTTTCCAAAACTCCAAGAGAAATGAACCGAGGCGAGAGAGGGATGGAAGAACCAAGGAAGCGCAAGAACAGTGGCAGACTCTTTATATGCGTTAACTCTGAATCCAATAAGAACGAGACGATACGATTGAATGTACTGCCAGTCTCGACAAGGCATAGTCTTTTCTCGACGGTAATACAGCTCCGGGACGCAATTCATCCTCATGAATGCATAAAAAGGGTCCTAGCATAGCAGCGTGCGTTGGTGTTGTCAACTCCAGAATATAAACAGAATCAGAAATGTCTGTTCAGGCGCTCAAACTCGAGCTTAAGTCCGTTCAGAGCACTTCAAATAAATAGACCTAGACTTTATTATGTAGGAGCTATGTTCGCTAGGGAAGTCCATGAGGCCGTTATTGCGGAGTTGGGCCGTCGACGGTGGAGCTCGTGTCCCTGAATAGCACTGGCATGATAGTAGAGGTCGAAGTCGGAACTCGGTTGTATCATCACGTGATCGCGCTGTAATTGCCTGTTTACCTTGATATTTGAGTTATCGTATTTTTCACACGATATTATTGCCTGGCAATTGATATGGTCATCATCATTCATTCTGGGATTTTATGTGGTGTGATACATAGAACAGACCAGGTCATGAGTCTACTTAAACGGAAAGCAAGAGTACTTATAAATAGACAACTAAACTGTTTGGATAATGGAAAGCAAGAGCATTACAGTCTCAACTAGAAGAAAATACGACATGATGTGTAGATATAATCAAAACACCATCCAATGCGAGGTCTGCGAACAAATATATCTGCGCTAGTCAAGTGTCCTCACAATGCGGCACGCCTTCCACATGTGTGCCAATGCGCTACCACCTTCATACACGCTGCTGCATCTCGCTCTCGCGGCCTTTGTACTCGGCAATGGAATCTGCGCCCGAATCGATGTACTCGCCCGGCCACCAGATGACATAAATGACAATGCTGAGCAGGAGGGGCAACGAGTCAAGGCAGTAGAAGAAGACTGTGGTTCAAAGACATCAGCCAACTATTAGACCACATGACAAGAACACGGAAAACAACGCACCTTCATCCGTAGAGAGAATGTTGGTGCGTCCAAGACCGATCTGGATGCAACGGAACACGCAACGAACGAGGATCGGGATGGAAGAGAAACCGAGAGGGTACACGGCCTTCCACCAGATCTCCTTGCCAGTGGCAATGCCCTCGCGCTTGACGCTGTAGATGGCGCGCAGAAATGTAACGAAAAACAGCACATACGACGCGCTCTGAAGAACGAGACCAACAAGGAAGACGTGCTGGCCCGTCACGGCGTGCTCGGTGACTAGAAGAGATGAACCTGCAGCCTGGACAAGGAAGGTAACGATATCGCTCGAGACGAAAATGAACGCGACACGAGTAGGTCTAATCCACGAATGGCGTGCGCCAAGGCAGTTAACGACGAGGTGCCCATAGACAATGTAGTTGAACGCGAGGAACGCGGCAGGCGAACAGGCAATGAAGATCTGCTGCAGGATGACCCATCCGCGAGAGTCCTGGTGGTGCTTGACCGTCGCAACACGGAAGTACATACCGAGGGCATAACCTGGGAACTCAATCAGCCATGTGACGCCGTCACCGTTTATGGGATTTTGGTTGACTCACATATGGTACCAATGGGCAAGCAAAGTCCCCACCAGTCGCGTTTGCGACACAGACGGTACATCAAAAGGATCGCAACAATGGTGTAGATGATACCGACGACGGTGGCGACCTTCGTGTTGGGAGTATACACTGACGGCACTGTGAGTGACAACGGCAACAGCAAGAATACTGATTGGATTCGCACGTAGAGCGGCCCTCATGAAGGTTTCGCCCGGAGGGATCGTCAACTTTGCCATCGTGCCATGCGGTGCGAACAACATCATTGCCACGAGGGCAGGGAAGATGGGGGACAGCGAGCGGGCCAACATTGCAACAACAAGAAGTGAAGATAGAGGGCAGGCGGCAAGGAGAGATGGAAAAATAGGTCGCTCTGTGGCAGGTTTTGCTTGCTGGCACCGACGGGCACACAATCCTCCGACGGACCCGTCGGAGGATCCAAACCGTAGCTTTTATACCTTTTCATAGTTCATCATACAAGCACATCAATCGGCACGATTATTGAATACGCTAGGGCCCGATACGAACGACCCCAGAGGCTCTGTGAGCAGTAATGGCGAGCGAAGAAACAGAGGATGTGGCGTTTCAGCGGCTCGCAACGCGGAAAGAAGCAGGACCACTATCACAAATGAAGGACACTTCCGTGACAGCAGCTGCAGGCCATCAGCTTGCAAGCATCTCCAGTCTAAGGGCATAGCCAGCCAGATGAATACCATGCCTCTTCTGCGCAGGTCCCGTCCAGCTCGGGCAAACAGAAATAAACGCGGTCGACAGACAAGTCCGAGTTCACATTAGATACAATAAGTCCTAAGCTAGTAGACAACTATGCAAGTATCAGGATCATTTTTAAAACTCAATTCGACTTGTTCAACGTCGACGATTTTTTCGAAGGAGGTGTGAGCAGGAGGGAGACTTCAACCGGCGAGCCACATGGGTGGATCAAAGGTGATGAATAATGATCGGGAGTTGTGCGGGGATTTATCCTAATCGGGAAGTCACCGGGCTGACAACAAGACTTCGATCACGGCGGGGAAGTGACTCATGCTGAGATGATCCTAAGGACCCCGAGATAGGTACAACAGCACACGTATGACAAGCAAGTTCAACAAGTTCAACAAAGTGAGATGAAGTTATTATCATTAACGAAACTCGAGGTAAGGATTCACAAGTCTAAGTATATGGTCGAGGAGATACGAGTACAATATACTTCGTGAGTTTCGAGTGCGAAAGTAAATCGTAACCAAGAATATAATACAATCACCCACCTCGAAGAGCCGGGGAAGCGATGGAGAGGACAACTATAGCAGTCCGTAAGTATGTCGACAAAGGGATGTGGAAACACGTGTGTATCCTTTTAGCAGAAATCTGCCCGTTTTTTGCAATCAGCATGAGACGGTGACACCACAAGTCTGACAGCAGACTAAACGATGGTTTCAAGCGCTCACGCAGAGGACTCAGCCGCCTCCTCCTTGCAACGAGTGCACGTACAGTCAAACTGCCATCCAGCCATAAGCTCGACACGACGGCGCACACGACACTCTTCTGGCGTCTCAAGGCGGTAGTCAACGCCAGGTGCGGACACACCGACAACAGGTTCAGTTGTAACAGGTGCGGCATTGCTCTCCATAACAGCGGTGACTTCAGCGACAACCGGAACAGTTTCAGGCGAAGCCGATTCTTCAGCGACTGGTGCAGACGCAGAGCTGCTCTCTTCGGCAGCAGCTTCATCACTGGCAGGCGCAGCAGCGATCTCTTCGCTGGCAATAGTTTCGGTCACCGCCTCAGCATTGGACTTTGCCGCCTCAGCACCCGCCGCAAGGGGGACTTCAGCAGGCACCTCAACCGATGTTTCCTCGATTGCCTGGGCAGACGAGTCCACAGAAGGCTGAGGCATTGCAGATTCCTCAACTGACGCCTCAGATTTCGGCGCCTCCACAATAACGGGAGAATCTATGCTGTGTTCGTCCGTAGCAACCGACTCCGCCTTCTCTGGCACGACAACAGAAATATCTGCATGGCCATTCGCCGCGCTGGCCACCACAACAGGCGTTTTTTCGGGGACCTTAATGGCCCCAACCCGCACATATGCCACACTCAGCTCTTCGCCTGCTTTGATGTCACGCTCGGCAACGAGGTGTAGCTGCGTGTTGCCTGCGGGCCACGTTGCTCGCACGTTAGGCGCACACGAGTGTGGGAGGTATGCCGACAGCGTGTAGAATGCACTGCCCACTTGCCGGTCAGTTCCAACCGCCGAACGGGTGTACTCCGCGTCCTTCGCCGCCGGTCGCCCATCACGGCCATCCTTGCCGAAGTAAACCCCGAAGGAGTTGTAGTGAATGAAGCCGAGCATTTTTTTGTAGCGGTTGTCCGTCACGAACTGATCGAATCCGGGCACCGCCGCTTCCAGCAGCCTACCGAGCAGAGTACCCTCTTGCTCGACATGCGCGCCCTGCAACACGAATAAAGCAGTAACGAACGCATACGTCAGATATTGCCATATAAGAGTGGATAATCATACTTCTGGGAGCGTGAACCGTAGGCGCACGAGATGTTCCTCGAGCGAATAGCTTTCGTCTGATCCCTCGGCGTCGGTGTAGTCATCGTCTCGACGTTTGGGTCTTTCGGCTGGATTTCACAAACTCATGAACCAGACGTAGTCAGGAAATAACGGCGAAAACTCACCGGAAATTGCTTTCGCAACGAGCTTCTCCGTCTCCGCGGTCGCTTGGCGTGCAATGAAGCGAGCGACAAGCACGGACGCATTCGCATGTTCAGGATGTGCTTGCACGTACTCAATATACTTCTCCTGCGCCACGCGCCGTGCCTCGCGTGCGGTGGCACTGGCCGGAGGACCCAAGTTCAAAGATGGCGGCAACGCGGACTCCAGGCTAAAAAGAAGCGCCTCGTACTGCACACGCGCCGCCGTCGCACAATCCTCCGAACAATATGCCGCGGGGAAAGCGTCGTCAGTGCGAACCGCTGCCACGCCGCTGTCCGCTAACTCACGCAAGCACCGCGAACAATGTGTACCTCGTATTGTGAGGTCTGGATCCAGCACTGAGGCCACAGGGTACTCCTAATGGACATAGAAGAAAGGTCAAATATGTCAGTAAGCTTCATCCTTTTTTCTTGCTCAAGCGAATTGATATCATGCTGAAGCACCTTGTAAATAACATCGCCCGCTTTGAAGTCGCGATCGGCAGTGACAATGAGCCCGCCCTCGCTGTGCTTCAAAGAGACACTGCAAGATTTGGGTGGGAAGAACTGGAAGTACCCTACAGCAGAATAGCAACGCACAGCCAACAACCATGGCGGCCACCCGTCTCAGCACTCACATGCTAGACGATCAAACCATACCATGCTCACCTTCGACCTTGTTCTTCATCTGTAAAGATCAAGACGTCCATTACCGAATAAGTTGTGTGGAGCAGCACATCGTGATAGCAGTGTGTGCGATGTGGGCGTATAGCGATACATACATGGAAAAAGATTTATTAGAACACATATTTTGCACGAGCAGCAGAGCAAGAGCAAAAATATGGCGAAATTTTGAATAGATGACGACGTTCGGGACCGGAACGTCTATTAAAATGGAGAATCTAACATGACCGGGATCCCCCGGAGAAAGAGTGCGCCAGCACGCAAGGCCAATGCTACCCGCGTGGAATCACGGGACAACATCATGAAGGAGGCGTACTCGGTGTGCCCGAATCTGACATTTTATCCCAATCCTGCGACACACTTTCTGAAGCAGCCTCTGAAGGAGCACTCTTCGGCGAACTTGCGTCGTCCTCGTCCTCGTCTATACCAGCATCCACAACAGAGGGGACAGTGGCACCACTTACATCCATGTTCATCAATTGCGTCACGATCTGAGCACAAAATATCAAGGTCAAGGCCAGTGAAGAACATATCTAGTCAAAAGAACATACCTCGAAGACAGGTGGCTGCAATGTCTTCTGATAAATGACAATGAGTTCCAGTGGTGCAGGATAGACACTCAGTGCCCGGTAGAAGCACAGAGCGGATTGCAGGTAAAAGCTGGGACCTAGTTTTGATGTCATTGTCGGCTACTGCATGGACCAAAATTACACTCACCTTGCACTGCGAGACCCTCACCCATGCTTATTTGTGACATGAAAAGGCTCTCGAGTTCCTCGGGCTTCGTGGGGAGAGGCTGCTGCTTGATCTGCTGCAACGCCTCCCGAAGCTCTTCCGGTGGGACACCCGAGGACGACACGTCGGGCGTGCTCTCTGAGGCAACCTTTTCCGCACGACGCTTGCTCTTGCCTGTGCGAAAGAAAACAAGGATGCCGTTAGCGGTGGCACATGAATATGAGCCACATGTCGACACTTGCGTAGCTTCTTGCGGAACGTGGGGTCGTTGCGCCGCTTATAGTCAAAGTAGACGGCATAGGCAACCAGACCACCGACCACGGTGAGAACTGCAATCGTGGCGACACTTGTTGACCGGGCAGAGGTCATAATCGTCGTGGTGAAAGCAATTTTTGGCTCCCAATTCCAGTGGCCGGTTGGTTTCGGCAGACTCAACATCGGTCGGCAACGGGTCCCGAGTCCCGAGGCTCGGACTTGCGAGCCATGGATCATCAACGGATCAAATTTGCTGGAATCCACGTTCGCTCGTCTCGCCACATGAGATTGCACTCACCGACCATGGCACCCAGCCTCGTCTTAAACGCTGTCGCTTTTATTTCGCCTCAGAATCAGCCCATTCTCGTGAGAACATTCACAAAACGGGACGAGCATGTCATCAAGTACCATTATATTGCGCATACTAGTCTCGACGTGATAGAAGAACGCGGTCGGTCCGCTTTCTGGGACAGTGCAATGTCGTGAGTTAATATCGACGGATATGCCTAGTTTCTGCAGGCGGGAAGTCCCAGGACCCTTACCTTGGTCTTCTATATGCAATGGAAGACGTGGCTGTCTATGGTCTGCAGTCCTCCGCTGCTTCGCTAGAGCACGTTCGTTTGGCGACTTACCATTCGACGCAGGTTACATCACACCACTGAAAGTCAAAATTGTATTGGCGCTTGCGCTATCTGACTCTGTTGTGCGCGATGTTGACGTGAACATGGTGCGTCGGCTTTGGGTCATTCCACGCAATCCAGTTGTCCGAACATGCGCTCCAAGATCTTCAAAGCGCTACACATGGCGTACTACAAGTCCATCGCAAATCCCTTCCTGAAGCTCGACAACTCGTTTGAAGTGGTCACCGAGAACTCCTTGAGTCTGCTTGTCGGCAGTCCGAAATGGAAGAACTTCCGCCGTCGTGTGGATGAGATTGGCAAAGCCGTCGGTGTCGCTGGCTAACATTTTTTTTTCTCACTATAGATCATACAATAATAAATTTTTGTTCACGAGTTTCCTGCCCTGTTCCAGATGGTTCCCGTTCGCTTACACCGTACAGACACGATTTTCCCACCGTGCTGTGCAGCGACGCTGACCTGCCGCTCAGGCGACAGATTGGAACCGACATCGAACCCACACCTTCCTATTGACTCAGATGCCTGAAAATCACCGTATTTGAGACAGATACGGGGTGGACATCCGAGATTGTAACTATCTCAGGCCCTCGAACAGAGTTATAGGGATGATGTCCTTGCATCGAGTAGATTGTTCTGCTTCTAGTGCGTCCCCTATTATGCAACGTACTTATCTGAAATTGACACTAGACTTCTGGTGCAGTCAGGTTATTGCTTTCCTTTTGTGGCGGACGGAGTATCGGTGCTGCTGTTGACAATCAAGTGTTGTAGTATTTCAACATTCATTCCCTCATTTGGCAGTTTGTGTTGGATGGACATATGCGTAACGTCGCTCCTGAACAATATGCAGAGTCACATAAGGGCGGCTAATTGCAGTTCGCATCCATAGCCCGTCTCGACACGATGCCACTGGTCTCTGTGGCCAACCGGTCTCTGTGGCCAACCAAAGACCTGCGAAAGGTGCTTCTCCCGTAAAACCTGTGCTTCCTGACCGTCTCAAACTTCCATGATCGGCTGTTCATGGATTTTTATTCACTCTAGACGAGTGGTACCTAACTATGTCGGGGGCTCGGTAAGCACGCCGATTTGCCTGTTGTCTTGGTTCGTGACAGTTATGGACATCTGATGCAGGCATTTTCGTATTATCAAGGGCATCTATCGCATGTAGATGCAGGTAAAGAGCGCTTCTACTTCCGACGGGTCCACGTTTGTCTTCTGATCTTACGGTAACGCTGTATGTGGTGGCTGCGATATATACTTTCCACGTGCAGCGTGTAGGGGACGAGGTGAACGTGCGTATTCCTCCTTGTCCAAGCCCTCGAGTCCGCCCCCGCTCATTAATGGGCCTTCGATCAATCTGGGTATGTCCGGTGTCGAATAACTCTTTTTTACCGACACAGGATCACTCAAATCCGCGTCCCGCCCGCGTAGAATATCATGTCTTATCTCGCCTTGTTCGCAAGCGCTTTGCTCGCTGTGTCCACTGTCCGCGCGGCGCCACGCCCTCGTGGTGTCTACCCGACTCATAACCTTACCTCCGCTCAGGTCACACCGTACCAGTCGTACGCTTACTTCGCGAGCGCTGCCTATTGCGCCCCGAACACGACCATCACCTGGACCTGTGGCTGTATGTGTTTCTTGTTCACCATCGGCCATCGTGGTCTTGATCCAATATCTTCTTGTCTTCTGCAACTGCTTTTGGTCGATTTGTGCTGGTCGTGATCGTCCATCTCGGTGACGCCCATGCTAATGAAACGTTGCGACGCGATGTAGCACGCTGCGAGGGCAACGCCGATTTTGAGCCCATCGCGTCTGGCGGTAATGGAGACTCCACCCAGTATTGTAAGCGTTTTGATACATGCTAGAGCCGGCGGTCCATTGACCAACTGCTTTAGGGTATGTTGGATACGCGCCTGGCCATGACAGCATCATCGTTGCGCATCAAGGTGAGTCCGTAAATATGTTGAAATTGTCGTCAAGTTCATTTGGCAAAGGCACCAATCCTTCGGAGCTGTACGCATTCCTCCTCGTCTATGGCTAGTTTTCACTTGAAGAGCGCGTTGTCGTAGGCTGTCCGTCGTCACAGACGCTCGTTTTTTTCTCGGAGAACTCGACCCTGACCTTTTTCCCGGCGTTCCCTCCGACGTGGAGGTGCACACGGGTTTCGCCGTGGAGCAAGCCGAGTGAGCACCTTCTCGCACTTTACTATCCAGGAAGCCTGTTGAGATTTATGTCGCTAGCAGTGCAGCTGTCATTTTAGGCAACGTCACTGCTGGCATAGAGAAGTATGGTACGACCGCCATCACGGTCGCGGGACATTCCCTCGGTGCGTCTTGATGCGATCTCGCTTTGGTTGAAGTCTGTGGCGGTTTAGCTTCGCTTCTGCAAGGCCCTTCTCCCTGGCCTATGTTGCACAATCAGTTTATTTCTCACAAACTCTTGCAGGGGCTGCGCTGGCACTGCTGGATGGATTGTACCTTCACCTCCAGATTCCTGATGCGACTGTCAATGTTATTGACTTTGGCCAGCCTCGTGTTAGTATCGACTCGCTACCTTTCGTATCAATGAGAAATAACCTTGGATGACAGGTCGGCAACCCTGCATTCGCTCTCTGGGTCGATGAAAATGTGAATCTGACGCATATCAATAACAAGTATGTGCATTCTCCAGTCGATGTTATATATTTCCATGCTGACGCGTCTTTACAGGGAGGACTATGTCCCTATTATCCCTGGAATGTCGCTCGGCTACGCTCAGCCGTCTGGCGAGGTACGTTTATCAGTTCCGCGAAGCGTAGGCGTGACCTGGACGCGTACGCCACCCAAACAGATACACATTCAGGACTCCGAACAGTGGATCGCTTGCGATGGTGCTCACGCCTCCTATAACAAAAATGCAAAAAAAGTTGACTGATGTATAACACCCCTTTCAGGTCACGACAATGAAAGCCACCTGTGTTCCACCGGCGACGTACCGAACATCTTTGCCGGCGACATCGACGACCACGACGGCCCTTATGACGGTGTCGAGATGGGTAATGACTGCTGAACGTATATTTTATGACACTGTAGTTGTCTTTATCCACTTTCCTTCACATTTGCAATACTCTTTATATCTTTTCGCATCTTAGTTTTTTTTTTGGTGGAGCATTTACAGCGTAGGGACGCAGATATAATCTGCATCTTAACTATAATAGGAAGTCCATTTCGATTGAATCTGCTTACGTTAATTCGCTTCTGTTTATTTATATTCGCAGCATTCTTTGGTATACAGGAACGGCTTTCGATTCAGTGGATTTTACAGAAGATTTTGCATTTATGTCGCCTGTGTACTTCTACACTTCTTTCTGTCTGACGATTTACCACTACGTGCGTACTCACTGTTATTTTATCCATACACATTGTGCATTGTGCATAAATATAACACTAAATACATTGTTTCACGCGGGTGAAATGATTATTCTCCTTTTAAAAATGCGCAAATTTTTACTCTTCGTGTATTGCTGCAACAAGAATGAAGGAGAGGACGGAAACTCGAACCCGATTACATAGCCGACGGTAGTCACAGTTTAAATGGACGTGCGAATAGTACAGTCGCTCTTCAGGCATACCTGTGTACGCCCAAGGTTCTTGGCAAGGGGTCCTAAAGATAAAGAAGTGTAAAGACAGCCTACCGTCGATCGTAAATCCTCGTACCAGTAGGACCGTCGACATAGTGGCATTCACCGAAATCGTAGTTTTGCCTTGGGTCGGAGGTGGGGTACTGAAAACACCATCACGTTAGCAATCAGTGCATATCCGCGGCTGAAGGTATCGACATGCGACGCACTTGCTCGTCGCCCCAGTAACCAAGCCAGTAAAGCCAGTCGACAGATTCGCTTTCCCGCTCAGTACCCCCAGTATCAGTGCCGCCTGCAGAGGTGTAGGTGTCCGTGTCATTGTCATACCAGTAGCCGCGGTAGTTCTGCGTGACGTCCCAGTACGGACCGTCATCCGTCGTGTCCGAAAGGGTGCCAAGTGGCCAAGCAATGTAGTCCTGCTTGCCAGTCGTCGGGTAATTGGCATGATCACCACCAGCGATGTATACTGTTGCACGGTTGTCGGTGCTGGTCAGTGCATCGTAGGTGTACGCGTCGCCATCGGAGTGCGCCGACAAGAAGATGTACTCAGGACTTCCTGCAGGGATTCGTGAGTGCCGCGACTCAATTTCACGCATAATAAGATGTATCATCAATGAAACGAACCATGGTATGCTCCGACGCCGACAAACGGGCGCGAAAATGTTTGCGCTGCGGGAGCCACTAGCCTTGAGCTAGTAAAAGCTACACAAAAAAAAAACAAAAAAGAACCATGGTATGCTCCCAGTCGCCGACGTGGTTGCCGTATCATGTACCAAAGAACTGGATTCTGATATTCATATTTTCAACTGAAAAAAAAAAGGACGATACACGCCTTAGTCCGTGGTTGTGCGAGTAAAAATAGAAGTAGAACGCATCGACAATGCCACCATCCTTCTCGACACAGATGATAGTCGCGGGCGCAAAGCTCAGGCCACTGGAATCGGGTTCATTTTCCGCCGCAAGCAACCACGCAGGATTATCCTCAACGTTGTCGTCCGAGGTGAGGTACGTGTCAGTGGAGAAGGTATCGAGCGTCTCGATAGTAACAGAGTCAGCGACAGCTACATAGTCAACCCACAAAGAAACGATAAGTATGACGCAAATACAGCCGATATAACTTGCAAATGGATGGTATACCTTGGGCGTTACGTGCTCAAGGTGGTCGACAATGTCGTTCGGCCACCACTCCTCCTCGGACCACAGGTGAGTGTACGGCGCATATGTCAGAACGTAGTCCGGAATTGAATCGTGCTTGTTCAACTGGGATTCCATCGCCGTAGCACTCAGACCAGATCGAAACATCCAAGATAATGCAGCCAGAAAAACAACGGCCTGAACAGACAGCATCTTGAAAGGCGAAAAGGAGTGGGTAGAGAGAACGAACGACGTCGACTTTTCGAGTGCTCAACAACAGGGTTCAATCACGAAAACTGAGCTCGAAGCCCAGCAGTAACACTCATGATCACATTATATAGACAGCTGAGTAGACACGCATGCTCATCAGAAAATGGACAGAGCCCGCCGACCAATATTACGTCCACCCATCTTAGGGAGACTTTAGTGAGCGTACTGGCGAATCGTAAGACAAATCGGAAAAGACGCCGGTGAGGATGCACCAATGTGTTTGTTCGTTCCCAATCTCAAGAGCGCCCGAGATGCCGAGCGGGCGGACCCTTGTGTATGAGCTCGGGAGCGGGGTGCACGTTGGAGTTGTCGACGCATAGCTGAGAGCCACCCGGTGCAAAATTAGGACTCATCATCGATGTTCTGGAGAAGAAACATTATTGCAGCGATAAGCAAACAAGAGCAAGAATACTGCGAGTCCGGATGCCAAGGCGCAGCGTTTGATGAATCATTAATCAGCGCTTAGCAGTTACCTTACAAAGGCTGTGGTAACCATGTGCAGCTTAAGGGTAAGTACGCCTGTCCTCTTTCAGACGAGAAGCAAGTCATGATCAAATGACGAGATTTCGTGAACAAGGACAAGATGAAGATCGTGACCGTGACGTGACTGATCGCGCCGACCAAGATCACATGATCGTATGTACGCGATAATGATTCTGAACCTGCGATGAACGTTTTGTTGATTCCGGTTTGTTGTGAACTCAATTTTTTTTTGACGAAACGTGCACGTGGGTCGGAAGATTTGATCTAGGCAGCTGGATCATGCTGCTGCGATGTGGCACGCTTTCTCCGGCGTGGTTCCTTCATCCGTAGTAGCTCAAATCATCTCAGCGGCCACACCTTGCCTGCTTCTATTGGTGTCATTCAAATGGCTATGCATAAGAACAGCATCTTCCACATGTTCTCCCTTTCTCTCTATTTACGAAACTACGCAGTGGACTTATGGCTACTATCTGTCTTTCTGTCTTTACTCCAGCTGAATGGATTGGTTCATGTTTTTTTGTGCATCATCTTCTGAGTTGTCTCGGGCCGCCCCTGATCAGGATTCGGAAGCTCTGAAAGATAAAGGCGTACTCTCCAGCTCTGGGTCGAGGGTTTTCCCTCCCTGCCACGCATGTGCGAACGCTGATACGTTGGCGTTGACGGGACCGCATGCTACGCGCATATAAAGCCTGGTCAGCAGGAATTCCCCGTTGATGGGGCTAACAGTGACTTCTACACGATTTCATATGGCTGTCTCCATCCTTTTGTTTACGCTGACCTGTTCGACCGGCCTCGCGTTTGCTACCACAGCAACGGTATGATTTTTGATTGAGAAAACTTCTTGCTGCCTGAAAAGACGCCGCTTGCGTTCTTGTGTTCGTAGTTATTCGAAGCACCCTCTACGGGTAAGTGTTACCTTGATTTTGATCGGACATCTGGGGGTGTTCAATGCGTATTATCAGGACCCCTGGTGCAATCGTCTAACTATGTTGGGTTCTCCAACAATACCTTGGATGACACAACCATAGTCCCTGGAAAGGTCTTCAACCGATTTATCACAATTTGGTTGGAGAACACGGATTATGTGGTAGGTCTTCGCCCCGCTTTTGAGATAATCCAAATGATTCGCACACTCCTAACAGGTTGCGGAATCCACGTCAACATTCGCCAGTCTCGCAGACCAGGGACTACTTCTTACGAACTTCAACGCTCTGACGCATCCTTCGGAACCAAATTGTAGGTTTCTATGCTACTTTCACCGCCTTGTTCGTATACTTATTGCGATTATAGACATCGGTGCCACAGGAGGCGACTTTTTTGGACTCGGAAGTGACGAGTAAGCAAGGCGTATCTCCCGTCATGATTCTGAATTAAAAACGAAACAATCTGTGTATTTTCCAGCTATTACCACATCCCCTCCAACATCAGCTGCGTCGTGGATCTACTGGAAGATGCCGGCGTGTCGTGGGCGACGTATCAAGAAAATATGCCTTCAGATGCGTACTACGGCTATGAGTGTGTTTCTTATTTTCTTTTTGATGAATGTCGAGGACACCAAGTGCCTCCCACATCCTCTCCCATGCCAAGTGTTTTCCTTTTCCAAACTAATATGCATTCTCACGCAGTTACGCATCGTACGACTACATCACCCCGGCGCTAGGCGACTACACTTTTTACTATCGCAAGCACAATCCGTTGGAGATCTACGACGGCGTATCACTGAACGAGACGCGACAAGGGCGCATCCGTAACTTTAACGACTTCGCTAACGACGCCGTGAACGGGACGCTACCCCAATGGATTTTCATCACGCCGAACATGGTGCGTCACCGAATCGACTCTGCCTGCTTATTTCTTTCTTCTTGAAAAATCATTGTTTCCTGATATGGTTTGTTTTTCAGGTCAACGACGCCCACGACACCACGATAGACTTCGCCGCGCAATGGCTCGAATACTTCCTCGTCCCGCTACTTCAAGATGACCGATTCAACAACAACGAGACAATCATTATGCTCACTTTTGACGAAAACGAGACGTATGACATTCAGAACCACGTCTTCTCGCTGATATTGGGCAACGCTCTACCTTCCTCCCTACGTGGCACCGAAGACGACACGTACTATACGCACTACTCGGCGCTGAGCACCGTTCAGGCGAACTGGGGCCTCAAGAGCCTGGGCCGACAGGATACGAACCGGTGAGGCCTTTCCATCGGGTTTGCTCGGAGAATGCATGACCATGGAGTTGACTAATTCTGTCTAGAACCGTGAGCAACGTTTTCGATTTCGTCGCGCAGGTCACAGGGTATGTGAATGAGGACGTCGATGATCCTCCGCTGACGAACGTGTATGGGACGTATGCTGGACCTCTGAGTGAGTGCTTGCCACATTTTTTTCTGACAGAATTTTCTCTATCATTCCTTCGTTCTTTTCTAACCTACTTCATATATGTTTGCGGAACGCACGATGCAGATCCGGAGATCTACCAGCCATTCTCAGCTCCCAATATGTCGGCTATCGGTGCTGGAGGAGGATCGGTCTATGTTTCTCCAGAATTGGACACCTCCCTCACAGCGGACAAGCTGCCAGCTCCCGTGGATCTGACTGCAGAGGGCGAGACTGATCCATGGCTATTATCGTGAAAGCTTGCCAGCCATATACCTGGGTTGGTAGTTGCTTATCTTCGTCGTCAGGTGGGTATAAGTATATGAGAATTGTAGCATGTGCATGCCGCATACAATTAAGTCGGTGCCATACTTACAAATATTGAAGTTGCAGTTGATCAAGGGTGCACGCGGATGCTACTTACGAGCAGTTAAACTGATGGATAAATGCTCTATTCAGATGGGCTATATATGGAGGATAAGGCGGGATCAATGGGAGAAATCAATCAATAGTGTACTAGGAATCAAAAGGCATGTAAATTTGTGACACACGGCTAGCACGTTCATGTAAGACCAGCGAGCAACTAGCCTTTTTCAGGAGAACGATAGTCGTCCTCCGAGGCTGCGGGACCGACAAAGAATACGACTACGCGGCGCTACAGGTGCGCCCGCGAACAAAAGAAATCAGGCTGACGGTTCAGGAAGACGGCAGCTAACACATCGATGTAGCCCCTGAATATACGATACGCAGGCAAAAGACGATCCAACAACAAAACATAACAGGCAAAGAAGGACACGACGAGAAAAAGAGAGGCTTTCTAACTAATGGATACAAAGAACAACAGCAAAAAATGGATCTACATGCGTATAATATGTACAACAACTGATTTATCTTCGAACCAACTTTTCCTCAAGTCCTTCGGTGTCACAAGCTCCCGTTGGCCGACTATGCAAGCAGAAGATGTTCCATGTTAAATGGAGCTCAGAACGTATTCGTTGGTAGGTGAATCCGAATATGAGGACGAGGGTGGCAGATACAGGGGACTAATCATCCAGATTGTCCATCGAGTTCAGAGCATAACAAGAACGACACCCCACCTCAGCTCGGCGGAACGTTGTACCCATTGTGATGCGGCATTGGCCCACCGCTTATCTGTCCCGTGCCAAACGTCGGTAGCACCGGATCCGACAGGGACGACCAAAATTCAGCGTCAAAAATGAAGTCCGTTTCCGTCAGGCGGTCAAAGTCGAAGTACGATCCGGCAACGAGGTGTTGCTGCTGGGGCTGAAGACACTGCTGTAACCCCTGCTGCATATCGGCCAAGGGATTCAAATCTGACGGGCCAGAAACATTCATGATGTCAGGCGACTCCGCGCTCGCTCCACTATAATAATTCGAAGTCGGCGGGCTCGGCGGTTGTGTCGCACCATCGGGTGTGGCGGACAGAGAAGAGTCACCAGGCGTATTTGCAGTCATTGAACCTGGGGCGGCAGAAGTAGAGGATAGAGCATCAGCTGGTGGCTTCTTGGGGATCCGTCCAGTGTACTTGGCAAACCCTCGTTCCCAGCCATCGACCATAAGGGAAATGAGTTGCGAACATCGTCGTGCGGGATGGTCGGCGGTATAGGCAGCTTGACTGAGATGTGCGATCGTCTTGTTCAATAACCTCGTACCGGAGCCAGACAGTTCTGAGAGTGGTGACGGTTAGACAGCACAGTCGAGCAAGAGCGGAGCAATTCAAGACAAAGGTGCGCAAATGCGCCTGAAGCAGTACATCATACAAGAAAGGACACGCGAAACCATGGTAGCGCACAAAAGCAATAAGAAAAGCCAACAAAATAGGACGAATAAACATAGAGAAGAGACAATCGTACTGCACACAACACAAAACTCACCTTTGCCCACGTTATACACCGCCCACGACTTGGTCTGTAGCACAAGGCCCGCCGCAAGCGAGATAAGCGTGAAAATGTTATCAGGCGCTGTGCCCAGCAGCGCGACATCTGCAAGGAGGACCGAGGTGAGGACAGCTTCTGCCATGGCGACACACTTGCGACCCAGGGCCGGGAAGACGAGCACGCCACACGAGCGTACTGTACGCATAACATTCGGCGCAGGAGAGTCGCGATATATGTACCGCGCCTCAAATAGCGTATGATATAGGAAAATGAGCTGGCACCCATTTACGTATATCTGCATCATTTGAAAGTAAAATGTCTCGTGGTCGGCGACAACTGGATGTGCAGTGAGAAAATTGCCATTTAAAGGAGACAAACAACAAGGGAAATTGAAGTAGAGCTATCTACGTACCAGCGAGAGGGATTATCAATCGCGTGAGCCTTCCAAACACCGCCCACACGGACTCGACATTGCAGTACCAATCGTCCAAAGACTCCGGATTCTCGAACTGTATACACGACCCGCGTTCCACGGCGTCGAAGAGTTCCCCCAGCAGAATGAGGCGATAATCTCGTCCGGACTCTACGTCATCAAGCCCTGCACGAGACAGGATCTCGTGATCAGCAGGTGAACGGCGAGATAGTGGCATACGACCTGTGCCAATGCAAAGCCTAGGAAGAGAAAAATGATTAGTGTCAACGGACACAGGCATGCCAAACAGACCCACAATGACTCCGTGTTTGCCAAAGCCATCCACTTCAGAAGTAACGTCAGGATAGAAAAAATAGCAGAATAAATTAGGCGACGCACCAGCCGCACGTTGTCGACCAGGATCCCAATATTATCCTGGCTATTCGGGTACCCCGTGCTCTCCTCGATGGCTCTCAGCGCAATGGCACTGCCGGAGGCCTGATCGAGACGAAGATTAAGTGCCATGCTTACGAGGGATCCTGTGAGCAATCGGGCGTCGCGTGTTTGCGAGGAGGGCTCGCTCGAAAGCGGCGCCCAAAGAGAAAGAATTATGAGAGCCTGAATCGATTCGATGGATTCGCCAGGATGCGGGTTAAATATGACCTTGGAAATAGTATCCTCGGCGAGCTTCTGCAAGCGCGGACATACGACGGCACGCGTGGCAGTGTCGAGGTGGCGGGAAGCGACAGTGCAACGTGCTAGATCAAGCAAAGGGGTATCAAACCCGACCATTGGCGTGAAATTGAGCCATGGAAGGTACTGGACAGCGAATCTGTATACATATGTTAGCATTTGACGAAAGCATCTAAGGGCTTGAATATACTATTGATTCCAAGAAAATAGCGATGGTGATTTCTACTCATTATAAATAAAAATATAAAAGTATTAAGAACAGATGAGATCGAGAAAATCTCGGCAAGAAAGGGATAAGGTGAAATAAGCACAGCAGGACAATGCAACAGTGGCAGCAAATGTCACAGGTAGCTGCATCAAAGCAAAGATGAAACGTTTGACCGAGAATCGAAATAGGGAGAGTTATGAATGCTATTGATACAAGAGAAAAGATGCACAAAGCTACAAAGCATGGTGACGCACACATTCAACAGATGCGAGATCTGATCCCTGTTCAAGATGTCTGCAAGACAAGATGCGTCTGGGGGAGGCGGTATCTGCTGGGCGGCGTCAAGTAGAGGTGGTGGACGAGAAAGCTGTTGAACGCAAAGCATAGGCGCAGACCAGTCGAGATCAGGGTTGGGTTTTACAAAGGACCACCATCGATCAACAGTCAAAATCTTGGGCCCGTGAGGAGTCGCGCGGGTGAAGGGGAGATCGTGGCCCTTGAGGGTGCCACCCATGGCTCTGTCTAAAAGACGTGGGGATCGTTCCGATGCAGCTGCGAGCGTATCAAGACCGGTGCGCCCGGCGGGATCCTCTACACCAGCGTTCGTGTGCGAAGATGGTGGGCTATCTTTGGGTGCGAGGATGGACATGTCCATACCCTCGTATGAGCAATCAATGCCGAGCACGCGGCAACGATGGCATTTCGTCGGCTCATCGTCTGCGACGTCGAGCAGCTCACAACGTGTTTTGTGCCGTCGACATGATGCACATGCTTGCATGCTCTTTGGTCGTCGTGGGCGTGTGCGGCGAGCGGCGGCGGCATCACGAGTATGGTTGGTCGAGTCCCGAGTCCGTTTCATAAGCGATGTGGGGAATGCCACTGCACAGCCCGTCGATGGAGAGACAAGACAACCAGCCAGAATATCGATGTCGAGCGGGAAAGGCTAGAAACTGGACACCAAAATAGAGCGAAAGCCAATGAGATGGACGTCGAAGTCAAGCTGAAGGATGCTCTGATGAGTGCTACATCCTGCAGACTCAGCGCCTCACCGCGCGTGGCTCTCCGGCCGATCACTTTGATGCGACACAGCCTCTCGGATGTGCGCGTGCCCGTTCCCCCATCTTGTGCTTTCGCTTTTGTTTTCATTCCAGCGCGTCCGTACCGAGTGCGCTTTCTTGGGTAATACTCTTTCGTTATTATGTGGCTATGTATCATCTCGTTGAACACCTGATATAATGGTCGACGGAGTCGGCAAGCACATCCGATGTTGTCAATATTATTTCCGGGAGCTCCACTAAAGCGCAGCTTGTCATTCAGCTTGTATAGTTTCAGCGATCGCTATGCTGTGACATCGATGCAAAAAGGCTTTGGTTGAAGTTCTAGCTTGCTAGCGCTCTTGTCTTGGCCTTGCTCGTCGTAATTTGGTATGACTGTCATTGACATGCTAATTTGTTTGGAAAAGGCCTGAATCGTTTTGCAAAACCGTGACCGTGGCTATATTCGCTCATAAAGGTTTAATCTACCTCTGACGCAGGATAAATATTCAACGCAATACCCGCTACTTGTTTGATATTCAGTACCGCTTACGCTGGCGTCCCAAGTGTTGCCGCTCAGCTATTCTTGGTCGGTCGAGAATTCGCCACGACAAGTGTCATTTCCTCGGTAAGAACTTCTTTTGTTCATTGTCTCCGTATGTGGACCAATGACATGCTAGACCATCAGAAAATTGCATAGGGCCTAGCACGACAGCGCTCATTATTCTTTCACGCCTTCTCCAGGTGTTTAGAGCAAGAAATCAACAAGTGGGAAGGGATGATCTCGGCGTGCACGCATGATAACCGGCAAGAGGCAGTGCGATACAGCCTCGAGATTTGCAGAGATATCTAGGAATCTGTACCACTTGCGTCATCGATCCAGAATATCTACGCTCGAATGCTACAGCTCAAAGATGAAACGCGGATTTTGAGGGTTCCTTGAGAAGAGCCAACGATACTGGTAAGGTGTTGGTTTGGAAAAATCTGCTCTATGCTGTGGATTGTTCAAGAATTCGGGACCTCTCGATCCTCCGTGCGGCGTGCGCACATGTGCTCGAATGCGCTGTTCACATGCTTTCGAGCATCTGAACACGGGCGCATCATCTATATATAGACGTTCCCACCAGTTTCCTACCACACGCCACACACGCGTGCTCGTTCCGGGTCGGCATGTACACACCGAGTACCCATCAAGGCGTCTGGGCAATGCAGGGCGACGTGTTCTGCTAAGAGGGACGATTTGTCCAGTCATTCTGTGTGCAAGTACAGGATACCAATGTTCATATATCCATAGATGTGATGAAATGGCATACACAGAAGCACACATTCGCCTAATTATATCCATTAGTGGAGATTCGCAACATCCCCATCGAGGATCACAGGTCGTGCGCAGTCTTAATGGTAAGTTCAGTACCATGCCCATAATTGCTCAAATTGACCGCATTTTCAAGGCTGTGCTTGCTAATGGAATTTGCTATTGGAAGCTGCACTGAAGTGTGTGGCGGGCATCACGAGACCTTCTATCGACGAAGAGCGTCGAGACAAACTTGTTCGAGCCTGCTATATGATGCATATAGTTTACCGTTCTCGCTGCCCTCAGTGGTGTCCCTTTTCCATTTTGTTTCCCAGCTCTGAAGGTCTTTCGTATGTGTTTACGCCAACTGTCATTTGACTCTATCTTCTGCTCTTCTGGCGTTCTGCATACACTGGTTATTCCAGTGCTCTGGCATGCCTTTCGTGGGAACAACCACAAACAACATATCTCCTTACCCCACTCATATAGTACGCACATTTAACCTTTCTGGATTTTTTTATATGCCGCACAGAACGCAGATTCGGTAGAGCTTGTTTCGGTGTCCTGTATCGTAACCGTACAATTTTGAAACCATGAAGGACCCAGCAGGTGTGGGATCATACACAACTGGTAGGTAAGCAAGAGTATCAAGAAGAGACAACGCAGAGTCCGTGGCTCATAGAAGGCGAAGACAAATGATTAGAAAATCTGAAGATCAGACCGAGACGTTAAAAAATTGAGTTGGAGTGTGAGAAATCCGGATATATGTCAGGGCTGAAACTACTCGGATGATTGGGTGCATCTCTACCAAGACTTAAATCTCTACTTGTCAGAGCATGACTCAGGTTGGAGATATGTAGGAGGACTACGAGAACTGCCAGAAGCAGAGATGAGGCGAACCGACGCTGCGAACTGAGGAGGAGGCGGCCAAGGTAGCACATCCTGAACGATGGCAGACATTACGGCACCAGGATCACATGCATCACGCCCGCGAAAGGCTTGCGGATGCTTCCAGGCAGACGACATGTCCATGTCCACGAATCCCTCGCAAGGGCTGCCCGCACAATCTGTCTCGGAATCGACACTCTGCACCAAGACATGGATTGTGCCACCGCACAGCCCATGGAGGAAGTAGGTCTCGAGCCCATGCGTCACAGGCATATACGTCAATGCCGATAACCGCACAGACACGCGTTCGTTGGCATGTTTTCCTGGAGGCTCTTGTGCATCGAGGACATAAAAGTTTGCGTTATCGATATCCTCACACTGCACGATAATACGTTGCCTGATAGTATAAATATCCTCTCAAAAGAAACCTTGACGCCCTTGATGTCGCAATACCGGCCCTCTTCGAAGATGTAGAACATCTGACATCTCTGCCCAGGTTGGTGTTCCTGTGAAGCGAAGAGTTAACCACGCAAACGTGTCGGTTTTGAATCGGCTGTGGTAGAAACAAGTACTTTATTACTCACATTTGACGGCATCTTACTGCTTACAGGCAACAAAAGTGTCGACAAAATGATGTCACCCTGTTCTCGGAAACAGAAGCCAATATAATGGACGAGCCTAAAACAAAGTTGCTATTTATTGGTTTTAACCCTTTTGATTTTTTATGGGACCCTCATTTAACAGCATAGGACCACAGCATTTGGGTAGTGCAGCAAGCGCTTTCGTCAACGGATGGTAGGGTGTAGACAACTTTTCGAACAGCTACGGAACGGCTATTGACGCTAGCGGCTACCTCAGCTCCGTTCATGAGAAAGTATTCAGCATCAACTCACAGGCCCTGCCACAGCCTTCAACAGGATTAAAAGGAGGGAATTTCTGAAGGAAGCTGCTCATGCACTATGAAGGTTCAGGGGTATGTCCCAGGCATAAGTTCAGACGCGTGCCATGTCACCTGGTCGCGGTGTTTACCTATCACGTGGGGTATGCTGCATGCGGAATGTCAAATTTTCTCGGAGGACGAACGGGGCTTGTGACACGTGAAGCTCCAGGTAAAGCATAAACGTGCGTGGTGGTAAAAAATATGCATCAGATGGTCCTTGTAAATATTGCAAGAGTGAGCGCCGACGTCAACCGTTGGGGATACTAGGCTAGAGAACGCAAAGTTTGAAGTGCAGATAAACGAAGGAATGATGAAGGAATGAATGATTAAACGAGGGGTGTACATAGTGGGTTAAGGTCCATGAGAGTAACCGAAAGGAGCTTTGCGCCGGTGATCACGCACATATATGACGAGAAAGACGCTTGGAATCACTGACGGTCTGGCTACTTGGGGAAAACGCCGTTTCGTAAACGTCGTGATCCAGAGACGAAGCGATCGCAGAGATTAGCGATCCGGAACGTGCAGAAGCACGAGAGTCCGAACGAGCCGCAAACGGCGCCGAGTCGCCGCACGCGGTGCGCCAGGAAGACCACGATGTAAGCTCTAGTGGCACCGGCATTATTGAGTCCAATGAGCTCCAGTCGAGCCATAGAGACGACGCAGAAGATGCGGGGCGTGGAAGATCCCCCGACAACATCAACGTGGGCGCTGAGACAGTTGACGCCGTCACCGGGTTTGTGGAAGACATTACAGAACCAGGTACTGTGGCGTCTGAACATGCAGCTTCCGGCTTGTCAGATTGGGAAGTTACGACGTCGGAGACCTGCACAGATGTGGATGTTTCCTGGCGCTTGCGGAGAATTGGTGGAAAGAAGAAATGGTGGTCATTGCTTTCGCGGGATGACGTGAAGGGAAAATCCAAACCGACAGGTGAGTGAAACTCGGTGACAGAAGAGAAAGGCTCATTATCTCCGTCAGGGAACGATGGTTCCCCACTTGTGTGCTCACCGGATATACCTGAGAGAAGAGGGTGATCAGCTGTAGCACGTCGACGTGAGTGGGAAGGAAAATAATGGTGGAATGTTATGTACAATCAGTCAAAATCCCAAATGGGACTATGACACTCACCAGCGGGATTATCACGCGCAGTAGGTACAGATTGGCGTCGTTTGCTGGTCGGATAACGCCACTTGAACACATGTGTCCAACCTTCTTTGCGAAATTTATTTCGCTCAACATGACCTGCCCCGTCATGGTCTGCAACGCCCGCATCCCGAGAGACCCGATGTAAGCTCGGTGTATTCTCGCTTCCCAAAGAGAGATGTTCCCAACTACATTCCGAGTCTCGCGACGCTTGCCCTTCACGCATGGGGTCTTCAAGCGATAGTGTTGAGTCTTCCATCTCGACCGTTTGTGGATGTCTCGCAGAAAATATGTCAGCGGACGGTGCGAACGAATTGCGCGCAGGTGTCTGGAATAACGGAGAACGTGTCGAGATGGGAGAAAAGGACGTGTGCGTCGGCGCTAGCGACAACGTCGATTTCCTTGATTTGAGTGAGAACGACGACTGCGTTGGCGTCGTGAGGGACGCGAACGACCTGCGCTTCGACGGTCTCTGCGAAGTGCAAGTGACGCGCGTGGGCGTACGTAGCACATACGACGACAGATGGCTGCGCGGCGCTGAAAGCGGACTATCTAGTTCCTTCGATGCGCTTATATCCAGGAAGGATGGCGCCACGAAGTCGTCCGGCGTCGACAAGTCAATTGGCGGCCGGATGTCTGGTTCTCTAAGCATTTTGATGCTCAAAGATTCAACTATCCTTAAGGGCGCGAGCGTCGCCGCTTTCAGCTTTGCTGCCGAGATCATCTTGGGCTTCTTCGGAGGTGCCACTGCTAGCTGAGACTCAGGGATAGAATCCGACTGAGTACGCACAGAACTCCGAAGTGGAGACGTACGCCACACAGAAGACGGCGGTTGAGGAGCACAATGATGACCTCTATGACCTCCGCGTCCCATCAAAGAGAAGGTCTTCGGCGGTACAGGTGGGGGACTATCAGCAGGGGAAGATATCGGCCATGTCTGTGACTCGTCAGTAATACTGGCCGTTGGCAAATCCTCTGCATCATCTTCGCAGCAGCGACGGGGACATAGCGATGAAGTCTGAGGAAAAGGCTGCGAAGGAGATCTGTTCGGACTAGAAGGGAACACCCTTTTTCTACGCTTCCTGAACGCCGAAGGCGGTGTCAGAGGGTGTGCCATTGGAGAAACAGGCGATTGAGAGGGAAGATAGGCCGAATGTGAACCGTTTGAGATAGGGCTGGAAGAAACGTTCGTTCCGGGGTCATCGGGTCTACGTGCTCGTTGGAACAGCAGAGGCGAACCAGAGCGGTCATACGGTGGCGGCGGCGTCCGCACTAATTCCAGATGCTGTCCCAGGATGTTTGTAGTGTGAAATGGGAATTTCGGGTGGCCATCTCTGGAAATGTGCCCCAGTACAGGATTGTCTGAGAGTGTCGCGCTTGAAGACGCTGTGGGCGAGTTCGCGATGGAGGTTGTGCCAGGTGCGTATATAATCACAGGTGCGGCTGTGGCTAGTTTTACGCGTTTTGCGAGTCCAATCTTTGTCGTAAGGTCGTTCGTACTTTCGTCGAGCTCTGCGCCGCCTACTGTCGGGAAGGGATAGAAAACGCCATAACCTCCAATATCATCAGAGGTCATGAGGGTCCAAGAAATTCTTTGGCCCTGGAAATTATGCTCGAATGATGGTCACGAGCGGCCAGAAATGCAAGAAGAGACCTTCACGACGAGACGGAGGGGACGAGAGACGAGTTGTATGTCAAGTTTGTGTGTGCTGTCTGCAAGTCTGTAGAGCGGCCATCGTAAACGGCGAATCAGGCTTACGATAAGAACCCTGTTAATGTGCTCTATTAGATGCTACTTGTGCCCTCGAGCCTCGGAGACCTTTTGAGGAGCGCCCGGTCGTCAGGCAGACTTGGCAACCTCAACGGCATTAAATTGTAGAAGCAGGGCGTGTGAATGAGATGTAGGCGATTCCTCGATGTTTGAGCGAAAAGTATAAGGTAAACTTTGTGTATTCGCGCACGGAATTCTGAGAAACAAGTCCAGGAGAAAGTCGGAAAGTGGTGTTGACCTTGTATGACGATACCACATCGCAACTGCGCTGCCGTCAGTGCCACCGTGTGGAGTCGCATCGGGGAGCAAAGAACCGCTGACAAGCACAATTGCGCATTGACATTCAATTGAAGAACTGCTTCGAGTTTGACAACGGTAATGTTTACATCTTCAAGCTGCAATAACGAAGTGGTTCTGGAACTGGTGAAGCAGCATCCATGTCATAGAGATCGGATCGAAGATGTTTCATACAATGATAACGCTCAGAACGCAGATTTGCAGACGAAGGACATGTAGTCAGCAAATCTCAGTGTCGTTTCCTCGCAGAACTCTTCTTGCCAGAGTCTAGAGGCGCGTCTAGAAATCCTCCAAGTTCCAGTGCATTGCGTGCAGCTTGATTAATATGCTTGAAGCGATCGGGTCCCAAGTGTATGCCGCCAAAATAGCGGGTTACAATGACAAGCACGTTTTGAACATCCTGTAGGGTATGTCAGCTAGGATGTGCGCGCAGAGTAACTTGGAACTCATATGCAACGGCCTACCATTATCTGAAGCAGATGAGCTAAGCGTCCACCGGCGGCAGACTCGCCGTCGTCATCGTTGTCTGTAAGGTTGATTCATTATTTCACGCCAAAAAATGAATATCCTTTGCGCACCTTGGTGGATAATGTTATCAACTTTACATCGCCACGCGTTGATGATGGGGTGTGCTGCTCGCGCGATACGGCGGTTGGACATTAAATGCGCGAGGATCAATGGCACCTGTGCAGGATGGGTAATAACACAGGCGCGTCCAATGAACAAGCTTTTCCTGTCCGTGATGGGATCTGCTTCGAAAAGCCGCACGCCGTCAGGAAGCGCTACGGAAGGCTGGTCGGCCGAAACGGATGACGAATTCCTCGTCGATGAGATGCTATCGGAGGTCACGAGAGCTGGATACTCATGCTCATGTTCATCTGAGCGAACGAGTTCTCCAGCAGCTGCAAGACTCAAGCGTTCCTCGTACCAAGCTGTGCAGCATTCCAGCACATGCGCGAGCCCATCAAAAACACACACTGCGCCCACCGTAAACTCGACGCCTTTGACGGAGATGAAGGTGCGTAGTACAGATCCGAAAATATCTGCATCTGCACGATGCGCACCAACATATAACGACAAGAGCTGGAGCTGAGGAGGAGACACCGCGGGATAATCTGTTGGCAATGAGACCAACACTTTTAACGGCACTTGGTCTTGCGGTGGATTCAGACTAAAATAAAGTGTGAGACCGATGGCAAATAAAATGTATCAGAAGAAATACGCTAAACATACTTCAACGATACTTCGAATCGAATGGTTTGCGAAGCCAGCGTGTCGTCTGTGAGATGACCGCCACCATCTGCCCAGAAGACAACAGCGTCATCGCCATATATTGCTCGGAGTGCTGAAGATCGAGTACATAGGTTTAATCGCGATGCATTAGCAGTGGAAAAGAGTAAAGATATGAACTCCAAGTTACAGCTTTGGACAAGACGGTATTCACACCCTCAATTTCACCAGAGACCTCCGCGCGATCTAAGGCATCTAGACGGCGTATGACATCCTCCGTAGAGTCTGCTGTAGGCGATCCGGCTTTCATGCCTGTGGCAAGAAATAACTACCGTAGAAGGAAGTATAGGGTATAGTGTGGCTGTGACGTTGACTCGGACAAACAAATTCTGAAAAATACCCGTTGAGACCCGCTGCGGGGAAGTCACGGCGACCGTAGTTGATCCGCGGATTCCCGATATGGCCTCTCGAAGCGATCACATGATCTGCAGCAAACACAGGCGAACCGAACCGTGACCACTTTGCCCTCCTCTTCATTGTCAAGTTCTTGCTGCTTCATTTTTTTATTCAAAGGAACCGAATATTTTATGACTTTACAACGATGTTCGGTGACGCGCTTTCCCGAATGCGCGACTCGTTGCAGGACTGGCTCGACGACGTGCGTGACTGTTTGTTACCCAATGTTCAACCATTCTGACTTCAGCGTTTCCGCTTTTTGCTATCACAGCTAGCGTCGCCGCACTCCTCGAACGAGTCGAAAACACGAGCGCTCATTAACATAGAACAGCTTCTCGCCATGTTCGCTTCCAAGACGACGGACAAGTCGAAAGAGCAGATGGATGCGTTCGTGGCTTTACAGCACACTTTCGAGTGCAATGGTTCGCTTCATTCGCCTGTTTGTGCATTATTTTTATTGAGGAGCCTCTGAGTAGTGTGCCTGAGGATCATAGCATGGATCGGTCTCTCCGTTCCTCAGCTTGAGGCTATGACGAAGAGCTCTACAGACGATGGCCACGTAGCGGATGGTGAGCTGTTTGGTTTTGCGTGCATATCAAAGTTTTCGGTCTGAAAATGTTCGTTTAGGGAGTCGAGAAGCCGAGATGGTGGTCCTTACATCTCAACTGTCTACGTCACTGTCTATCGTCCAAGGCGCCGCCTTGACACATCCGTCCAGCAAAGCGTTCTTAGCACGCAAATATACCCTCGAGGTAGGCTTTCTGGGGGAGTGCTCATCCCAGTCATCTAAGGGTTTGCATTAGATCCTTTTGGATTTGTTAGTGGTAGCACGACATCTCCCTATGCCAGAAGGAGGACCATCTAAAGCCCGCAGCAGATCAAGTCACGAACTGTGCTCAACTCATCCGAAAGGACAACAACCATTGACATCTCTCGTCTTGGATACGCTTCTCTGCATTCTTGTGGACTCGCCTCCTTCGTTGCGTATATTCGAAACGGCCGGTGGGTTGCAGGCAGTTGTACGTATTCTCAAACGTGCCGCGACGCCAAGAGAAGTAAGGTAAGCACTTTCTTTGGCCCAGTGCCACCAATGTCTTCTTATTTCATTTGCCATTCCATCCTGGTTACTCTCCTTATCCCTGGCAATCGTCAACCGGACGTGTCCGCCGAAATGATATTTTCAAACCTACATAGGATGAAATGTCTTGAGTTTCTGTACTTTTATCTTCTTGACGAGAATGCGGGTCCAGTGTCATCAGAATGCACGTCGGTGGCCGGTTTGCCACTCAAATCGACACCCTCCTCATTGCCTGCCACTCCCACCGTGGCAACACGCGACAAGGTTTGTGCTGTAGCACCTCCAGAACGGACTTTGCGCACCGTGTCCAGCGAACGGATTCTCCCAAACGAACGTACTGCATCTCTCCTAGGCGATCAGGTGTTCGTCGAACCTGTCTTTACTCCTCCGTCACGCCCTGTCTCTGTCTACGGATCATCAACATACACCTTTTCCTCTGGGTCGGGCCTTTCGTTGTCCGGTGCATTTTCGGACAGCGGCTCGAGCTCGTCGCGGTCAGTGTCCGGCGGCTCCATGTCGTCGTTCTCTTCAACTGGATCCAATATTTCGTCAGTCACATCGGCATCCAATGCGTCTTGTCGTGGAGCGCTGCCGGATAGGAAACTTGGCAATAGCAGAAAGCCATTATCCCCACGTACACCCAGATCTTTGCGCCCTTCACAACCGCGCCAACTACAGATGCTGCGACGGGAGCTCGAGTTCGTTCCTGTGAGTCCCCACAGACCGGGTACGGTCGCAAGTGGCGAACCACAACCAACCCCAAAGAAGGCCCAGGTCAGCCAACTCGGGCTTGGACGCGCAAGTTCGTTGCAGGTGCCGGCTGTCATCACGGAGAAGCCCCACCAGCAGAAAGATCCGCTACGCACAGGGAGCGAACCCGTCCCCGCGGGCCGCTACTATGGGGCGCCCTTGGCAGAGAAGCTGAGCCGCTCGCTGCCGCACATGCTCCGTGAGGGGCGTTCGACGCGGACAACCGAGGAGAAAAAGGAGATTCTGGGGACGATGCTGGGCAATGTAGACGCCCTTGTAGAGAGTGTTAAGAAGGCCGGGATCTGGGGCCTCGGCTAGAGCGCGCGCGTCGGCCGCGCGTGCACGCTCTTATGAGCGATCGATCCATCAAGAGATGGGGTGAAGAGCAATGTCTATTGTTTTGGCTTGCACATGTCTGGTATCTGGAGTTCGTGTCATTTTCTTTTCTGTTACATGTCATGATGTCGCAGCACGTTTTTCGCTATCAAATGCTATCTTGCACTCACACCTTCGTATCACTATATATCCTTTTTTTCTGCCATGATCGCATACTTATATTTTCCTCCATTCATTGACTGGCAAGGAACGGATCGAAGTGAACGATGAATGAGCTTATTAGTGTATAAGTTGTATGTATTTGGGGCTCGCAATCGAAGAGAACGATCCAGCATGTATCATGATCTTGAATTATGATGCACGCTACCGAGCGTGTCTACAGAAGGTGCGCCCCATACGAGTGTTTTGTTGCCAGGATCCAGGGTGCCAGGATGCTGTTCAAGCAATTTGGCAAGAACGCCCTTTGGACGCACGGAGCCACCTGTCGTTGAGCCAAGCCCTGGTGAGGTGGCCGATGCCGATGGCAATATGGTAGCACTCAGAGCCGTCTGTGCTTTAACATCCGATTTGGAAGTAGTGGCTGCCTGCTTCCTTCGCTGCTCGTCCTCGAGCGTAGTGACCTGCGACATGACGCCAGTCTCCGCTAGGTGACGCGCCTCTTCGTCGAGGTCTTCGAAGGTGTCCTGGCTGACGGCGCGTAAAGAATACGCGTACACACCAACACAGAATGCTAGAAGAGCTACGCCTGTGATCGCGTTCCTCAATCGATAGGGTGCGCGTGCGCGAAGCAGGCCTGGAGACATGCGCTGCAATATTCAAGTAGTCATTCGCGTTCCCAAGCATTTCAACGGCCAATATGCATTACCCGTGAAAGAGAGCGTCATATACCAAACATTGTACTCGGTGAGTAAGATACCACAGTCCAACATAGCTAGCTGTAACTCACGCCCTTGGGTCTCCACGACTGCGCCGCCTCCTTTGGATTGAGATATACACTCGGCGAATCGTGCACTAGTTTTGTAGGCCGTAAATTCGACATTTGGATGAGAAATCTCGAATTGAAAGGTCTGTCGCGAACTTGAATTGAAGGAAGTCGTCAAAAAGCCGAGCCTCGGAATCGGGAACTTCGCCGTGTCGAGGCTTGCCGTGTCGAGGCTTGAGGCGGCTGTAGTCACCATATATGGTGAAGTGCCCGTGGCGGTGACCTTGTCGGAATCCGTCGTCCCGTCCACGGGTCCGCAAGCGGCAATGCACCATCTTGATTCCGACTTCCATCATATACTTACCGGTCAAGTACTTAAGTACTAAACTCGGAATACTCATCGCGCGGCTTCAAGCTCAAGTATCAATCGCTTTTACGCATTTAGAGGGTACCTTGCTTCAGGTTTCAACACGGAAAGGCTTATTCACGTGCATCTACTGAACTTCATGATCGAAGCAATCGATGCGACTTAGTACTAGGTCATCTAATCAAGTACAAGTGTTATTGGACTAGGATTGCTCGGTGGAGATCAGGCTCGCGGCGACGGCTCGCTCATACACGCATACGCCGTTTGAGCATCTCCCTATGCCCGAAAGGCAAGCTAAGTGCATCGAACGGGTCAGAAGCCAGCTGTCCTAAACATGACAAAAAAACGAAGATACCTGCCTCATGCACGCCTGTTCGCTCGAATGACGATTGTTGCGCCCTCATCCCCTTCCAACAGCTTGCGCCTCAACTCTTGCGTTTCTTGATCTGTCGCAATCTGCACCGAGATCTCGGTCGTCGGAAGCACCAGGCTTCTGTATAGGAGGAGGCGACGGTTATCCAAGGCGATCCATCCTTGTTCCTCGAACTCCACGACGTGAATGCTTGGAAAGTACGTCTCGATGAACCGTTCACGCTGCCCGTGAGGTAAAGCTCGCAGCGCCTTTATCGCTTCTTGGACGTCACGACCCTCGCGAAAGGTCCCTTCAATGGCATTCTGCGACCAGCCGATTAGGCCAACCGGCAGGCGAATTTGTTCGCCGTTGGGATGCAAGGCGGTCGACGTCGCTACTACGAGAACGTGAGTAGCTTCATACCAGTGCAGCCCTGGACAACTGGCATACCTTCAACGGTTATACTCATGCTTGTTGGCTTTGAAGTGCGTCTTCTGTGCTCGTCTGCAAGTCGTTCCCTCCTTCCAGCTTATATGTCGTACTGTTTTTCATACTTTCCCAATCGTCCTTGCTCGAGGCTTTTCTTGTGACCGCTCTCAGGCGCAATATCCCCCCTCTGAGGCTTCTTATCGATGGAGGCAAACATCGATATGAAGCAAGAGCATATAGAGCCGCTCTTTGTGCTGGATTCTAGCGAAGACATCCCGCTTCTTCAATTCTGATCGCATGATAACGTTCACATTGAAAAGCGCTTGGATGTTGCCAATTGAAAGCTACATGAAAATCGTGGCTCATGTCAGAAAGCGGCCGTCGATTTGACGTACTTTGGTACATTGACGGTCTGAATCCATTTATTTCCATCGGCTCTTCCCTTTCGCCGCTTTTTTGCCTGCCTTCAGTCCGTCCTCATAAATCCACGAATCTGTCGGGCGGCGAGGTCCAGCGTCCCCCGTTTTTCTCTCTAGTACGAGTCGTCTTGAAAGTGAGCTGGCCTGCCAGCCCTGTCAGTGCTCACTGAGACGCATCTATTCTGCATATTTTAGAACAATGTCATACATTCGCGCTGTTGAAATTGTCTATGGCGATTCCAATGATTCGATCGGTGGCCAAGACATCAACAAGGGTTTCGGCGGTATGTACCCGTCTCTAATACTGCTGACGTATATCTTATCCAAATTTCTCTCAGGGGAATACGTTTACCTTGTGCCCAAATACGTCGTACAGCGCAAGTTTGCGGCTTGTGGATTTTCGTTGCACACGTCCTATGTCGAGGATCTGAATGCGAACGATATCTCTCGGGGCGACGGCAAGGAGCTTTACCGCTACATACATTCCCATTACAAGCCAGGCGGTCCCAGAGGGGGTAAGGCTGTAGGGGACGTGTGGCTGTCAGAAGAGCAGGAAGGTCAAGGCTGCACTGATGATTTGAACAAGGACAGGGGCGGAAGGTTGCTTTATTTGTGCTGGAACTACCGAGACTGAGATTGTTTTCCGCCCCGCTTGATTTCTGATTCGTCGTCATTTCGCAATCATTGGGGTCTGTCAGATAATTGTGATGTACATGTGGCCTGTCGTTATAGTATGGAAATGTGGTCTGCGTAAAAAGGCGGCAACTCTCTGATCAATTCATTGCTCATTCGCCTGTTTTATTCCATTGCTTCATAATTCCGAAAATATAGTACAAACGTAAGAACGTCAAGTTGTGTTCATGAATTTCGGTTAGGCCAATCCTCTGTAAAGGTGGGCGCGCGCGAACTCGCTCCGCTGTAAAGATGTGATCAAGTATTTTTTGACTCTCACAACGCAGTGCAGTGGACAACGTGCATTGTCAACTGTTTTGGTGAACAATAAATTCCTTTCTTATTCTTCCACAGAATATGTAGGGATGAAATAGTTTAGATCTTGCCATAATGGTTCCAAAAATTGACCATATTTTATTCAATAACTTTAGTAAATTACATGCTATCGCAAAAAAGGAAATGAAATGATTGTTTCAAAAAAAATACACAATTTTCTTCTCATCGTCTTTCCAAGATATAAGGATATATTGCATGTTGTATCTGTCATTTATAACGGGATCCAACAACAGGCTTATTCCGCCGCCGAAGCGCGACAAAGTTGACCGGTCTGTCAAAATTCGCTTGTCGTCTGAGATCTGAGACTTGATACGATCGGTGATCGAATCCGCGACTAGTGACGGCAGACTTCGCGAACTGAGCGACGCTTAAATGCAGGCGGGATCGATATGTTCTTACCGACACAGCGCCTTTTTCTTCACTTCCCGGCTCGTTATCTACTTCGTCGCACGATGAGCACGGAAACGAAGAACGACGCTGGCGTCTTTGGCCTCGCCGATTCCACCCTCGTCAAATTCCAGGGCGTCATCGGTGGGCGGTGGCGCGACGCAGCCGACGGCGCCGTCATCGAAGTACACAACCCTGCGACCCGTGAGTTTCTCGGCACTGTGCCTGAGATGGGTCTCGATGAGACGAAGGAGGCAATTGCGGCCGCGAGGGAGGCGTTCAAGACCTGGAGCAAGCGCACGGCATATCAGCGAGCGGCTGCAGTGCGCCGCATGTACGAGCTCATGCGAGAACACAAGGAGGATCTGGCGCGTCTTATCACTCTTGAGAATGGAAAGACGATTGCAGAGGCTAGTGGTGAGATTGCCTACTCTGCCAGCTTCATGGAATGGTACGCTGCTGAGGCCGTCCGCACCTATGGTATCCACATCCCTGCGGCCGCTCCAACGAGCCGTAATGTGGTCATCAAGCAGCCCGTCGGTGTTGTGTACGTGGAATTCATGTTGTGATGTTCGCCCTTACAACGCCAATGAAATTTGCAGCTCGATTTTTACGCCATGGAACTTCCCGTCTGCCATGCTTACCCGCAAGCTCGGTGCCGCGCTTGCTGCTGGCTGTACAACGATCATCAAGCCTCCACCGGAGACACCCTTTTCTGCTCTTGCGCTTGCGGAGATTGCTGAACGTGCTGGTATACCGCCTGGTGTGGTGAATATGGTCACCACTCAGAAAAATGTGCTCCCCGTCGGCCGCGAGATGTGCGAGTCACCAGTTGTCAAGAAGGTCTATGCGCGGAATTCCGCATATATGCACACGGGCTAACTTGTATCTAGGTCACCTTCACGGGCTCGACGCCTGTTGCAAAGCTGCTTGCGAATATGGCTGCCTCGACACTGAAAAAGATCTCGCTCGAAGCCGGCGGTAATGCGCCCTTCATTGTCTTTGATGATGCTAACATGGACGAGGCCGTCGATGGTGCGTACTTGTTGACAACAAATTTCACTACATTGTCTGACTTTGCGATTCAGCCGCTATTGCATGCAAGTTCCGCAGCAGCGGTCAGACCTGCGTTTGCGCAAATCGTATATATGTCCATAGCTCTGTATATGCTGAATTTGCCGCACGCCTCTCTCAGCGCGTCGCCGCGTTCAAAGTTGGCAACGGTCTTGATCCCGAGACGTGGGTGTGATTGTGCTTGTGGGTTCAAGTACACTGACATCACTGCTGCTCTTAGCACACATGGACCGCTCATCCATGAGCGTGCCATACAGAAGGTGCGCGCCCACGTCGAGGATGCTATTGCACGCGGTGGTCAGCTACTCGTCGGTGGTGAAATTGAGGAGGTATGTCTTCAGTACTGGCGTATCATTATCTTCGTTGATAATTCTGTTTTTTTGCAGGGCACGAACTTTTTCCCGCCCACCGTAATCGCGGATGTCCCTGCAGATGCGCTCATGCACCGTGAAGAGACCTTCGGTCCCCTTGCTGCTTTGATGAAGTTCGAGACGGAGGACGAGGTACGCTTTTTCCATCGCTAGTTGTCATGCTCTCAATGCTGACGCTTTTTTGTTCTTCTGAAAAGGTTGTCGGCCTCGCGAATGATTCGGCAACAGGTCTTGCTGGATACATTTTTTCCCGCGACGTCGGCCGTGTATGGCGTGTTGCTGAGCGTCTCGAGGTTTGATCCTCCTTGTCATTTTCCCGTCAACTCAAGCTTATTTTTTTTTTTTTGCGCAGGTCGGCATGGTCGGCACGAATACCGGCCTTATCTCGCAACCTTGTATTCCTTTTGGTGGCGTCAAGGAGAGCGGTTTCGGTCGCGAAGGCGGCCCGCACGGCATCGATGAATACATGAACGAGAAAGTCATCGTGTTCGGTGGCCTTGGAACTGCTTAAGCAGCGGATTTTTTGGACTCAAACGCACGTTTCGTCTGTCCCACTCCATCCTTGGCTTGGATCAAAAATAAAAGGTTGACATCGACTTTGTACTTACTAACAAACGCTCTAGTTTGTGTATCTAATGCGTATTTGCTACGACCATGTAACACTGGTGCATCCAGAGTGCGACAGACTAATTACGCATGCCGGGTGTACATGCAAACCTGCCGAAATTTCTTTTCCTGTTTCTTTGATGCATTGCAAGTGTTCAACGACCTTGGAATCGTAAATTGTTATGAAATATGACATAACGGAATTCCCATACGAAGGATACACACATACAAATCACATATATGTTCCCGGCCCTGTTTAGTGTTTTTCTCGATATGCCTGAGTTACTGTATTCTCGATTGACCCATCGAGAAAGTACTCAAATCTCAGATTAGCAACTTATACACATGATGTACAACTACTTGCGGTGCGAGGTTCGTAATCCGCGAAACGGACGCCGTTGCGGCGACGGCGTTCAAAGGTTCTAATGATCGATCGACACTTATCCTCTTCTCGCCGCCTGGCGTTGTAAAGCTGTCGTTCAGCTCCTGCGCCTATCTGTATACTTGACGGTTATTAAGAAAGGACGTTTCACTTAGTTTTGCATCTTCCAACTGGTAAGTGGGGAAAACGATTGCAGGTCGTAGAAGTTGGCTGACATGTCTGTCTTGGGCAACCTTGAGAAAAGATCAAGACAAGGCCCATGCAAAGCCAGGCGCCTCGTTGACCGATATTACCGGTGTATTCCGAGTAGGTACAACCTGAAACTGCAACTACAGTGTCGCTGGAACTCTGGAAAGGCCTTTGAGGACCTCCCCTCTAATGTATGTCACGATGCATCTGCGTTGTGCCTAGCATGGTGTGGTATCGTCGCAACTGTGAAACCGTGTAGTGGACGTGTATGTACGTGAATCTCGTGGAAGAGCCGTCCCGGAAGGCCCGGTCACCGTTTGTGCATCTTCTGAATCAGGATTCAGGACGTGACCGTAGAAAAGGCAATACGCCTTGATGCTATAAATCCTCTCCCTCCGGCGATCCATATACCTCCAGACAGCGCCGCTCGAATGCGTCAATCATCATCTTTGACACTTGAGAAAAGAAAGCAATGGAAACAGCGGCGTGAAGGGGATTTGAGAACGCGAACTCCAGGTGGAATGACACGAGTGTTTTTGCCGACCCCAACGACCCCGAGTGAGCTGCGGGAATCGGCTGGAGACGCCATGTCGTAGTCAGGCTTTTGAAGAGTGATGACGAGGCAGTTGCAACGGCCGTGACGGATTCGTATGGAACACATGTTACATTGCTAACGTAGCTCTCTGTGAATGACTTGAAGCCGACTGTCAACTCGGCCTGCATGGTGCGAACAGCCAGCGGAGCCGCATTGGACAGAGTAAGGATGCGCGAGCCGGTGCAAAACGGAATAAAGCACGGATACGATGCAACGTCGGACACGACGTTGTAAAGCTGTTCAGGACGGTACGCAAACACCTTGCGTTCGTGGTATTTTTGTTCGGGTGGCGCACCGAAGTTGGGCAGGTTGAATAGCGAGCGGCGCAGACGTCGCGACGAACCCGGTCCTAAGCGGGAGAGTGATCTCCCCAAGCACGAGGGAAACGATGAGCACGGCGGTCTCACGAACGCATTCATCAGGGGATAGGCCAAGTTCAACGTTCAGATCGTTCAGACTCAGCCACGTTTGTGTTATTATTTGATGTCAAGATCTCAACTTCCACGTCCGTCTTACTGACTTCGAAACACTTACGCTTGCCGCGTACTACTCTAGGGCCACGACGAGCTCGATGGCGACGCCGGAACACGTAGCTGATGGTACTGAGAAAGATGTGCGGGCTGTCGAGGTTGACGACGAGAATCCAGCGCCGACAGCGGTCCCAGTGACACCGACTTCGGTCATAATACCCACGACGACGGCAGCAACCACTGCAAACATACAACAGCCGGTCAGCGCTACATCAAGTCGATCTCAGGCAGGACAAGGACATCGACGGTCGTTTACGGTCGGGAAAGGCCATACAGTGTCCGTGGTCTTGATCACGTCTGCGCTCGAGATGATTGCAGGATCGCGTGAGGCGCGACGGTCAGCGCCGCTACGCGATAGCACGCAGCACGCTCTCCAAATAATTCGTGCAAACAACGCTGAGCATGCCGAACGCCAGGTTTTCGAACCCCTACGCCTCGCGTGTGAGACGCGCTCGGAAAAGCTAATGATTGCAAGCCTCGACTGCATCTCGAAGCTTATTGCTTACTCTTTCTTCGACGAAGAGCAGGGGACCAGTGAGCCTGTTGTTCTATCGGAGCACGAGGACGACGGGAACACGGATAGCGGCCCCAGTGGTGGGACGCTCATTGAACTGGTCGTTAACACGATCACTGCATGCCATTCAGAGAACACCCCCGAAGCCGTGTCGCTGCAGATTGTGAAGGCATTACTGTCACTCGTGCTTTCTCCGACCTTACGGGTCCACCATTCTGCGTTGCTGCGGGCGGTACGCACCGTGTACAACGTCTTCCTGTTGTCAAACGATCCCGTCAATCAAGCTGTTGCGCAAGGCGGCCTGACACAAATGGTTAATCATGTCTTTTCTCGTGCGCGAGCGGATGAGCTGCGCATAGTTTCGAGCCCGCGTGCGATGGATTCGACGGTCAGCATGTCAAGCGCGGCAGCGGTCCCTGACCCATTGAGCCCTATGGTAGGCGGCCCCGCCTCGTCCAAGCACCGGGTTGTCAGTGCTCCATCCGTCATATCGACCTTGGACTCTATGGATTCGACCCTCAACGCCGCCTCGACGGATTCCATGGATTTCGACGTCTCGGTCGAGTCTGTCCCTACGTCGGTGGACGATACGTCGGTCCTTGCAGAAGATGCGAACGCTGAGCAGGCGGAGGCGGACAATTCAGCAGGTATGTTTTCCCAAATTATGCATGTTGCTTTGAACTGAAGCATACACAGTCGAAGCCGCAGTTGAAACGGAGACCGTGGTAATCGGCCCACCTGCAGACGATGTATCGGTTTCGCCGACTACTGCCACGGACGCGGATGCACGCACTGAAGAGGTACATTCACACGGCACAAGAGCGACCGACGTTCCCGAAACACCCGATACACCACATCCACCTGCTGCCCAACTTCCCTCTACACCTTCTCAATCTAGTCTCGCTACAGAATTCTCACCCGCACATCCTCAGCCTGTCGGCCAACCCCTGTCGCAGCTTGTTCAGTCTGTACTTCAGCATCCACCCGCACACTCTTCACCTCTGCAGCAGCAACAGCTAGGTTATTTTGCTCCTCTGTCAGAGCATGACCTCTTTGTTAAGGATGCGTTCCTTGTCTTCCGCGCTCTCTGTAAGCTCACGATGAAACCACTGAACACAGAAAGGTGCGCCTGTTCTTCCTCGACTAGTTGTGCAGTCATGTATGCGTGCTTATTCGATCAGCGAGCGTGACTTGAAGTCGCATGCAATGCGTTCCAAACTTCTTGCCTTACGCCTCGTGCTCACTGTGGTTAGTATTTTTACTGTCTTCAATGGTCCTTCTGTCTGTGTTGTGTGTATCACCACTGTTTTCTTCACTGTTACCGGTTTTCTTTTTCAATACAACCGACATTCCATCTCGTCTCACGCTGTTCTATAGATGTCGTCCCATATGCCGCTATTTGCGGACCCCCGAGCTTTGGTTTATTCAAGCGCCGGACACCCTGTTCCACCTCCAGCACCTATGGCAAGCAACTTTCCGCTTGTAGCAACGGGTAGCGCTCAGGATGGAGCGAACTTGGCTGAGGACGGTGGGCATGTTTATCACGAACCGGCTTCGGTACCGGAGGTGAGCGGACACATGACGGAATGGGCCCCGGTAGGGGCAAAGATGCCATACGAAGGGGTTGCTAGGTCTGCAGAATCAGCATCTGCAGAAAAGGATGGTATTGATGCTGGTGCTGTCGAGAATGTATATATCCCGGAGCGACCAGGCGAGCTATCTCCGGAAAGGGCAGACGAGCCCAGTAACTCGAATGCGGATGCTGACGGTGAGGAACCGCTGGTCCTTTCGCAATCGCCTCCCCCAGTCCCTCCACACGATTTGCCTCAGACCCCGCAATCTGTTGTTTCTCTGCCTTCGGAGGCTCCAGTTCAGTCCGCATCGTTCGTTCTACCGGATTCCCTGCCGGCTCTCCGGCTCGCACAACTGGCTCAGCAACCAGCACCGGCTACTCAGACCGTCCTCATACCGACGCCGCCCACGTTCGCCCAAGCAATAACACAATATCTTTGCCTTGCTCTTGCACGTAATGCTGTCTCTGCCGTACCTTCTGTATTCGACCTTGCTGTCGCGCTGTTTTGGCGGACACTCTCTGGGCTGCGTGCACCGCTGAAGCGCGAGATCGGTGTGCTTCTTCGCGAGATATTCCTTCCTATGCTCGAACTGCGTGCGGCAACGACGCGCCAGAAAGCGGCACTTCTCGGCGGTTTAGTCGCTCCCCTCTGCGCCGATGCGCAAGCGCTTGTGGAGGTGTATCTCAATTATGATTGTGCCGAAGAACGTGGGGATGTGTGGGAAAGGTGAGTGAACACCTGAATATCACACTGGTGACCTTAAAAAGATGTACATGTGCTGAATGCCCATTATGTGCAGCCTGATGGACATCATATCGAAGATGGCGTCAACCAGTTTCACAGCTGCGTCTGGGGCCGGCAAGAACGAACCGTCTACGCCTACGGTCAGTCCCAGCACTAGTGCCTCTGGCAAAAGTACAAGAAATGTATCAGGTGTGCACATTATGTTGTCTTTGGTAGCCACTGCTGACTTAGTTCATTGTCTTCCTTTTTCATCACTCAAATGCTTGTTCTTGTTATATGTTAGTAGGCCCTATGCCAATAACAGCAGAACCAGTGTCTGTGCCGGGAATTATTTCAGAGAAGCAGCTGCGTAGACAAGCGCTTGAATGCCTTGTCGAGGTCCTGCGAAGTCTTGTTGCGTGGGGTAGCGCGGCAACGGGCGTACAGCAAGTTACAAGCGGCGTGAGTACAATATTAGAGTGTGGAATCGGATAAACTGGTACTCACAACATCGTTCAGGTGATTATAAATGGTGTCAATGAGGGTAAACAGGGCGAAGTCAATGGCGCAGGTGCGTCTTAGCCATTTTATGCCTTGTTCTTTGTTGATGGTTTGTTTGATATCATCCGGTTGCATTCAATAACGATATCCGAATGATCGGCGTTCTTCAATGCCAATCTTATGGGTCCCTCATGTCCTATACAATTAACGCCAATCATCCGTGTACAGCCCACCATCGACCAGCTTCCTCGTCCGCAGTCAACGGGATTGCACACGAGTCTGCTACACAATCTTCAGTTGTTACATCACGTTCGTCCCTGACTGGATCTCGCTCATCTGTGGCTATATCGAGATCGTCCCTCGTCGGAGACGTGCCAGAGGCGACGAGTACAGGATCCTTAAACGGTGCCGGTCCTTCTAGATCGGGCACGCCTTTGTCAAGAACTGGGACGCCAAACAGTGTCGCGCGCAGTGGCACTCCAGGGTTACCATCTAGTTCCAGTTCGGGCGAACCTTCACACCTTGCAAATTCCAACGGTCACGTAGATTATGCTACTGGCTATCCTGTCGATGATCCAAGCCGGTTTGAGAGTGCAAAGCAGAAAAAGACAACCCTTCTCGAGGGCATAAAGAAGTTCAATTTTGAGCCGAAAAAGGTAGGAGTCTTGATGGCTCGTTCGATATTTTTTAGTTTCTTCATAAGTGCTCGCTTTGTAATGCAGGGTATACAATTCTTGATCGACAACGGTTTCATCGCCAGTACACGCCCTCACGACATTGCACGCTTCCTTTACGAGACCGACGGTCTCAGCAAAACTATGATCGGCGATTATCTGGGTGAAGGGTATGTCTCCAATCTGTGGTGTTCTCTTCTGCGACGTTGATTCATGTATTTTTGTGCCTTTTTGTTGCGCGTGTCTTCGTTTTCACAGTGAGCCAAGGAACGTGGCCATCATGCATGCATTCGTAGATCAGCTCGATTTCCACGGAATGCCTTTTGTTGCCGCACTGCGAGAATTCCTGCAATCGTTCCGACTCCCTGGAGAGTCGCAGAAGATTGATCGTTTCATGCTCAAGTTTGCCGATCGGTATATAGCTGGTAATTCGAACGCGCCCTTTGCGAACGCAGGTGCGGTCTATTTTCCTCCGATTAGTTTGCACCTTCTAACTGTCTACTTTTGCAGCTGCACCATACGTCCTCGCGTACAGTGTGATCATGTTAAACACTGACCAGCACAGCCCTCAAGTCAAGAAACGCATGACAGTCGCTGATTTCATCAAGAACAATCGTGGAATCAACAAGCAAGATGAGGCTAGTGACGAGGACGGCAACTTGCCTGAGGATTTCTTGACGGAAATTTTTGAAGAGATTCAGAACAATGAAATCAGGATGAGGGATGAAGACGTTCTACGTGTTGCCGGCCTCGGACAAAACACTGGTGGTATCGCTAGCGCTTTGGTGAACGTTGGTCGGGACCTTCAACGTGAACAATATGTACTACAATCTCACGGTATGGCCAGTAAGACAGAGGTAAGACCAGGTTGTTCCTTGGACGGTACCGATCTTACTCTTTGATGCTAGGCGCTCTTCCGTGAGATGATACGAAGTCAGCGCCGGGGTGTACGCTCCGAAACATTCTTTGGCGCCTCACATTTCTTGCATGTGCGACCCATGTTTGAAGTGGCGTGGATCCCGTTTTTGGCAGGTCTTTCAGGACCGCTACAGGAAACGGATGATATGGAGGTTGTTGAACTATGTCTGGAGGGCTTCAAACGTGCCATCCACATTGTTTGCACTTTTGACCTCGAGCTTGAGCGCTCTGCTTTCGTGACGACGCTTGCCAAGTTCACATTCCTGAACAACTTGGGCGAGATGAAACCGAAAAACATGGAAGCTATCAAGACACTTCTTGACGTCGCGGTCACTGAGGGTAATAACTTGCGCGGCTCATGGCATGAAGTTCTCACTTGTGTGAGTCAGTTGGAGCACATGCAGTTAATCTCGAGTGGCGTTGAGATCGACGGGGAGAAGAAAGGGTAAGTTTTATGTTTTCTCTGCGCGACCTACTTTTTATTCACCTCGCAGGCGTCCGCGGAAGTTGCCGACAGAGGAATTGGCTAACGAAAGTCGGTCGCGCCACATCACGGTGGCAGCCGATATGGTCTTCTCTCTTAGTCATTATCTAAATGGAGTAAGCTTCTTCATTTGAGTACCATTGCGCCCGTTGACTGGCATTTAGACCGCCATCGTTGACTTCGTACAAGCGCTTTGCGATGTGTCGTGGGAAGAAATTCAATCCTCCGGCTTGTCGCGGCACCCGCGACTCTTCAGTTTGCAGAAGCTTGTTGACATCTCCTACTACAATATGAATCGCATCCGTATCGAGTGGTCTAGCTTGTGGGAGATTCTCGGAGAACACTTTAATCAGGTACGTCGTTATTACGCCGGTTTGCATCGTGTCTCACTGTTGTTTAGGTCTGTTGTCACAACAATCCTCATGTCGGTTTCTTTGCGCTTGATGCTCTACGACAACTTGCCATGCGCTTCCTCGAGAAAGAAGAGTTGCAGCACTTCAAATTCCAAAAGGACTTTCTGCGCCCGTTCGAGTACACCATGACCCACAATAACAATCCTGACATTCGGGACTTGGTGTTGGTCTGTTTGCAGCAAATGATACAAGCAAGAGCACAAAACATTCGCTCTGGTTGGCGAACTATGTTTGGTGTATTTTCATCAGCTTCGAGGGTTTTGACTGGTCGGTACCATTTTTACGGTATCATACGCACTTCTGCTCATTTAAGATTTACAGAACGTATCGCTAACGTGGCATTTGAAATTGTGACCCAGCTAAATCGCGATCATTTCAATGCCATAGTTCGCAATGGTGCGCTTGCCGACCTTACAGTGTGCATCACTGCGTTTTGCAAGGTTCAGAAATTCCAAAAGATCAGCCTCCTGGCTATCGCTATGCTGCGCGGAGTGATCCCGAAAATGTTGGACTCTCCTGAATGTCCTATTACGGCGGACGGCCCACTAGTCGTAGGTTCAACTCCACCGGAGGACATCATGATGCATTTCTGGTTCCCTGTCTTATTTGGCTTCTACGATATCATCATGAACGGCGAAGATTTGGAAGTCCGAAGACTGTAAGTATGATCTCGCTCTGTACTTGGACGCAACCGGCTAACGCCTTTCCAGGGCACTTGACTCTCTTTTCAGCGCACTGAAGACCTATGGCTCCAGTTTCCCAGTGGAATTCTGGGATACGGTGTGCCAGGAGCTTCTTTTCACCATCTTTTCTGTACTGCGTTCGAGCCAAGATGTTTCTCGCTTCAGCACTCAGGAAGACTTGAGCGTCTGGATGTCGACAACCATGATTCAGGCCCTGCGCGACCTGACCGACTTGTATACATTCTATTTCGAGAAGCTAGAACGTTTTCTGGATGGTCTTCTGGATTTGTTCTGCGTGTGCATTTGTCAAGGCGAGCATAATCTCGTCAACTATTGCGTACTTAGCTACAATCCTGGCTAATTTTCCTACTGTCTTCAGACAACGAGACCCTCGCGCACATCGGCACGTCGTGTTTGCAACAGCTTCTGGAGGACAATGTGGAAAAGCTAAGCTCCGCTCGATGGGAACGCGTAGTCTCGACGTTCATTCACCTCTTCATGACGTCGACACCCCACCAACTTTTCGACGAGAGTTTGCGAGAGGAAATTGATGGCGGAACTGTCAGTGGCCGCGTATCCCCTGATACCAGTGGTGGGCTTGCACCTTTCCTTTTAGCTAGCGAATGGTCTGACCTTCAGTCCAGACAGCGGATCAATGACGACCGTACCACCAACGCCCAACCAGTCATCTCAGACATTGTCGTCCCGGTCGCAAGATGCCAAGACGACGATGTCGGAGCGTCGCCGTGTTTTCAGACAAATCATCGTGAAGTGTATCCTCCAGCTCTTACTCATCGAGACAGTCAGTGGGCTTTTGCGCAATCCGGCTGTATATGGAGCAATTTCGCCAGAAAACCTGCTTCGCCTCATGAGCGTGCTCGACCGCAGCTATCAATTTGCACGGTCATTCAACGAGGATAAGGACCTTAGAACAGCCCTGTGGAAACTGGGTGAGCGAAACTTCCATACTTGTTAGTACGGACCATGTTCTGATCGGCTATTCTTTTAGGGTTCATGAAACATTTGCCTAACCTGCTGAAGCAGGAGTCGAGCAGCGCTGCCACGCTCGTACATGTTCTCTCTCGAATGTATTTTGACGAGCGAGAATCATACCAAAATGCACGTACTCAGATAGCGGAGCGCCTTCTTCCGTGAGTCTTACATAGAAGCGTTGATATCTCTGTCATAGTCTGAATTACCTTACAGGCTGGGTCGTGGTGTTATGCAAGATTACAACAAACTTCGTGCGGACACGCAAGGCAGGAACATTGTCGCATGGACACCCGTAGTGGCTGAGATCATGGATACGTTCTGCCGTTTGGATGACAAAGCTGTACGTATCATTTTTCCTTTGATGCTTCCCTTGCGCAAGTATTTCTTATGCTCAACCAATCCCTGCAGTTCCAGAAGTACCTTCCTGTGATATACCCGTTGGCAGCTGATCTTTTGGACCGTGACATTCCACCAGAAATCCGCCGACCGCTCAAAACTTATTTCTCGCGTGTGGGGACCATACAGGGTATAATGGAAGCTACCTTATGATATGTATAAACCACGGTTCTCTCACAGACATACGAGCGTATAATTGTTCTTGATGTCTCAAGCGGAAAGTACATAATTTTCATAGATAAACGCTTTCATTTCACTCGTTGCATTTTCACCTCTGTATCAAGTAAGTGCGCTCTCAACATTATGGCTAGTAGTCTCGAGCACACACACCTTCAGTTGTCATGTAAACGCAGTCCTGGAGACGCGTATACGGTGGGAGAAGAAAACAATGCTGAAATTCAAATATGTTCCCTCTGTCTGAGATCCTGTTAACGTTTGAAGACGCCTATGTAAGTAGATGGTGGCAGGAACTTTCACATGCGGCTAATATGTTGCCCAATTGTGCATTATTATGCTGTTGGAATCCCACTTTTTCGTGAAAATTTTCTAACCTGTAAAAACACAGATTTCCTAATTAGGAGTGATATACTATATCCGAAAGTATATGAGTCACTTGTAACGTGACTTCGGTTCAACCTTCAGAATCAGATTCCTGAACTTCACCATCGCGTCTCATCCTCAACCAAGCTTTCTTTGATTTTTGCCTGCATAAAGATTTCGCTATGTCCACCACCTCTACGCCTAATGATTCGCCCGTCCAACCTCTTCACCATCCCTCTCAGGCGGCGAAGGTTGTGCTCCCTCAGGCGCCGCTTGGCAACGTGGTCAATCAGGTGCCAGGCATGGGTGCCAAAGCTTTGTTCGCGAAGAAGATGGTCAAGTCTACGTTAGTGTGCTGGTTTTTGTTCCCATGCACCTGGCGAGACACGCTGATGAATTATTAGCAACCCGTCTTTTGTCTCGCCAACCGACAACCTTATGACGCCCTGCACTCAGAAACTCAGCGCGGCAAAGAAGAAGCAATTTGCCAAGTGCGTCTCCGATTGCTCTTCACATGGGAGTCGTCCAAGTGTCTTACGCATCATAGAACCAAGCCGATCGCATTATTTACACCACGAGAAGAGTGCAAGGAGCAATGCAGCTCAGATGACGATGACGACGAGGAAATGGCCACAGCGCCAGCTCCTGCGTCTTCGCAACTACCGTCAAGTACGGCCATGGACGCTAGCGATGACAATCCGTTCTGATGCCACACGCTCTCCACGTTGTCCGCCAACATGTGGCAGGCGCAAGTGACCGTGTATCTGGGGGTCGCCCCCGTTGCCTGTGACACGCTACGATTTTCTCCTTGCCAAAGTTTTACTTTATTAGAACGGCCCACGATCCTAGATAGCATCTCGCGCTCTTTCTCGCATCTGATTGTCCTCGCAAACTTATACCTTTACACTGTAACTTTGTTCCAGTGTACGCTTATGATGATGATGTTTCCTTTTTATAGTCTTTCGGTCACGGGACTCGGTGGCCGCCTACGCGTAACCTTGGTCCGGACCGCTTATGATGACGAACGCTGTTCACCATTTCGTTGTTGGAACTGGATTCGACTGACCCCATTGACTTTTGTCGGCATCGCTGTACCATCTATACGCTCCAGCGGGCTGTCACACACGGGACGGAACTCAACTAATACGGCTTAATTCAACCCAGTTCAATTGCCAGCGCTGCGACGGTGTTAACAGCACACTTGCCACAGTGATTATGAGCGATTTAACACCATTCTTCAACTTGCCTCCACAACTGTTCGCCGCTGAATCGGTTGGGTTACACGAGCATTTGCGACAGATGATCCTTGCCGAACTTGAGGCGCCTCGCCATGCGTCGCAACTCACAGCCAAGTACGTTCGATCAGCCTTTTTATGTCCCCGTCAAAGATCTCTCATCTTGATTTTATTCCTATGATGTCGTTATTGCAATGGCTCCCGGATGTCTATACTTTCATGATTGATGCATCTGCCCTCAGCCAAATACGTACTCTTCTCGATCGTCTCCCACGGCTTACAGAGGCGCAGATCAAGGCTCTTGGGGACAACGGTACGTCCGAGTCCTCAGATCGTCTCAAGAGACTGTAACTGAAGTACTTGTGCCTTCCATGCGCATCTTTGTAATTTGCTCGGTTGGAACATTCGTTTACATACATCCTGACTCTGAACTATGCTTATAATGCCAGATTGCTGCCCAATCTGCTTAACCTCTTTTCTTGCTCTGCTCGCGGAAGAGGAGATGGCATTGGCGATGGATTCCCCGGCTCATTCACCGGTGAACCTCGGAGTCACACGCCTGAACGAGCCGTGGCAATGTGGACACGTGTTCTGCAGGAAGGAGTAAGTGTTTCGTTTTGGGATCCAAATTTCCTTGCAACGTCCATATGTCTGTGTTGCCGGTTATTTGTTCACTGTTGGCTTTCTAAAACCGCTCTTACTGATCATCGTTTGTATTTTTGCCTAAAGTATCTCGACATGGATACGCGACGGGGTGAGTACCTGACCGGCTTCTTACTTCTCCATTTTGGAAAAAGACCGTTGCATCGAGATGCTTCGCGTACTTTTGTCGCTTTCTTTGTCGACTGAGGTTGACTATTTTTTTTTTTCATATGATTAGCACGACTCGTGTCCACTGTGCCGCCAACCCCTCGTAAGACCAGATAACGGAGCATTGCCCTCTGCTTCGGACGCTCAGCCTGCGAATTCGTCGGAAACAGTGCCTGTCGTTAGCAGTGCCACTTCCACTTTATTATCGGGTGGCGGGTCTGCTTCAACTGACGGCACAAACGCCTCCACGTCACGGGAGGATGCATCTACATCAACCGACTCTCAAACCCAGAGCGGTCCCTTTGGGTTCACAGGTGCCCACGATGACTTCCGGTTTTCAGTTGCCGCGGATGGCACGCCTGAAGGCTTTGACGGTGCTGATCTCCTACGTTTCCTCCAGCGACAATTTTTCGGTGGCACGGAAGGTAGCTCTGGCAGGCAAGGAGAGGAGGATGAGGATCGCAGAGAGTTTGCTGGTATGTATTCATAATTTCACGGAGATATAATCATCAATAGACTCGATTCGATCTTCCACCTTCCTTAGCACCGCGATTGTGAACCCAAACGTCCACGGGTCGACGGGCTGCCTACACGTTGTTCACCGATCAGGCTATGATATTTGACCCTCCTTACCTGAGTTCGCTCTATTCAATGGGAGGTGCAGCGTGCATTGCCATAGCAGGGCTGTTCTGATTCATTGCTCAGAGTCGGGTAGCACTGCCTATTGCTTGATTCATCTCCGCGGAAGAGAGGTGTGACAATATTTTACGGGGTTCCTTGACCGACTCCAAGTTGAAATTAAACAGAAAGCTGTACGACCACTTACACGTCGTTAACGTTACCGCATTGGATAATTGTGTTCAGGAAAAATATTTGGATTGTTTGTTCTTTTATTTCAATGGCAAAAACGAAAGGTTGTACTGCGGAGCAATGTTTAAAATTTTAAGCTTCAATGAGTAGAATTTATTCTACATAGTGCTTCGGAACGTGGCGTATAATTAACGAGTCCGATGATCTGAACCAGGTGATGGGCACGCGTGGAGACGCATTCTTTATTTAAATCAGTTTGGTTGCGAGGCTGCGCAACGTGTGCTACAGACTTGTCTGAGCCTTCGCACTTGCCTTTTCACTTCATTCGACAGGTCGAGCCCAAGCGCATCAACGAGCAGATCGCAGTCTACGACCCTGAAGGCCAAGAACTTCGACCTCGAGCTTCGACTCCCCTCGACATACAACAACAACCTGGCCAGTTGTACATCGTATCCTGACCATGTCTGGCCGACGTGCAACGCCAACAAACGATCCTTTCGCGACCTCCGCGTACGAGGCCAGCACTGAGAGTCTGAGTGATCCTTTCGCAGACCGACCCCGCCAAACGCACTTCGCAGAGCAAGCACGTCCGTATCATCCCGTGCCCAGTCAGGCGTCGTACCCGCCTTCGTACGATGGCTCGTCCACCGCCCCCGTCGAATCGACATCGTACGGCGATGACGACGAGTCCATTGAGAAGTTGCCGCTGACTAGCGGCAACAATTTTGCTGGGGGCTTTTACCCACCATCGTGAGCATTTACCACCGCATAATCTGCCTGTTGAGCCCTGATCTGTATTTAGAACGGTTGATCCCAGTGCATTTGGTGATCCATATGCCATTACACGCCCCGGCTCGACCGTGTCGACTTCCAGTAATCCTGTAGAGCATGCGTGGCGTCGCCGCCAGACCATCAAGCGCGGCGTGACACGTAAGGTCAAGCTCACAAACGGCAATTTCATCGCCGAGTATGCCGTGCCGACCCCCGTGCACAGCGCTATCGAGGAACAGTACCGAACTGATACGACGACGACAGAGTTCTCGTCAGTATCCCTTCCGCCGTTGCCCTCTAATTATAGTCTGACCTGTCCTTCGTCGCATGTTCGCAACGACAACCTGATAGACATATGAGGTACACAGCCGCGACATGTGATCCCGATGAATTCACAGAGGCGAACGGTTGGTCGTTGCGCCAGAAAATGTATAATCGTGAAACCGAGATTCTCGTTGCGGTCACTTCGTACAATGAAGACAAGATTCTTTACGCTCGTACTCTGCACGGTGTCATGCTTAACATTCGCGACATTTGCAAGACAAAGCAGAGCAAGTACTGGCGCCGCCAGGCGGAGGAAGGCATGCTTGGTTGGAAACGTATTTCGGTCGCGCTCATCGTCGACGGCCTCGAAGCGATGGACAAGAGTGTGCTGGACATTCTGGCGACGGTTGGGTACGACGTTGCACCAATCAAGTGCGTTTATTGCTGAAATCTTCTTTAGAGTATACCAGGATGGTGTGATGAAGAAGCAAGTTGATGGCAAAGACACTGTCGTTCATATCTTTGAGGTTGGGCTCGTTCCTGCTGTTTCGATATTCTTCTCTCATGCGGTATTGTCGTCAGTATACCACGCAGCTGTCGGTCGACGCGACACCGCAGCTCGTTTTGCCACAGGGAAACGACTCGAACAATCTTGTACCCGTACAAATCATCTTCATTGTGAAGGCGAAGAATCAAAAGAAGATTAATTCGCACCGTTGGCTGTTTAACGCGGTCGGGAAGATGCTGAATGTGAGCCTCGGTTGTTAATCCTTATTGTGATACTCACCCATTGATATCTTCCAGCCAGAGATCTGCGTCCTTCTTGATGCAGGTACAAAGCCCGGCCATAAATCGCTATACTATCTCTGGGAAGCTTTCTATAACGACCAGCATCTTGGCGGCTGCTGTGGTGAAATCCATGCCATGATCAAGGGTGGGAGAAAGCTGCTAAACCCGCTCGTTGCGGCTCAGAATTTCGAGTATAAAATGTCTAACATTCTGGGTTGGTATTTCTTGTATTTCTTGTATGTCTAGTTTATTAATTTTGTCTTCCAGACAAGCCGCTTGAGAGTAGTTTCGGCTACGTGTCTGTACTGCCAGGTGCTTTCTCGGCGTATCGGTACCGTGCGATCCTCGGCCGTCCGCTCGAGCAGTATTTCCATGGTGATCACTCTCTCGCCGATCGTCTTGGCCCGAAGGGTATTTATGGCATGAATATCTTCACCAAGAACATGTTCCTGGGTAAGTGACTACGTCCTCATGTCTCTTTGCCAGATGGACTTTTTTTGACACGATATCTTTATCACAGCTGAGGATCGTATTCTTTGCTTCGAACTTGTCGCAAAGAAAAAACCTGATCGCTGGGTTCTCACATACGTCAAGCCTAGCAAGGCAGAGACAGATGTGCCTGAGACGGCGGCGGAGCTGATTGGCCAGCGTCGGCGTTGGCTGAACGGCTCCTTTGCCGCTTCAGTGGTACGTCCTCTTGGAGGAGATCTTGTCTGACTTGAAATTGATTCGCTCGTTTGTCAGTACGCATTGGTGCATTTCTTCTCGTTCTACCGCTCCGGACATGGCATCATTCGCATGTTCTTCCTGCATATCCAGGCTTTGGTGGGTGTTCTTTCGATTTCATCTTTTCGTTGCTGATTTTTTGCCGCTGTCTGCAGTATAACATCTTCCAGCTCATCTTCTCGTGGTTTGCGCTCGCGAACATGTGGCTTACATTCAGTATCATCATTGAGTTGCTTCCGGATCAAGGAGTGTATATTTTTGGCACGGACGACATTGTGTGTTTTTATTTTTTATGCGTGTCTAGCTCAAGTTAACTGGGCACGAACCACCTCCAGACGCACTGGGTCAATTTGGCTTTCAAATGGTTATATCTGGCGACCTTGGCCCTGCAATTCGTACTTGCATTGGGTAATCGTCCGAAAGGAGAACGAATGGCGTACTCAATCACGCTGTGGATTTACGCTTTTTTGTCGCTGTATCTGCTCGTCTGCTCCTTCTGGTTGACTGGGCTTGCGTTCTCGGTATGTAGCCTTCTTCGTCGGGGGCCTGCTTTGTCTGAGTCTGATGCTGCTGGTGCCAGAAAATCCCGAGCGAAGTAGCAAATGATAAAACAACTTTGGAAATAATCAAGACTATAGTGACTCCGCCAATCGGTTCCCTCATTGTGGCGTTGTTTGCAACATTCGGTATGCAGCCTACAGCATCGCTCTTCGCGCCCTCCTGATAACAATGCCGCAGGTGTCTACTTCATCTCTTCTTTCCTATACGTAGGGTTTATTTTTCATGCTATTTGCTGATATGAGGTTCACATTTTTCAGCGTGATCCCTGGCATATGTTTTCCAGTTTCTTCCAATATCTACTCATCGCACCGAGCATGACAAACGTGCTGAATGTCTATGCTTTCTGTAACTTGCACGATGTGCGTTGTGATGTTATCACAAAGCAAAGATAATTGATTGTTATTGATATCATTTAGGTGTCGTGGGGAACCAAGGGTAGTGACAAGGCCGAAGCTCTGCCTTCCGTAGCTTCGAAGAAGAGCAAGGACGCTGATGCAGCCGTTGTTGAGGACACTACACGCGTACAGGAGGATGTGGATTCTCAATTCAAGGAGACAGTGACCCGTGCCATCTCGAAGGTCAAGGTAAAGGAGGTCGCTGAGAAGCCCACGATGGACGATCAGAACAGGACGTTCCGTACACGTCTCGTTGGTGTGTGGATGCTAACTAATGCGACGCTCGCCATCGCCATCGAGAACATCAATGGTTTGGAGAGTGGCAACGAGACAACAGACGAGGAGGAACTGCAGAAGAAGCAAAGCGTGTACTTCTCGTTCATCTTATACTCGATGTTTGGACTCGCATTTGTCCGTTTCATGGGGGTGAGTGGAATTATGCATGTAGTTGACGGTAAAATATGCTGAATATTCACCCAGTGCTTGTACTACTTCTTCAAGCGCAACCTCTTCCGCTGCTGCAGGAGGAACTAAAAGACAGGTGCTCAGAGTCGTGTGCGTTGCGCGAGAGTTTGAATGTTCCCCTGTGTGTACAAGGACTGCCCCTTTTGCACCTGCTAATTGTGCTGATATATCCCGGTTTGCCTGTAACGAGTTGCTTGCTATATCTTCTCTCCGTCCTTTCTCTCCCTTCTCTCTTCTCTATGCCTTTGAATATGAGTTTACTCGCGTTTGATACCATCACACCAATATACACAAATGGACGGACTAATCTTTCCTTGGCTAATCGAAATTGATTTGGATAAACAAATGTGCAGTGCATACAGATATACCAAAAAAAAATGTTACTCCGCTGTCTTTTTGCATGAAAGATGGATATTTTGCACTGTGGGACAAGACGGTGCTTAGAGGGAAGTCTATTTAATGCCATCCACATGTTCACTCAGGTAAGTTCGCATGCATCAAGCCATGAACGTCTGAGCACTAAACGTTGAACGTCGTATCTCACAACTTCGCTTCCCGGCCCTCCTCAATGATGGAGTTGTACAGCGAGCCGATGCCTTTGCCTACCCACGTACACATGTTGTCTCCATGTTTAAGATTGAGCGGCGGTTTCTTCACGAAGCCGACGCCCTTTGGCGTACCTAGGGTGTTTCAGGAATACAAGTTGGAATGTTGTGGTCTTCAACACACCTGTGAGAATGATCGTCCCAGGCTCGAAAGTTGTGCCCTGCGACAGGAACGAGACCGTTTGTGCGACGCCGAAGATCTGACCACTGCGAGGTGCAAGTCAGAAATAGGGCAACATCGAGCGATTATAACTGAGTAACACTAGAGAAGCACTCACGCGGTCGTCCCGTCCTGATGCTTCACGCCGTTGACCGTGCACGAGAGCGGCACAGCCTGAGGATCGCCAAGTGCCACCGCCGATACGAGACATGGCCCGAGGGGATTTGTGTCGTCTGTTTCGTTTCCCAAACAAACGGGATATGTCACGATCGTTAGTCGCCCAGGCCAGATACGGACAAGTAAAAAACTGGAAACGAGATACGGACCAAAACTCTTAGAAAAGCCCCACTGCGAGACGGCAAGCTGGTACTTGCGGAAGGAGACCTATAGAGAGACGGACGGTGAGCGTGTATTGGACAATGGCTGCTGAATCGGAAGAAGAAAAAAAAATTGAATAGAATTGTGTCAACTGTATTTATAACGCTGGATGTAATTACAGTGTATTTCAAGCTGACTGGTACTTACATCGTTTGCGCCAGTATACCCAAGGACGTAATCTAGGGCATCAGCCTCGGAAACGTTCTTCGCGGTACGGCCGATAACAATTGTGAGTTCGACCTGTTGATGCGGGAGAATGGTCAGTCGGGGTATTAGAACGCAAGACACATAGAACGGTGCGTCGTGAAAGGATCATGACATGAAATTGTATCAGTAGAATCATTTAACTGTACCTCATAGTCTGCTTGGTGCACGTCCGGAGGCTGGGCAACTCGGGGAATGATTACTGGATCGGCAGGGTTGATGAGGGACGTAACGGGCTTGTAAAATAAAACCGGGAATCTTGATGCCGCCGCGTGCAAAAAAAAGCGGGCCAAGGCGTGTTTGATTGTATTTGAGGAAAACACGTGGTAAACATGTCATATAAAAACGACAAGCCGACGACGTACTTGGGAAAAGCCATCTTCGTCTCTGCAGCATGATCTGAGTAGTTGAGTCCCAAGCAGCGCACAACTTTGATCTCCTCGCGAGAGATGGGTGCAAGGAGGCGTTTGACGGTAAGCACTGTCGAGGTGACGCGCGCGGTGGGGTTCAGTACATCGCCCAGAATCTCATGGGCTTTGATAGGTTTTCCCTCGTGAAATGCGAGACCAACTTAAAATTATCCCAGGGTTAGCGACGTATGTAATTACAGAAACAAATCGAACGTACCGTCGAGAGAAGCGTCTACGGGTTCGCCGATGTGAATGCGCGATGTCTCTGCAGCCACGAAACGGATAAGCCGTCTCCATTGCTGCTCGACTCATCGTCACAATTTTGCAAATACAGAGAGCATTGACAAAAATACGGGACTAACTGTGCGTATGGGAGTCATGATAAAGTTGAAAACGGTTTCAACTGCCGCTGGACTGCAACTCTAAATCAACGAGATGGTATTACGGCTGGGGAACAAGTAGCATTATATATATACTTGCAGTGCACGCTATATCAGGTGATAGTTTATGTACCAGATGACCCAGCAATGGCCTCCCGACTGGATGAGACGGACAGCGACGGACTTCTGTTGTCGTAACCATCGCGCAAAGGTATCAATCAACATGATAGTATCATTGATAGCAGTCGGACCGCTGCGGACCGGCATTGCATCCGCGAAGTGTAGCGGCGAAGTGACACGGCGATCAACAGATCATTTTTAGAAAACCCAGGTGAAATCGATTGGAGGCCATCGACTCTCATCGACTCAGCGAACGGTATCGGCTCATCGGATATACGTCGATTATGCCTGCTGCGTTCTGCCCAACTGGTCTTTACCGTCACCGCATTTTATATACTGTATCGAAGTTACCCCGCAGTTACCCCAAAAATCCTTCATCTATTGGACCGTTCCACAGACGTGATCTGCATGTATCGTTTGCACGAGTAGACAATCCCGTAAGTCTCGTTTTCGTGGGTTTTTATTCCTTGAGCTTGTCGCTGATAACACATTCGAAGACTGGCAAGTTCCCTCTCCCCATCTTCCACCCGGCCCCCGGCCCCGCCCTACCTCAAGTTGCTCGTCAGCCTTCCCGCCTCATGTGAGCCTGGACGTTGTCGATGTTGCAAATACGTAATTACCATCGTTGGAGACGCTGGCGAAATACTCGTCCGGACGAAAGTGAGGTCGTGGCCCTGCCTGCCTGGATCGCCTGTAGCATTGTTCTGGATATCTTTCTCCGCGGCTCGCGGCTCGCGGGCCTGCTTTGCCTTTATCTTCTCATTTCCGAGTCGACATCGGGCTAGATTGGTACAATTTAGGCATTTCACGTGCTGACAATCACGTGATCGCGTTCTCCTTAACGCGTCCGGACAGGCCGGAATTGAATCGGACTGTGCCGGGAACATCAAAATGATTAGGGGAGTGATCTGGGCCGGAAAGCGCGCGGTATAAATTATACCAATGAAAAATCAGGTCATGGCGAACGTGAGTATATCTGTCCTCACACGACCGTAGCGATTCCAATAATCCCCATGGTCGCTGCATTCTCTGCTATTCCCTCTGAGTTGCACGTTTCTATCCTGCTTCTCGCTGATGTGCAGTCCATATTGCGATGCCGCCAGGTCAGAATACTTCCTGCTTTTTCCACGCACCTTGATCGTGTGCAGGCTTTCTGACACGTTTTTCAGGTTTGCAGAACTCTTCGTGGCCTTGTCGACACAACCGCAGCACTGCAATACCGCATTGAACTCTATGGTGCAGGCATGGTCGATTGCAATTGCCCTATGGATTCCTCTTCAAAGCTTCGTAGTCTGGAGGCATACCAGAAAGCATGGGAAACGCTTGATTGGACGTGGACACAGTCTACTGTCTTCTCTGGTCTTGACGATGCACGTCATGATCTTGTGTGGGACCTGTCAGGCGGTGTGCTCGGCGTAACTAGCACCCTTACACGCGTTTTCAAATTCCAGCAACTCCCCTCACAACGTCGCGGCATCGAAGAACGCGTCTGGTCATTCGAAACGCACTTTCTGACTGACGTCTTTAGTATGGATCCGTCACAGGATCTTTTCGTCGCCGTGTCGCGCGATACAATCGCGCATCGTAGGTGAGTGTGAGTATGTCGCTCTCACTTCGCTCAGGGCCGACACACGTTGCAGTATCTGTACCCTTCATGTCTTACGTTTGTCTGATGGTTCCCCCCATCCTGCCTGCGCTGATCCAGCGATAAACTACCACGTCGCAACTGCCTGGAACGATGGCGTTAGTGAAGTATCTATCTGCGGCCCCCACGCGGCAGCGCTTCTCGTCCAGACCAACAGTCTCCGTCGTCTCATTGTATGGAATTGGCAAACTGGAGCCCGTGTATTGGCCCTGCAAGGCTTACGTGCCTATTGCTTCCTCGATGCCGATACTGTCATCGTCGCGCATCGTCAGTCACATTTGGCTGCAGAATCGCGATCCCCAACGGCCTCTCCTGATGCAAATAACCTTTTCTCTGATTGTCCGCTTGTGCTCGATGTGGTACGCCTCGCGGATGCCCAGGTTTTGGCCCGGCTGCACATGCCTACGCTCAATGGGCCACTGTTCAAGGTGGCACTTTATTGCCAGTCAACGTTCCCTGTACGGCACCGCAATGCAGTGCCGTTTGCGCCACAAACGACAGACCGGCTGATCGTCGTGAGCTTCATGTGCCTGGGCGTACTCGACGGGACGGACGTTGACGAACAGGTCCTCTGCGTACCCGTGTCCTCCATAAGATGTCTTGCTTCTGGTGTTAGTGACGACTTCGTGTCTCCTCTGTATGTCGCAGATCAGGACGAGGACTACGTCGCCGGTGTTGGTGAGGTCGAGTGCCCTACAGGATTCGAGTACCCATGGGATGAGTGGGCTCCCTGCACGTCGGGGTTGATGATTGCGGCACCGAGCTACTACGCCCAGGCGCTCGGCATGAAAGTGGCGCTACGCGAGGGCCGCGACCGCTTCAAGTTGTACGACTTCTCGAAACATCATGACCACGTCCCACACCTCGAGTTCGCCGAGCACTGCAGTGCAGTGGACAGTGCTGTCGACAGTGTTCTCGGAGACGACGTGTTCTTGCCATCGTCGCCTGAGTCTGCTTATACCTCGGATTCTCTGGCGTTCTCTCGCTCATCGTCGTTCTCATCAGACTCGTCTGCTTCTTCATTGTTATCGTCTTGTGCTTCAATCAGCAATGCATCGCGCAGTCGGTCTTCGTCGTCGTCTTCGCTCAGTTGTTTACCCACTCCTCCGTCATACCGTGTGTATTCGGGTTGCATGACCCCGCCGCGCAACGACGTTCAGGACCGTTCTGATGGCTTCCTCCTCACAGAGGACGGCATACTCTCTGTCAAAGAGGATCTTCTCTCGATGTCGGACTGTCTCACATTTACCATCAACACGCTGTAGTTGGCCCACCGCCGAAGAATCTCGATCTATATGTTCGTGGCCAGCGACAAATGTGTCTCACGCCCGCCCATTCAAGTTTATGATAGCGTGGGTACTCACAAAGCATAATATCAATGATATCCAACTGGCTTGACGCTCATGCGCTCATCTATCTTGTCTTATCCTTCCCATTCTTCAGTTGTTCTGTCTCCCAAGGGACTGATGCTACATAATTTGCTTGGTGTTTTTTTGTCATTACTTCTTTACCTCTGCATGGTTGTGCTTACGAATGATAGAGCTCTGTTTTACTCATTATACCTTCTCGGCTCACACGTAGCTTTGTAGAATTTTATCAATCCGTACATAATCGAGACTTCATAGATCCCCCCAAAAAAGTGCCGTTCGGAGCCTTAGATTGTTTTATCTCAACACTACAGAATACCCCAGTATAGAAATTCCTCCCACTGTAAACTACCATCTTTAGAGATACTTATGTACGCGTGTCATGATGCCGTACTTGACGTTCTTCGAGTTACCTTTTTCAACTCCAGAACTCTTGCCTTCTCGCAGGTCCCTGGCTTCTCTCGCATCGCACCTTCATTCTAACTCAGCATGTCCAGCATGTCCAGCATCCCCAGCTGCATACCTGTCCACTGAGTGTACAACTGTCGCCTTCTATCAGCCACGCATATATGAAGCTTGCAAGCTGATACGTTGACGGGTCGACGACTGTCATCCACACCACGTCTTTTTTATGGCATGGTTCATGCAAACCTCCTCTCCATCTTATCTATCGCATCTTCCGGGACCACCTTATTGCGACGCCCATGTGTAGTTGGCAGTCTTCCCTCAGCATGGATTGTCTCGCTTCGCATTTCTTGACCTCTGGCATCTTTGTGCTTTTGTCATCTTCGTAAGGGCCGGACTCTGGTCAAGTGGATAAACGTCTTCGCTATCACGCCGCGTCTTGGAGGTACGAGTTCTCTGCAAGGTCGTTCTTCAGTGCCCTTCGATCTGAGAAAGAGGAAGTGCTCTTTTCAGCGCTGTCTTCCATTTCTTCTCAACTGGCGCGCCACAGTAGACTGAGCCACGTTCCCGCGTCTCGAGCGCTCCCCTTATTCTTCTGACCTACGTTGGCTCCCCTTGCCTTCCCTTGCCGCCACAGTGCTTGCCCGGTTGGTCGAAAAGCAACCTACCAAACCAACCAACGTGGCAATGAAAAACAACCAAAATAGGTTGATTTTCATCCATGGTTGGATGCTTTTCAACAGGTAAAAGCAGCCAAAGACTGTCGACGAACATCAACCAAATTTGTACAAAATCATCCTAAAATGGACAGGTGCCGAACTGATTGGTTTCGGCGTTTTGAAAGCCAAATATAGGTGGAATTTCAGTCGAACAGTCGGTGGATTATCAGTATTTTCTTGGTTGATTAGCAATCACCCACTGGTTGAATATACAACCAATGACTGGTTGTAAATTTTGGCTGCGAAAACAGGTGAAATTGACTGCATAAAAAGCAGTTGAATTGTTACTCACTGGCTGATTTTCAATCTCCAAATACATCCTATGGACAGATGCAATTCATCCAACCATGAATACGCTCTTATTTCATCATATATTTGAACAACTTACTTTTCTGTCTCACGTTGGGGTTTTTAATTCTCACTTAAGCAAATTGCACTTCAACTGGCCATCTGCATGAATTGAACACAGACACTCTGAGTGTGAGTCATCTCCTAGATCATACAGCACTCAGACCATTACACCATATGACTGAATATATGCAATATGTAGCGAATATTAAATGCATATGGGTTGCTTGTCCAACAAAAAAGTTTTCCTTCAAAAATGACAAGGACCTGAATTAGAGCATTTTTATTTTGTCTGACACAGGGAACCAGGTTCTGAGTAGCTTACATTGCTTGTTGGGCTCGATGAGGAGTCCAAAAATCCGGAGGAGGAAATACTATATTCAGATGTGCAGTAGTTGAAATATGACCAAACAGACACTGTTTGATAGGATGAAGTCCACCCGAAAAATCAGCTTGTTTTTGGATGAAAAACTGACCAGAACTCAGCTGATTTATAGCTTTGTTGGAACTCACTGGTTCAATTGTATTTTTGTACGTTTTTCAACCAAAATTAGATTTAAAAGAGGATCTGAAATTCAGCGAGAACTTTGGTTGACCGCGATCAACCTAACTACAACCAAATACAGGTTGATATAAGCCTTTCACCCTAAACACTGCTGAATTTCAACCTGCTGGGGTCACATAGTGCGCCTAGATATGTGCACAAGCCTACATAGGTATATATTCGCGTAATGTACCATTCTCACAAATGGTTATACGTTAGTTCACTTCAATCAGTTGTGTCCTGTTGCAAAGCGCCGAATTTAACCCTCTCTCGCCGATACTTGCATGTTGCAAAATGTCCACTTGCAGATAGGCCTTTTCTATTCTTGTACATAGTCGCCATACATATTTACTGTTGTGGTGCTGATCGGTAGAAGGAAGAATTGTCTCAGATCGATCTGAGTCTGTAAGCCGATGACTCGGAATGAGGAATCTGTTACCAATGACTCTTCTGGTTTTATGACGTTCTCATCGGTGAATAGTTCTTGGTTTTCTTGCGCGTTTCTGGTCAACTGTCATCAATTGCCCTAGAAACGACTTCCTATATTGTTTCTAAGCCTGGTGTCATGGTATCGACAAGGGACTCGGATCTGCGTCATCATCACTGAAACGGAGGCTCATCACACTGGCACTGCTGACGCTGCATTTCCCAGAACGCGAAACGTGTGCTGGGGTTGTTCATCATACTAAGTAAACCGTGCTGTACAGACTGCATCTGACCGCAGTACATATGCATCCACGACTTTTGGCGCGCCACCTTCCTAGTGCCACCGTATTAATACTTGGTACATGTCCTAGCGACAAGCAGTTTGCGGTCAATTCAGTCTTGAGCTGTGCGTGATGTATTCGCGTTTGCTTTTGCGAGCTGGTTTTTCGGTCTGTATCAGATGTATATGCGCTCGAAAGTGACCTCTGTCACGGTGATGTGTTGCATGTATCCCTCGGGTTTGTATCACCAGTGTCTCTGTTGTACTGCGGGCTGTTGGTGTTGTAATTAACCTGGCAGTTTTCTTGGTGCGCTCCATCTTTTATCCACGTTTAAGTAGTAAGCAGAGCGGTGCATAACATCGGCTGTGAGCACTGCCTTTCGTGATTCAATGCATCAAGACGGATATATAATTTGGGCCACAAAACACGAGAGTCCCTCAGCTGAGTTTTACCTCCTCACCTTTCATCTTTTGAGCTTCCAACTTGGCCGTCTTTTCTCAGCCATCTCTTGATTTTTTCGGTGCAGGATCGCCGTCCTAATCTATCCTACAATATTTTCCATTATCCATAATCATGAGGTCTACTCGTCTATCCCTCTTTCTGGCGCTTTGCGCCGCCATGGCCTCTGCATCCTCGCTCACAGAGTACGTCTCCATCTGATCCTTTTTTCTCCACGTCACTGACTTGTTTCCATCACAGCGAAGCCGCTGAGATCGAGATGCGCGAAGCAGACTTAGACGTACGGGACTTCGACGAGTTTGATGCCCGGGAATTCTACGATGAACTCGATGCACGCGAATTCGGCGACTTCGACGGGTTTGAGGCCCGTGATTTCGACCAACTTGATGCCCGCGACGACGAGGACATAGAGCTTTCAGCTCGCGAGGTCAATGATATCGAGCTCGGATTGCGTGACTCGGGGGTGTTTGAGCTGAACGTCCGCGAAATAGACAACGCAGAGCTCGGCGCGCGTGACCTCAAGTACGAGCTCAAGACCCGCGACATCGACAACAAGCTTGAGGCTCGTGATAGCGATGAAATGGAGGCGCGTGGAGATGACGATGACGACGAGAAAAAGGACAAGGGCGGAGACAAAGGCAAGAAGAACAAGAAGAAAAACAAGAAGAACAAAAAGAAGAACAAGCGTAAGAAAGGGAAGAAGAGCAAGCATGGAAAACAGCACAAGCTCTTGTGCACCGAGTTGTAGTTCTGTTTTTGCGTGTTTTTATTTTCCTTCGTCTTCCTTTCGCTTCTACTGCTACGATATTTATGTAAACAACCGGACGCTTCTGTAAGTATTTTTATTCTTCCCACTCTTCACAGCATGCTACCCTAGTTTTCTGTACTTCGTCTCTGTAATCATATACTACTCTAAATTTGTCATTTTATGGGCCTTCAACCAACATGCGAACATGTGCCCAAACTTGCTACTCCAAGAGAAAAGCTGGTAGGAATGGATCGGAAGGAGGGAGGGGGGGGGATATATCTGACATACCGCGGCGCTGTGGTTCTGATTCTGAATCGGGTCTTGCTGTTTACATAAAGTTTTCGGCGTACCACGTTTTCTCGGTCGGTCTGACAATGTATACGTAGGCATTCCTGAGATTAACTTTATCTAAGACAGATCCATTTTGAGAGAGCTGGGCTTTGGAACAATTTGGCGCACACCATGGATCCATGAAGGTACATAGCTGAAAGTTGCTGCCAATGACCTCCAGCAGAAATCATTAGTAAAATAAGTGTCAATGAAGTATACCCAACTGCCGATAGCGAATGTGAATGATTTTATTTACTTGGTTATTTTCGTGTTACACCGTTTTGTGCAATGTGGTCAATCGTCCTGTGAATATTTACGCAGCATGACGCCGAGGGATTGACACAGGTAACGTTTTTTTCACAGTGCAACTCGTACTGTACGTACCAGAATCCACGCGCAATGTGCAAGGCGCATCGTACATTTATATTAGCCCTAGGGATTAATGCAAAACAGACGGTAAGAAAATCGACAGACAAGTCGAAAAATGAAGCTTCACGACGGATACCTACACGCCGCAACATACATACTTGCGCTGTGGGCAGGTCATGAAATGTGGTAAAACAAGAGATGTGGATGTGATGTAGGAATACATGATAGCGTAAGTGATAGCGGATAAGAGAGAATAAAAGTCGTGTCGTCGGTGCATGAGGGTGACGATGTCGGCAGAAAGCAGCTATCGTGTCGAAAGCGATAGCATGGAGTAGATGCAAACGGCATACTACATTGCCATTGAGGCTTGAAGCTCCCGCAACTCGGCATCCTCGTCGGTCTCGACAGCCGGCCGGTGTTTGGCTATAGAAAATACTAGTTGAATTTCTAGTCTGAACAAGTAAGTCATGAAACATACCCTCATCGACCTTCGTAGCACCTGACGGTACATGTACGGGAACATGCTCCGCGCCCAAAAGCTGTTCGTCCAGCTTCTCCTGCTCCATTTGGTTGAGTTCGGCATTGAGCTCGTCCTACAGTGAACGGTCATTCTTGTACACAAGTAACCAAGCTTGATGAAACCACACCTCGTCGATCTCCGCGGCGATGCCAGTAGTGTTCGATATCGCGTCTGCAATTTCGTTCGCAAGTTCCCGTTCCTCGTTCACACGATTCATGGTGGCATCTACAGCATCGATAGTGCTATTTAGTGTGCACATATGTCAGCAAGCCAAGCGTAAGCAAAAAGCATAGTAAGTAATGGGAAGCTCGGCATGGAACATGCGACGTACAGATTGCCGTGAATAACCTTCAGAGCGTCTGTGGCTTTCTTCATTGCGTTCATCGTCTCCGCATTGAGATTTGCGTTTTCCAAAGTGTTAACTTGCATTTCCAGTTGCAATCGCTGCCCACCAAGACGGTCAAGCTCCTGCTGCGCGATCTGTTTGCGCTTCAGTGCCGCGGTGGCAACTGGTAGACAGTATCAGCAAGGGGAAAGTTGAATTTATTGCAAGAAAATAAGACAAGAGGTAGACGCAAGCCATCGACGGATGGAGATTAGCAAGAAGGAAGGAGAAAACATGAGCAGATGACCAATAGATCCACGTCGAGAACATTACAGCACAAGTTTGAAGATGATACTAACCAGCTCTATTCGATACGGCATTTGCTCGCGCCTTCGCCGTCTCCTCCTCGATCTTCTTCTGAAGATGCTCCTCTTTCTTCTCAATCATCTGCAGGTGTTGTCGGAGATTGACGATAGCATCTCGCGCTGCTTGCTTCGGGTCTCGCTTGGGTGCAAACCAACTCATGAGGCTGGACATCATTGACGAGCAAGTCGTGACAAGCGGAGAGGAAAGTGGGAAGAAGGGGATAAAATAAGTATAAGAAACAGCAGTGAATTGGTGACAGAAACGAGGCTAAGCGCAATGGAAAGAGTCAAGCAGTCGCAATCAATTGTCATTTATGAGGCGCCCGCGATCACGTGATTCTCTAAGGACGATGTTGAACTTTGAATTCAACATGCAACACCTACCAATCCCACAATCCCACAGCTTTGAAATTTGAAGGCCGAGGAGAGACTGAATGTCCCTATGTACATGACATATTTTGGGAAGGTCTCGGGTAAATTACATTTTCGTGGACGTCTATGCTCAGGCCGGTGTGTACAGCGTACAACTCCAGTCTGTGGATCAAGTACAGAAGCAGGTACGTAGCATGGGTATCATATCACTCCCAAGCGAGAAGTAATGGGAATCCTTTCCTTGTCTACAATAACCGACACTATCGGCTCTGCATCTTGTCTTCGGCCAAGATCGCTTCGTTGAGCTCGTCAAGAGGCGCTAGTTCTTTCTTGTCCACCAAATCGAACTGTAAGGCATGTGAACATTTACGATTCATTTGATATCAAGATATGCACCAACTTCATTGATGAAGAGAAAGAAGTGCCGGTAGCTCGTATTGAGATGTGCTGAAAACAAACCGCTCAGCGGCAGGCGATTCGATAGATATGTAAGTATACCTTCTATGCCAAGTGCACATATGTGGTCAAAATGGTTGCTATATATGTGTGCGTACACACGGAACAGACGTCGAACTATTGTGCGCACAGTGTCGCGGAAGTTCTTCGGAAATGGCACGCCTGCAAAACGTGGGAAGATTAGCAACGAGATAGAAAGGTTGCAACAGTGCAGAGGTAGAACGCGCCTATTTTGTCAGGGAACATGTTTGGGTCATCCAACAGCGCCTGCGCCCAGTTCATGAGTGCGTCAACGTACTCGGGGGCAGGCAATTTCGTTGGACGCTTGTATTTCACGCCATCCTCCCATAAATATTCGTATCTGCACCCAATTTGATCAGAGAACGGCTCAATATGCACACATTATACGAACCGTGGACCCGCTGACATTATCGGACACTGTAGAAACGGTGAGCGTCGGGACGGAAAAGACGCGACAGATGGCGTGTGTGTACCTCGTGTGGCGTACAAAACTCAGTCACGGTGCCGTAAAGCATGTTTAAATGATTGAAAAAGTCCACAGCTGCGGCATCGTTGTTCACTCGGACGTATATCGGCACTGGGACGCGCGGACGCACCGTGCACTGCCAGCCATTCGTTGAGATCTTCACCATCCGGGAGTTGCACTGCTAGCCGCAGGTTTCCAGAACCCTATTCTCAATATTTAAGGATGAAATAACGGGGTATTGATCGTGAGACGTACCAGCGTTGCTTCCGCATACTTTCTGAGCTGGTATTGCTTCGTCCCTTCAGGTACGTCTTTGCGCGGCTTGAATGTTCGTGTCTTGCCTCTAGAGCGTGTCGATGAACATGACAACATGAGAAATAAGATATATCGATACCAACAATCCGAAGAAAGAAGACATATTATCGATGAGTGGAGCAGACCAGGTTAAATCGACAACGCTTCAGGGTGAGATGTATAGATTTCGACAGGGAGTTGGAATCACCGTCGGTCACCGATCAGAAAGTCTCGGTGATCCGTCTCAAGAACATTGAATTTGCCGTCTTCGGTTTTTATGTTTTCAGCATTCATTCATCTCGTTTCGTTATAATGAAACGCGATGCGCTAACCATCGACGATCTTATGCGCATGCAAGAGGGCTCGCCGCGCAAGAAACGTAGACTCAGCTCTTCAGACGACGAATCGGATCTGATCACCTCCCGCGTCTCGACCGCCAGACGACACCACACAGACGACACGGCTGGCGAAGGTACCAACTCTACTGATACTTCTGGCGGCGATGATGACCTTGCTGGCTCTAATTCCGACGCTGATCGAGACCGTCCGCGTGCGGTAGAACCTTCTAGCCGTCTGCGCGTGCCACAACGAGCTGAATGTGCAAGGAAAGCTGTCTCCATTTCGAAAGAGAATGGTCGCGACGATAATACCGAAATCGGAAACAAGTCTACACTGGGCAGTGAACAGACGGATTCACGGACGACTCCGTTCGTTGAGACTGGGCCCGTATCGACGTTTGCAAGCCTCGGGATATCCAAGAGCTTGCAGTCAGCTCTTTTCATGATGTCTATTCGTGCACCCACTGAGGTTCAATCTGCATGCATACCTCCACTTCTGGCTGGTGGGTGTCGCCATATGTTTATTGTAATAGCATGTCGCGCAGGAATGTTTCTGTCTGGCAATGCGATAAGGACGCGCGCGCACTGCATACAGATATTTTTTGTTAATATATGTATATCAACCAGCCGTTTTATCTGACTTCATAGTGCTTTTATTTCAGGCAAAGACTGTATTGGAAATGCAAAAACAGGCTCTGGGAAAACGATCGCTTTTGCACTGCCCATCTTGCAAAAACTACTTGTGGATCCCTACGGCATTTTCGCTCTTGTACTCACACCCACTCGGTAAGCAGTATTGCGCTAGGCAAGAATATTGTTTATTTATGATCTTATTTAGCGAGCTTGCATTCCAAATCTCTGACCAATTTAATGTGCTGGGTGCAGCACTCAATATCCGCACGGCCGTCATCGTCGGTGGTATGGACATGATGACCCAAGCCATTGAACTAGAAAATCGTCCGCACGTTATCGTTGCAACTCCAGGACGTATGGTAGATCACCTTGACAGCAGCCGTGGTGGCTGGGATTTATCGCGCGTCAAGTTCTTGGTGCGTGATGTGGATCTGTGGACTTAAAGGATGCCCTAGCCGACCCTATATGCAGGTTCTTGATGAAGCGGACCGCCTGTTAACGTCGACATTCACATCCGCTCTGTCGCGACTCTTCGAGGTCCTGCCCAAGGAGCGTCAGACATGTCTTTTTACGGCAACATTGACACCGTCTATCGAGTCTATCGCGGCTGCCCCGCCTCGCACAGGGAAGGAACGTCCTTTTGTACATAGAATGAAAGAGAGGTGTGCAACTTTTATTATGATCCCGTAGGAGATGTGTTTTGAGGTCCTTATAGTATCGAGACCGTGTCGACACTAAAACAGCACTACATACTGGTGCCATCACATGTCCGCGAGCCATATCTCTTCTACCTATTATGCAACCCTCCAGAATCCACAGTGCACCTACGGCGCGCGCCACCGGAAACCAAGGAAAAGCACGGCAAGCCAGCAAAGCCGACAAAGAAAAAGAAGACTGAAGATGATGAAGAGGGTGGGCTGCTGCAACCACCACCCACAATTGTATTTTGCCAGCGGCCGTGGACGGCCGCATACCTGACTCTTCTGCTAAAGACGCTCGGGATCCGGAGCACGGCGCTGCATTCGCGGCTGACGCAGCGAGAGCGGCTCGCGTCGCTTGCACTGTTCCGCGCGTCCGTCGTGCCAGTGCTCGTATCAACGGACGTGGGCGCCCGCGGGCTTGATATCGAGGACGTTGCGCTCGTCATAAATTGGGACCTTCCTCGAGAGCCGGAGGAATATACTCACCGCGTTGGACGTACAGCGCGTGCAGGACGCGGGGGTATGGCCATCAGCTTTGTTACAGAACACGATGAGGAGCGTGTACTGGGGATTGAGGCGCGCATCAGTGCGTTTGCTGCATTTTCTGTTATATAGGAGACTGAAATGACATCTCTAGATACGGAATTGGAGGAAATGACGCTACCGGAGGAGAAGGTCCTAGAAAAGCTCAACGCAGTGTCGACGGCGAAGCGGTTGGCAAAAATGGTGTGTACCACTATGTTATCGCTATGGCTCATCTGATTTCCTGTAGGAACTCCATGATTCTCACTTTGGTCAACGAGAGGACATCCGCAAAGCTAAACAGCGGAAGCGCGAGGAAGCATAGCATCTGAGCTAGTCGGGAAAGCCATGACTACGCAGTGCGACGTTGGACATGTTGTGATGTCCTTCTACGCTGCATCTTCGATATCCCCTGACCGACCTGTATATCATACTAATATTCACTAGTCGTAATAAACGGTCGGCGTTAACGAGCGGGAAAATTGCCTCGGAAGGGATACCAGGGAAGGTGTTTACTTTTTTTCTCGCGATTATTTTACATACTCCGATTCTATTTATCTCCCGTATGGAACAGTATCGACGTAGGGCCCTAGGATCACATTCGCAGAGCCCTTATGTCCTATTGGTAAGTGATCCAGGATTTGTGAGGTCAGTAGATTCGATTTTTGAGCCTCCGGCGTGCCCTCTGAAAATTTCTGCCGATTTGAGCCAATATTGGCCTGAGGCATCACACAACATGCATTGTAAATTATTTTGGTCAAAAATATGCCCACAAAACAGGGATGAAACAGTTTAGATCTGGTCACAATCTTTGCAAAAGTTGAGGTCGTGCCCTGAATTGGTCTCGAATCTTGCAGAAGAATGACATCAGAGGTGGTGCATGGTGGCAGATGATGTCATAGTATAATCAATGGTAAATGGTAATACCTTCCCATATCAGAAGTATCTTACAAGTAAATCACTAATGCGGCGAGGCAGATCTTGATTCTGCCTGGCCGTATTCCCACTCAGAGGAAGAGCTTGGTTTACATTCAATCGGCCGTGCATGGTCGAAAATGCAAATGAAGGCAAATGATCCGTGCGGAGCACGGGTAGCTGATTGATTTGTGACCGCCAACTGTTGTGAAAAAGTAATAATAATAGAGAGGGGGCCTGTTATTTTATATGATGCCAGTCCGAAGAACCTTAACAGATCGGACACGGATCGAGGAGACGCGCCAAGCTCTTCCTTATTTAAGTAGGTGCCCGCCGGGCACTCTGTTTTAGCAACTTCCATATCGGGGCGCTGCCATTCTTGCGCACAAACATTAGAGTCTGTCTCTTTAACTCGCCACAGACGCGAATAACATGGACGACGAGTGGGACACGCTCCTTGTCGATAACGTCAACCTCGTCGCAATGGACTCCGTCGCAATGGACTCGACGAAGCCTGAAGCCCATGAGCAGGCGCAACAACCCACCCCTCCGCACTCTGTCGACGGCTCGCCGCTCGTCGACGAGAACGGCCAACTGACGACTCTCGTCTCGGTCTCGACTGAATTCTTTCCCGGCGCACGCCATAACGGTCTCGATCCAGACGTCGTACTCCTCGCGACGGACTCTGTCTTCTTCTACGTGCACTCCCAAATTCTCCTCGAAGCGTCTGACAATCAATTCCGTCAGATGCTTCCTGTGCCCAGCTCCCGCAACGGACAGCCTTTTGTCATGCACGTCTCCGATTCGTCCGCTATACTCAACATTATCCTGCACACCATATATGATCTCAGCGTCGCCCATTACTCAGTGAGTGCTTGTCTAATGCCCCGTTCGTATGGCTCGCTAACTTGTGCTGCTAGCCATCTTTTGAAACACTCAGCAGCGCAATCGGCCGTTTTCCAGGTATATTTGTTGCAATTAAACATTTCTACGCGCGTTCACAGGTTCGTAGTCTATGGCATCTCTCCCAAGACCCGGATCATCCCCTCCTCCCCGCTCTTCGCGCTTTTGATGTCTCACGCACCGTTACGACCTATGGACGTGTACTCGCTCGCTGCAACATACGACATGTTCGACCTCGCACAAGCGACGTCAGCCCACCTGCTCTCGCTGTCTCTTTCGACGATTACAGATGAAGTCGCAGAGCAAATGGGCGCGGTTTACCTCAAACGGCTCTTCTTTTTGCACTTTGGTCGCGCCGAGGCGCTCAAGCGCGCGTTGACGCAACCTCCGCACCCTCATCCGCCGACGCGCACGTGTGATTTTGCAGAGCAGAAACGTCTCACACGGGCGTGGACCCTTGCCACCGCATACCTCGCGTGGGACTCGCGACCAGGTGGGTTCCATCACTCGGCTTCATTGCATTGTATTGCATTGCCTTGCAATGCGTGCTGGCTCGTTAGTCGCGCGCAGACCTTGTAGGGCGTTCGTGGCACGTGCCGCGTGACGGGCGTCCGGGAGCGACGATAATGGCCAGCAACGGCAGCCCGCCCTGTATTGTTGTTATCGATGAACTTCATTGTTAACGTTACGTCATACATTGCCTCGGTCTTCGCTTAGATTTGATTGCTGATCAGCATTTGATCGTAGATCTCTCTCCGACTACGATTGAATCATCGCTGCACCCACTCGCGGACCTTCTCACATGTGAAGATTGCCGGCGGAGTATGCTAGAGCGCACAAAAGCGCTCCTTGTCCAGTGGTCACTCGTAAAGGTAAGGAGTCCCGCTCTTTTCACTAACTTGCGGATACCAACAATAATTTCCACCAGCGTACCATCTAAAAGCGATCTCTCGCATGTTTTCTATTCATGCCTCCCCGACTCACTGGACAAATGCAGATTGCCTCGGGTTCGCTTTCTCGCTCTGATATTTCTCCTTTGCTCATTCCCCTTGTCTCTATATGGATAATGTTACATTTGTGACTCCAGCACGTACTTAGATTCCAGTCTCGCAATCGGCCTCGCACTTGCAAATAGACGTTCTTAAAATCACTGTATTACTGTAATGTTTTATACTTCCTTTTATGAGTTCCCTCGTCTTCTACTCTTCCGGTAGACCCCTCCATGTGGCTGCAGCATTTTCTTCTCTTCATGGTCCTCTTTTCTTTTTTTGGTGGTTGTATCGGGGCCTGCATTTATCCAGAATGGTTTTTGAACCGGGTTTTTATTCCATCACTCTGTATATTCCGTTTTTCCTCCTTCGCATTGAAGGTTTACATGTATCCTTGTCGTCGCTTTCGTACGCTCACTCAGATGTAATACACACGGCATTATTGAGAACCTTGCGTGCACTCACATCAAATCAGGCGGACAAATATCCGAACTTTTGTGCAAATTGCACTTTCGGGAAGTATCCTAACAAGGAATGGTGTGACCATTGCACAATACATAATGACACGAGTTGTATCGCATGACAACACAACTACATACATTGAGCAAGAACATACCACTTCTATCTACGTACAAACACGTCGACACGTCGACCATGGTGTCTTCTGAAGGAATATAAAAGCAACGGAATGCCCATGACCTATTCACCCGTTGCACAGCAAGCGAGGAACCTGTGTATTATCATCGGCCGTTCTCGAATTACAATGGCGATGTATAACAAGCGTTGGATGCCACTGGTCAGAAATAATCAATGAATGTCCACGTATCGAAGAATGTATAACCGTAACCGCGATGTGCAAAAGTGTCGAAATTGCGATAAATGCCAATAAGATCGCCGCTAATCATAAATAAAGACGCCCTTGCCGCAACCGCAAGGGTACGCCGCCGTTGCGCCGAGCCAGGTCGTTGCACGTGATGTCATTGGTTAGGTTTGCAGCTTGTCATTGGTTCTTTTTATCATCCGGTTCGCTAACATGATCGGTCACGGGTGAAGACAACGGTCACGAACAGGAATACACATACCCTTCGTCGTCACTCCGGTCGTCTGACGCAGGTTCGCCAACAGTCGCGACGCGCCATGCTATCCGTACTGCGGTGTAGAACCACAGACATTGCAGGATCTGACGAGACACACGTCACCGAAAGTTGACAACATGACGCGACAACGGCTCATTACCTCTAGCGCAACAAGACACGAGATGAAGCCGACAAAAATTTTGTGAGTCATGTAGTGCCCACGTTCAGGAGCCCAGACCAAGTCCACGCGCATCGGGATGTTGATGGCTGTTTGCACGATAGCAAACACGAACATGATATGGCGTGTAACGAACCACGACATCAGAAACAAAACAAAGAGCGAGTCGGGTACAATGGAAGGCACCGCAAGGTACTTGGCCATCTTGGCGAGCTGTACAGGGGCGCAAGCACGAAAACAAAAAGGCATCATGTTCCTCTTGGATGTTCGCAGTAAAAGACGGATGGGGACACGCACCGGTAGCAAAATATCGCAGAAGTCCATGATTACCATGATGAGACATCCTATACGTGTTACGTTGTAGAAGTAGCTGCCGCCCATGAGCAAGACAGTGATGACGTGGTGGGTCATCATCCGGACATGGTCCTTCCTGCGCTCTTCTGCGTTGATGATAAGCACCTGATGCATGTAGAAGGCCAGGCCGGTCAGGTAGTAGAGCTTGAGGGGGCCTGCAAGCGGGTAGTGTGGATAGTTGCTCCAGACATTGGTGTGGTCAAAAATGCGGTGGGGGAGATTCCAGTGGACATACTACGTAGCAAGGTGTCACGTTGAGCTTAGGCTACATGAAAGCGACTCACGGCACCGGAACACCACTGAAAGGTGTAGAAGACCAATGCCCAACCCTGTTCAGCGAACCGTAACACGCTCCGGTTCAACTGTTTCTGCTGGAGCGCAAAGTTGGCAGACGCTGTCTTTGCATGCCCATTCACGGCGCCGTTCAGAGCGCGCTTTGTCGCGTCCAGGTCGTGGGTCAGCTTCCAGCGCACAAAGGGCTCAAAGATCCACAGACGAAATGCATCACGCAGAACAGCCATGACGATGATGACAGATACACATAAACAGACGTCTAGAGGTCCGGAACCATAGTAGTTCGCGTCGGGAAAACAGTCGGGATGTGCTGGACGGTCTGTTGGGTACGAGAGGGATACAAACGGCTGCAGATGCTCCAGCAACGAGTCTGCAAAAGACATGGGGGGCTCCGCAGCGTCGACGTCAAGCTCAACGTGCCCGACAGGACTTTTTAAAAAGGCTTGATAACGTCGAAGGTGGAAGAGATACGCAGAGAAGCACGTTCGTCGTCTCTTCGAAGGGACCTCGCACCACTTTCCTCTGCTAAACTGACAGTTCTCGACCGCAGATGATCCGGAGTCCTGATTCCATCAGACACGATCGCCAGCCTCTCTTTGGCTTGAATTCCCTCGTGCATGCTGCACATATCATGCTGTCCCGGAAACTCAGGCTCACGCATGCATAACCACGTATATATGGCCGTACGCTGAAGGAACTATCTGTTCAGAAAAATGAATAGAAGTGATCGGATACCTACATTGAGCAACAGTTGTTGAGTATGAGTCAGGATGGATGATAAGACCTTGCAACCTGCACCATCCTCAAGTTACTTGTCTTCAGCGGTTTTGTCAATGGCATCTTCGCCAGCTCCAAATACAACACTTTACATCAACAATTTGAACGACAAAATCAACAAAGATGAAATGCGCCTGCAACTTTACGCACTGTTCACCACCCACGGCAAAATCATTGACATTGTTATCTCCAAAACGCCGCGGCTTCGCGGGCAGGCTTTTCTCGTGTTCACAGACCTCGCAAGTGCTACTTTAGCCATGCGATCATGCCAGGGCATGGTTTTCTATGACAAGCCTTTAGTGAGTCGATCATGCGCTTGCACCGTCATTTTTATACTCACCGTGGTGATCGACGCTGCAGCGTATCGCATACGCGAAAACAAGATCATATGCGACGTCCAGAAGAGAAGATCCCGACTTCGTGCCGCCAAATTCTGTCCACGCGAGTGACATCATCAAGAACAAGGAGCTTAAGCGCACGCGGGACGAGGATGCTGCCCATGTAGAAGCGCGGGCCGCGAAGCGGGAGAAGGCGGCTGAGCATGATGACGAAGAGATGGAGATTGACGATGATGAAGACGCATCCGCGTCGAGGGCACCACAGCAACATCCCACTATTACTTGTACGTCGTGTCGTATCAGTCTGCAATATATGTTTCGCTTCACATTTATTCCCCCCTCCGACATGAAGCCGTCGCCGTGCCTCAGTCGGTACAGCAGCCGTCTTCACGGCTGTTATGCACAAATCTGCCGCAAGAGGTTACCGACGATGTGCTTGCTGTGCTGTTCCAACAGTAAGTGCACGGCACTTGGCGAACGTCTCCAATTGTTCTGAACATCTTTCACAGATATCGTGGCTTCCAGACGACGCAGGTTGTTCAGTCACCGACCCCTAATGCGGACGGTGCTGGTGTCAAAATGGCGCAGGTCATTTTCGAATCTGCCCAGCTTGCTACGGTCGCAAAAGAGGCTCTTGACGGTTTTACACTCAAGAAGGGCTGGCTCATGAGTGTTGCGTATGTCTAATACATTGGACGCTCTGTATTACGGGCATGAATACACCTAACTTAGTCCCTTATGTGCGATTTTTTTCTGATTTACAGGCAGTTACGGAATTGCACGGTGAGTAGCTTTTGACGTTTCGATGAAGGATTCGTCGGCAGGGCTGCGATCGCAAGTTTTTTTTAAGGCAGTGGGAAATATCGACGCTTGCTCCCAGCTTCACAGGCATGTGGATTATCCGTTTGCATTAATTGCCCCTCATCGGGCCCAATAACTTCAGTTTCAGCGACAGGCCAAGGAGAACTATTCAAATAATCTGCTGACTTCGCGCGCGATTCCATAGACGGTCTTCTTGACAGCAGTTCCGAATACCCCTTGCATGCATGTCTGTTATCATCTTTTTCTTTTCAAACATATCTCACAAGTCTACCAAAGGTACACACTGTATTCCAATATACCAGTCTTCGTCGTCGTCCCACAGGATGATGCCACTTCTACAACGACTTGCGATGTGGCGCGGCGACAGGAGCGCCACATGACAACGAACGACAGCATCTGGTCAGCCACAGCCGCTGCTACACAAGGTAGTCGACAGCATCCGAGTCGCAACCGAACCTCTGTCGGCAGTGCCTGTATAAAGGACGAGCAGATTTTACCTTCCATCTGTCATTCGATATAAGTTTCACCGCTCTGCTTGACCAATGGCTTCTCTCACGAAGTTCATTGTTTATGCTGCCAACACTGGCAACTCGGCGAAAATCAGCATTGCTCTGGAAGCACTGAAAGCTGCGTATCCGGATGCGAACCTTTCTTACGAAGTCAAGTTCGTTGACTTGTCGAAGAAAGAGCAGAAGGTATGCATGCTTCCATACGCCGCCGTCGTTGTGGGCTCACGTATGTGGTTTGTCTTTCCAGGCTCCGGAGTATGTCAAGTTGAACCCCAACGGACGTGTTCCGACTCTCGTCGACCGGTCGCGCAACGACTTCATCGTCTTCGAGTCGTCCGCCATCCTCATCTATCTTTTGCAGCACTACGACCCTGAATACAAGCTCAGTTTCAACCCGGTGACAGACCCCGATGCGTACAGCCAGATGCTGCAGTGGATCTTTTTCGTCCACGGCGGTTTCTTCCCCATGCAGGGACAGGGTGCGGTTCACTGTTCTTCTGTAGATGTGCATGCCCTCACTTAATGGACTTGCCCTGCAGCGATGTTCTTTGCGGACAAGCCAGATCAAGAACTCTCCAGGAAACGATACTTTGATGAAACTAACCGTGTGTATGGCATTCTCGATAAGCGTCTTGAGGGCCGCAAGTGGGTGGTAGGTCCTGGAGAAGGCGTCTACACGGTAGCCGATATCGTTGCTCTCGCAGGGTGCGTGGACGTCAAGGGACTGTCGCGTGTGTTTCGGATTTATCATTTTTATTTCAGGATCAAGCTACACAAGATGGCCCGAGTGAACTTGGATGAGTATCCCAATGCCAAGGTATGATCCTCGACATGAAATCGCGTGTCAGTGCAAATTCATATATACTTGTATGTAGGCTTGGCTAGAGCGCTGGCTTGAAAAGGAGACTGTGACAGCAGGGTATGCCGCTCTAGCGCGATGATGGGTAGAAGTGGGTGCATCCGTGCTATCCTATTGTCTCATCTTCAACGCGTCCATGTTTCGAGAGCAATGTGTCAAATGTCTAATGCATGCATCACTTGTCTCTGCCCCTAGCAATGGTTCAAATCGATAGCGTGCTACTCAATCGCGTGACCGTGTTGTGATTATCCTAATTTGACTACAGTCCATTCGACGAGGTCACTGCTGCCGTACATACCGCATTCAAGTTCTCTGAAGCTTCAAGCTTCATTGTTGGAGGACTCTCGCAACGGCTTTGCCAACCTATTCGGTTCCTTGTCCTTTTCTGGCGACAATTATCATGTGACGTTTGAACGCCAACGGTCCCTCTTCTCTGACTTCCTTGCATACCAAGCTGTAGATTTTGGTGTTTGAGCAGCTTGACTGGTAACATAATCTACGAGTCGGGCAGGTAAATATGCCTCCATCCCCACATTCGTCTGCTCCTTTCTCGATGTCGATGTCTGAGTCAGTCTGACAGAGTCATTGCAATTTCTTGCAGTTTCTGGACATCATCACCTTCGCCGTCGGACGTCGAGGTCGGGGTATGTGTCTAGAAACCAGGTGGTCACGCCCATGCAGACGCTTCTTTATTCCGTGTGCGCCTGCATGCCCCGCGTGGCAGTCTGAACGACTAGCATCAAACTGGCATCGTCAACTTTCCGTGGCGCGAATGGGATCCAAGCGACCCGTGTCTACTCGATGCCGAAACGAACTTGGCAGTCTTGATGTGCTATATTTACGGGCTGAGTTCGTTTTATTTGATGATCTTAGGACTCGATTTTGTTATATGCGATTTTTCCAAGGTTCTTGTCGGGCCCTTGCAATTTCCATTTCACAGGAGCACTGGCAGTGAGACTGGGATTCAAGATCAATCATGGACAGGAAAATTGGAAGAAAATTTCCTGGAACAAGTGGCTACGTCTTCCGCTTGAGATTATCAACTCGGAACAAGCACTGTCTGAGATCGGGAAAGCGATGAGGATGCAGGCACCTGGCAAAACTACTTATCGTCATGTGGGCACATGACCGTGTGGTGAATCTCCTAATTTGGAGGATTATTGCGTTTGAGCAGGTTTGAGCACAATGCTTGAGCTTGAACGCTTGAGCTTGAGCTTGGACGTGAACTACCATATATCTCTCAATCTCAAAGAATATTTTCAACTCTTCCAATCGTATCTTTTCGGTCCTCATACTGGAGAATTTTTTCTGCGATGTGTGAAAACAGGACGACTGGTGATGGCTCTTTCCCGTTCACTTCCCTACCTTTCGAGCTTCGGGTTCTGGTGCTGGAGCACCTTGACAGTCAACATATTTTGAGGCTTAGACAGGTGAATATACCAGGTTCCAGCCTTCCAACGTCGATTGACCGCAGCTGTCTGAAGTGCTGCACGCAGTTACGCGACATCATAGATAACAATATCATCCTACGCTACAAGATCGAGCTGGCCTTCTCTGGCAAGGAAGATGGTCTCACAGCGTGTATGGACATCGTCACCAAACTTCAGGTTCTGCGGGACCATCAAGCGGCTTGGAGGTCTCTTGACTGGACTTGGACTGATAGTGTGGCATTCGACGGTCATCTGTGGGAGTTGGCTGGTGGCATGCTGGCTTTTTGTCAACAGGATCGAAGAACGTTCAATTTCATCCGACCGGCAGCCACTCTGCGCGGAATCGATGCTAAATATTGGACGCTCGATTTAGGCAAGGATGTTGCCGACTTTACGATGGATCCTTCGCAAGACCTCTTGGTAGTTGTAGCTTGGGCAAATAGGTATGCTCTTCCCACATTTTCTGTGTCATATTGTATCTCATGGACTCAGTAAACACACCCGCTGTCGCGTCAAGCTTCTATCTCTGTCGACAGGGAAAAGGCATCCCGCAGCGCGCAAGCATTGGTTGAAAATGACTACCAATTCACCTGCTCATACTTTCGATATACAAATACGTGGAAGTCATCTCAGCGTCCAGACGACTTGTCTTCAGGATGATGTCGTAGACATATTTTATTGGGACTGGCACACTGGCACCCAGAAATTTGTATGTTGGTCTATATTCTTTTCGATTATATCCCCCTATCTGAGAATTTTCAGCATGATGAAATGTCGTCACCTTGTTCAGCTTGCTTCTTGGACGACGCATACATTCTGATTGGTCGATTGCTAGTCCCTACTGACCGCACTCACCTTGTCATGGAACCATACGTTATACGTCTCGAGGTCTATGAACTTGATGTACCTGATGTAGCTCTGTGCCATTTCTATCTCCCACTTTTGGGTGACACAGAAGTGGACTTCCTCTTTCATACCGACTCACTTCCATCGTCCTACCCATCTGCTCCGTTTTCGACTTCAATGTCTGAGAGGATTCTAATCATTCCCCTGGATTTCTGGGCATCCCTGCTTTCGCCTACAGACATTGAAGATACGGTCTTCGTCCAGAAGTCATATTCGATGGTGATTTCCATTCCAAACCTCCTTCGGCGTGTACGTTCTTGCACACCCCGCGTGCGTACGAGTGTCATCAGTTTCCCATGGCACGAATGGGGCCCGAGCGACGCACGCCTGCTGGACGTAGAGACCCCCGACACCTGGGTGTGCTTTGCTCATGGGATGAGATTCATCTTAATGACCGCGGAACTCGATTTTCGTATATACGATTTCGGGAAGGCTCTCACCGGGCCTTTGCGTCCTCTGCCAGGTGACGAGACAGGGACACAGGTATCCGTCGCGGATTCGCGTTCGATCGTCGACGAGAGGGTTTTTCTACAGGAAGTAACCACGTCTTTACCGTACCAGGTTATCAACGGAAGGCTTCCCGTCGCCACTCGAGAGTCCAGCAACAAGCATGAAAAGACAGAAGAACGTGCATTTGTGGCTGCTATGTTGATTGAGGACGGAATTGTCGCGGTATCGGTAATTGCTTATTTGTGTTAACGGATGCTCGGTATTGACATTATCTGTAGATGGAAGAGGATTCATTTTCGATGTGGACCGTGTAGAGGTGTTGTGCAAATGATAGCATCTCATCGGATATCAGGGGCTCTTCAGGGGACCGCATATCTACACTGTGCACCATGGATCTCGTCCATCATATCTACCTGCGGTATACTCATGGATCCCGTCCATCATCAAAGTGTGGGCGCCGTGGGTGCTTGTAGGCACCAACTCCGAGGGTCACACATGTGTGGCGCTCATGAATGCCAAAAGGAATTTTCTTTCTCTTGAATATAACGACACACCACAGACTGGTTTCATTACGTCTTTTAATTTCAATCTTATTTATGAGCATTGGTCTCTTTCAGTTCCGGATCCCTTTTAGGTCTGCTTTGGGAACCTAGCGTCTGTCGCTATGCCTTGAAGTTCACACGCGCTGCCGGTCTGTCGTCAAGCCTTTCTTCTGTCTATTACATCCGTGAGTTCGTGCACACATGACAGTACGGCGAGGACAAAGTTTAACTAACCTCTTGTCATTGAGGAATTGGATCCTATTACCTATTCTCTGTGAGGCCTGCGGTGTACACACCTCATTGCATCCTGCTTAGAAGTATGAATACTGCATCGGATGTTAACGGCCGCATGTGGTCGACCTGAATGTTAAAACCGCTCCATTCTGCCGGATTTGTTCACTCCCCTGGAATGAGGACACCCGGCTGGCCGTGGTATATCTGCCACATGTTCAAGGCCTGCCTCCCTACCGTTTTGGAACCCCCTCCCTCTTCCCGTGAGGCACGCCTTCGCCTCACGCACAAATTACAGCTTTCTTGAAATATTCTTCCTTGTCCACCGGGCGCCCGCGTTCCAGAATGATTGCCCCAGCCACAGATAGTTTGAGGAGGCGCAAGATCGCGGTTCTGGGAGCCCGTTCCGTTGGGAAATCTTGCCTCATTGTGCAATACATCGAAAACCATTTCGATGAGCTGTACTATCCTACCATTGAGCGCTCATTTGTGAAGGCGGTTAAGCATGATGGCAAAGGTAAGATGATCAACTTATTGAGTCGTGCGTATGCTCATTTCAGGCCCTGGAGAGTATGACTTGGAGATCATAGACACAGCTGGACAGGTGCGTAAAAAAATGGGCGATCCTTGACATAAACGATTGCATGGTGACCCCGTCATCATTGCTGTGTTGCGACTAGGATGAGTATTCGATATTCAATTCAAAGCATGCTATAGGTAAGTAATATTAATGAAGCACGTTGTCTTACTAATGGGGTACCAGGCATCCACGGTTACGCCCTCGTCTACTCCGTCGCGTCAAGGCAGTCATTCGAGATGATTCAAATCACATACGACAAAATCGTCGACTTCTGCGGTCTCGCTGATGTTCCGTGTGTTATAGTAGGATCTAAGTTGGACCTGAAATACAGGTGCGTGTAAATGTTGATGTGCAACTAGGCTGCTGTCCACTGTCGCTTGAATTGCTTTAGTCGCCAGGTTCAGCTTGCTGAAGGCGAACGTTTGGCGCATATAAATCATGCGGCTTGGGTCGAAACGAGCGCTAAAGACAACGTAAATGTCGGTGAGTGCCACTACGTCAATGCAAGATCCGTTGTTCATTTCGACGCTAGCCGCAGTCTTTGAGCTATGCCTAGCAGAGATCGAGAAACGGTCAGCTCGCCGTACTGCTCCTGCTGTCGAGGTTGCCCACCCGGGCCGATGCTGCGTCCAATGACCATGTGCCTTTTTTTGCTCTGCGGTTTTACCTTCCTGTTGTACTCCATTCTTTTGTACCTTCGTCTGCTGGTCGCATATACTGTAAGTACATGTACATTTTGAGCATCTATCCCTCACGATGCCTTGAGGTTCAAACATGAGCGCCTCTTCTTGTAAACGAGATATGTATTACCTCGCGACATACGTTATATAATGATGATATTTAGCGCGAAAATGTACGTTGGTTCAGAGCATGAATCTGTGTCCTTGTGTACGTTCCTCCGTTTCTAGTTCTTGACACCTGGCATGTTCGTTGAGTCGTTGCAAGTGTTATTGAAAGCTGGAACAAATGATTATGCATATTAGGGACGTTCAAAGCTGCCGATTCTGCGTCGATTTATCTTCGATTTAACTCGCGATTTATCGCGAGGTCTGTAGAATCGACGCCCAGAATCCAGCGTCGATTCTGGCGTCGATTCTGATGTGAGTTGTCGGTCCGCCAACGAGATCAATCCGTGATTTCATCAACCCGTGCACGGAACCAGGCGCATGCTAAGCTGGCTCATGCAATTTTCCTATGAGCGTTATATGATAGAACAGCAGATTTGTTTGGCTACAATTCAGCAGCGTATTATGCCTCCACCTCCAAGACCTTAACCTAGAGATAATTCTGTGCCATTTGGAGTTCATTTGCATAAAATCTCTTTATTTATTGTGTATTTTGTGGTACATTAGTTATCTTTTGTTCAGGCCTGGATAGTCTATCTTATTTGTTATAATACATCCTAATTTTATTCTGCTGGAGCAAATAAACTCGCTTTGAGCTCCTCATGAACTGGAACTATCAGTAGAAAACATGTCGGTGTCCCTAGTCGTGCATCACCGGCACCAGCACGGTCTTCATTGAGCTCAAGTGCACGAGCCTCCAACTGAGCAATAATATTGACCAAAAAGGCTTGTTTGAGAGCATCTTGAGCTTGCCGCCGCTCAGATTTCGGTGCCATCGAAAACAACAAAGACAAAAGAATTGAAGAGCTCACGGTTCACCCACGCGTTATCAGATCGTCGGACATAGATTGATCATCGGTGATGAAACAACTCGGCCCGAACCACTTTAGAATCGCAGAATCGCGGGGGTGATCAAAGCTCAACACCCGATTCTGGTCAAATTCAACTTCATAAATCGGAAGATAAATCGACGCAGAATCGACGCAGAATCGGCAACTTTGAACGTCCCTATTGTCGCTGAGAGTCGAAATAATGAAGGTATTTCTGTACGTCGGGCTCCATTTCACTGGCCAAATATAACTGAGCAGAAATCAATAAACAAGAGCAAATCACCGGTCGATAACACACTTACGAGCCCGCGATATTTCCAACAGATGACAGTGAATTCATCACGGCAAGTGCAACTGCCCGTTTCGCAGGACGCCACGAGATTGTTCCGCTGGCCCATGCCAGAAAGATCATGGACGCTGCGTATCCTTGCGCATGCAGAAACCTGAAGACTGTAAGACGAAATCCATTGAGCTGAGCGGTTAGAAGACCCACAAAGAACCATATTGCACGGTGACGTTCAACATTGAGAATCTGATGCCGAACCCTACACATTCCAAGGCCAGTAGGATGACTATGTGCCACGTGCGTCCACCAGTGTGGTCCAAGTGACTGCAGACCGTTGCTTCGGCTGGTATTCTTATTGTACGCATGGAGAGCTGCCTGGACCACAGGAACGCGAATATAGTCGCGCACATCCACGGCGGAGCACATAAAAGAGGCGTGACGGTCGTATCATACACCATCGTTGAGGCGAGTGTGGGGAGATAGACGGAGAACAAAAATGACGTTGTCATGAATGCCTGAACGAGAGTCAAAATCCAGACTTTTCTATCTTGCAATGCCGACTTCAGGCCTTCGATACTACAACTTTTGGCGGTATCGTCGGTGTCAAGTTGTAAATCCAGCATTGTGTACTTTGACAGACGCCCGACAGCAACGCGCTGTTCGTCTATGGAAAGCTATCCAGACGATGTTTCAGGGAAGTCTGGAAGCGTGGAAACAGTCATGATCGACACTACTACGGTCAAGAACCCCTTGACCAACATAACAAATCAGGTGAAATCGTTACAAGTGTCAAACATCATATACCGTACCTCCATGATGCCAGTCCTAAGACAGTATCGAACGGCGTCAAAATTTCTGAGGCAATCAATGCTCTGAATGGGTTTGATATAAGGATGCCACATGCGAGCAATGCTGTGCGCTAGCTGAGCTCATTTGGCTTGTACCACTTAGATATAAAAAACTAGTGCCATAGTCAGTAAAAAAGTGAAAAAAAGTCAGACTCACATTATTGATATTTATGGAAGATAGCACAAAGATCATACCTTGTTGCAAAGCCTGCGCCAGTAAAAATTCAGAGGGAGACATGACCCAAGGCATATCCAGGGCTTGCCGAAATGATTCAAAAACAAGTTGCTATCGATTTCATTCAGTGTGTACTAGCAAAAGCAATCATGGACCTACGACGGCACTTGACCGAAAATATAGGCCACGTAAGGTGTGGACAAGATAGTTGCAAATTGTGCGTCTTCTACACGTAGATCTTCTTCGAAACCATGTAAACGCGCCGCACTGCCGTGTTATTGTTGTCTCATCGACGTATATATGCACCGTAAGTTTTGAGTGTATGAAACTAACGCTGCGCATCGTTCAACAGATGGGATCTGCAATGGATTGGACAAGCATTAATCAACGACCATCATCACGTACAGTTGAGAATATACGCCAGGACCAATATGGACATGCGTCTGTCCACCTTCCTCGCCAATCGCCTCTATGATGATGTCGAGATCTCCAAATTCTGCAGTGTCATTCCCTCGTCCCGCGTACACAACGACGACGGCCTCATAGGAAGCGATAAATAAGGCACCCAACAAATCCAGAATCCCAAATGCCGAGAGTGGTGGACCGAAAATGGCAAACTCCAACGAACTGGCGGGCAATCCATAGAATACGGCTGTTGGACGTTGTACAGAGGAGCAAGCGGCTCAACTCCTGCAAACGTAAGCGCAATGTATGGCTCAGTCGTGCGCAAAAGAATAGCGTTTGCGAGGTGACGCAGGGGCGTGAAGTCAACGACCGCAGATGCCGACCTTCGAGGACAGACATGGACTTATAACACCGAGGTGGCAAATCTGCTGCATCGCGCTGTTGACTCAAATGTCAAGACTAAGAAATGAAGGACGCCAGGGAGCGCCGCGACAGGATTTTAATAAATGCACGATTGGTAGAATTCATCTATGCTTGCAATTGTGTGATGGAGTTCATAAATCTCAGCAGCAGTAGCGGATTAGGTGTATCAATTTATCTAAAGGTGCTGTATATGCAGCGCCCACCTGTCTTCTTCAGCTTCTTCCCAAGTTCTCACAAAGAGTACCAGGCGAACCTTGACGCATAAAGCACGAAGGCAAGTCATTCCAATAAGCAAGTGCCATTTGGTCCTTGGACTCGGAGGGTCACCAAGTCAACGTTCGTTGAATTTCATCAATGCAAGATGGGGTGATCAATGCCAATTTGCGAAAATGATCCTTTAGCGCTTTAGCCATTGCCAAAAGAAATAAGAATAAATTCAACACAGAAATAGAGTTCATAGTCTCCCATAGGCAGTCGGACCAAATTCAAATTGAGAGTAACAGTTCAACGACAGTCCACGTGCTCAACGGTGTCCGTTGATGCCCGCCAGACGCCGCTACAGGATCACCTGTGCCAACCCAACCCAAGCTTGACTCGCGCCGGTTTACAATTACAACTCGACTTGGATTTCTTTCACGACATCCTTGTTTTATCCACGTTGGCTCTACGGTCCAGAGTTATTCTTGTGCTCAGATCATTCTAAGGATTTGGTTTATATCATGCGTCTGTCCTTGCCAACTTCAATATGCTCACCTGCAAGGGTGCGCCGCGCACCATAGTTCCGACTGACGGCATACATGTAACACCCCTCACTGGCGCGGTTGAAATCCGAGTGAGTAGTATGGCCTCTTCAAGTCTGAAAAAAAGGGAGATTGAGTAAGACAAATTCGACGAAGTGCTCGATGACGCAGGTGAACGTTGTTCCGTACAGCAACATTTCCTGGTGACAGGTTAAATAGGGGCTACATCTATCCATTCTGCCTTTCGTTCTGCATTCTGCTGCTATAGAACTTATCGACGTACTCGTTGTCGACAGTTCTTTGTGGTCTCCATGCGTGGCTCAAGAATCCGAGCCAGCTCGAGCGTGGGCTGCGCTGCAAAACATCTTTAGGTCCAATTTCTTTGTTCCAAAGTTAGTCACACTGCGACAATACAATCTCAAACTCGCATCACCTCGGTTTCTTTGTCTCCTAGTATAAATACATTGCGTCTCCGTCTTTTACTCGACTCGATTCCTCAATTCTGTGATACCATGCCGCACTACGCCTTCGCTGTGTCTTATGCTCATCGATTTCAGTGGCGACAGCCGTTCAAGCAGACTTCCACAGACAGCTTCAGATATCATTCCATTCCCTTCGACACTACCTGCGTTCCGCACGTGACTTCTTTAAAGGACATCTCCATCGTCGACTGCTGCACGATCGTCTGGGATGATGGATCGAACCCGATACTTTCTATCATTTTCAACGTCGAGCCACGCAACGGACATTCAGGATGGCAGGTTCGCAAGCCGTACGTCGACGTCATGGCTACATATGCGACTGTCTCCGGTCGCCTGAGGAGGGGCTTCCTCCCGTCTCTTCCGTCTCCGAAAGGTTGGCTGAATCTGTCTCCGACCAGGTTGGATGCCCGGCGGGTAGGTTTTATGTTTGTGATATCAGGCGTTGTGGCGACCGACGTGCCTCCAGCATCGTCTCCAGAACTGCCTACAGGCGCTCCTACATTTCGCTCCGTCAGATTTGCAGTATCCCTTAGGTCACTGGATTAGCTCCGATGTCCCTATAGAACGTCCAACGCACATGTCCGGCTATCTTACCAAGCAAGGGCGTACGCTCGGCATGTGGACGTCGCGTTTCTATGTTCTGGGCGACGGTGGACTGCTGGTGTACGACTCGGTGAGCATAAATTATCGATCCTATCTATCCATTGAACATCTGCTTTCAGCCTGGTGGCTCGTTGCTCAGACGTATTCGCATTGAGGGGTCGGAGCTTCGTGTCCAACGGCATTCACGACCAGCCGATGAATTTCGACATGCTATCATGATCGCCGAACCTGCTCCTCATTCCGCTCACGGGCGACTCAGAAAGACGTCGACGGCGCATCACATCCTTTGTGCGTCCAGCGAAAGTGAGAAGCAGGCGTGGCTAATGGCTTTGCAGACAAAGTCGAGTCGGGCTAACGGATGAAGAGTCCGTAGATACGGCGTATGCCGTTGGTAGACGTGCAGCCGTTTTGTAACAATATCTATTATTTCATGTATTTTGTACCATTGCTCAACTTTTTCAGCTACCGGGTATATGGTTTGTAGTATGTCTACATAAATTTATGTCTCGGAAATCTCGACAAATGCCCTGAAAAATGTGTGGGTCGTTGTTTGGCCTTGTCTGTTTGCTGTGTTAGCCGATGAGTGGTCGCCTTGCTTGCAAAAATGACAGAGCAGTTGTCACAATGTCGACGCTTGCTGAATCGCCTGGTTCGTGTCCTAGTCCCCGGCCTACGTCTACTCAGCAGGCCGATCGCACCGTAATTGCTGAAGTGCCGCTGGATGAGCAGACTTTGTCTGCCTTTCGAAACTCGGCACGCCTGCTACTTAGCTGCAGCAGCGGCAGCCATAAAAGACGTTGATCGACTCCTGCAAACACTGCAGCCTTCGCGCAAAGATGGGTTCATGAAGAGGACCCGGTTGTCGATGCAACGTCGGAAAACAGCATCTATACTACAAGACATTGTTGGAAACGCGCTAGGCGGGAAGACGGGCAACACGATGAGTACGATATATTCCGTTTGACTAGTGCAAACAAATAGAGTACAACAGTGTAAATACTGAACTATTTATACTATTCTAAGATACTTGGCAATGCTTGGCAGTCATCACGATGACGCGTTGAGCTTGCATCACCGTTTAGACTTGTACTAAAATTGCATTGGAATACAAACAACATAGACATATAAGGGCCTTTATGAAATAAAATGATACAGAGATTCATTCAATCCTCTATTCTTGAGTTAATGTGTCTTGTGATAATCTCATTCTCTCTATCGCGCGCCCGTGCACGACTGTCAGTAAGACGGTTGAGTCCCATTTGGATACTCTTGATATGCACTTCAATGGGGATAGGGGAATCAGCAAGCTGAGTCGCGGCGCGTTCACGAATAACTTCCATATCACTGCTCAACGTGCGCAGCGTGTACAACGCTGACGTGATCTGCACGAGCGCTGCTTTGCGATACATGCCGAACTCCTTCAGTAAGCTCGCCCTGCGGTCGAAACCGCGGAGCCGATCCCTGTTCCCGCCTAGGAACGTCCATAGATCTGCGAGCACCGCTTCCTTCTCCTCCGCAAGCGCACCGTCCTCGCGGCGCACGATATCATAAATGTCCCGCAATTGTAAATCCAGCGCATCAATGCTGACGATGTCCTCTTCTGCTTGACGGATCAACTGTTGCAAACATTCGGACACAAATTCCATGGTCTCGCGAAAACGCGTGACGACGACCTCTCCATTCGGTTGTGATGACCACGGCACCCACAAGGATTGTGACCCGCGAGTGGCTTGGATGGAGTCCCGGGCATGTTCAATGAGGTTAATGAGCCTGTGAGAGAGGATCAGTTAGTGCTGTATTGCAAATCATGAGATACATCAGCATTCGACACGCACTGATCAACAGCGCCACCGATCCGAGATCCGAAGAGGGACAGTTGAGCGCCCACGCCGCGGGCGTCGTAGGCGAACCGCACAAGACGGTCCGCAAGATTGTCACTGTTGAGCAGACTGCTTTCGCGCACAGCAGTGACAAGGTCCTGCGTCGCAACCTGAGCCTTGATCATGTCCAGGGCCGGCGCGGGACCGCCGGCCATGGTGTCCAGAAGGCTTTCAAACGTTGTAGTCTGCTTGTCTATCATGCTGGGAAAGTCGGCGTGCTCCACGGCCAGCTGTGGTGCGCAGAAAGACGTGTAAGATATGCCGGGGATGTGGCATAGGGGCCGCAAGGTTGCCCGAATGGTTAAAGTGACACGAAACGCAATGAAGGCAAATATCCACAGAAACAAGAGGAAGGCAAGTGGACGGCGTAGCATGTCGATCGCTTGGCCGACGACTTGAAAGATGTAACGTGCCGTAAATCGCGCACCTTTTACCATCCCGATAATGGCTTCCTCACGTGTGATAACTGGAGACCGTGCGCGCCGTTTCTTTGACTTCAGCTTGAATACACGAGTTGGGACGGTCTTTCGCCTGCGAAAGACACCTCGAGGCAAATTCGCCTCGGCTTTCTTTGACGAATCTATGTCCTCCCACTCTTCCTCGCCGGAGCTGTACATCTGCAGGTCTCTCAGACAAGATAAAACGCGTAGCGACAATACCACACACCTGAGCTTGAACTGAATCGTGGGAAGCGGTGGGGTGTTGATCAGGCATTACTGAGGAAGATGAAAGAAGCAAACAAACCAACAAAACGCGGTTTTGTGCTAAGTACCGTCGCCTGTTGCTTGACTGATCGTGAGTCATGGCTATTGGGTTAGGGTTTGATTGCCATTATTGCGCAATGACAAGTTGTTGTGGGCTTGGTCGACGCCATGTAACGCCATACACTTTTTGTTGACTTGTATCTAGGTTTCTTCAAGTTTTGTTTGTGTTGAATTATTAGCTTCATTTCAAGTCCATCCCGTTAACCGGTCCAAATGGGTATCCACCATGTTGTTACAGCGGCAGTGACTGCCGCCCCTTATGCGTTCGGCAGTTGGACGTCTCGACGACGGCAGGAATCCGGTGCAGAAACCTCAACGTCGTCGAGAGAAGGGGTTGATGATCACTGGAGAGGATCCGCACGATCGTCCTTGCATGGTGCCAAAGCCAGCGCAAGTTCGCGAGCGCGTTCGAGTCCGGAGATTCCATCCGCCATGCTGCGAACAAGCAGCACATTGGATCGTGTACCAGAGGACGACCCGGTTGAGTTTAATCCACTCTTGGACAATCCAGAAGACCCTGTCGACGATGGTGATGATGAAGATGAAGATTGGCAAGCGCAGTTGGACGCAGTGTTGGATGAACAGGGGCTATACGAAGGTACGCTCCGTTAGTCGCCAAGATCACCCTTACATTAGAGACGTCTACTAAGTTCTAATGTCATTTTCTCGACAGGATCATACAAGAATTTGCTTTTCCTCTTCACGTTTGTACCTCTCACGTTTGTAGCGGCCTTGGCCGTAGCAGCACTTCTACTTCTGATTTTTCCGCCGCAATTCGAGAATCCATTCCCATATACTCGTGTATCTCCGTCACCACTTCCAGAAATCCTTACCGGGGTGTCTCTATGGTCTCTTATCTACCTGCTTCGCAATCCCTTATCCTCCATCTCTATTGCTCTGATTCCATCTTCACCAACCCTATCTTCGGTCTTGTTTTCGCTCGTGCACGGTATCCTCTCCATCATCGCTCGTTTGGCTGCCTTGTCGATGTTGCTCATTGCACATTACATGGAATTTGCGACTCCGACATGGAAAGACGCAGCGTTTACTCGCGTTTGGTGGATCGCTGTAGGATGGGCATTTGCAGAGGGTGTCGTGGCTGTGCAACAAGGCTACGCGTGCCTTGCTCTGTACCGGGACGTACTCGTCATTGTCAAGCGGTACACTGGGACCGTCGATACCTCTTCCAAAATCACCATCCGCCGCTCCGTGGACACTGCGGAGGAGCGCAGGGAAGCCAGCGTCGAGCTTCCGGGTGATATTCGTTGGGAGCTCGAACAAGACGTCGACCAGCTCATAGCCCTGCGTAATCGCGAAGAACTGGAAGAAATATATGGTGTTCCATTTATTGTACGTTTTCATTGCCATATTCTTCCTCTAAGTTTTCTGGACACAATCTGACTTGGCTTCTACAGCGCATTCCTGTCTTCGTTCCATGTCTTTAACGCTTCAATTCTGTGTTGCTCTCTATCGGCTTCATGCTTTTGCTTTCTGCTGCGTGGCTCCAATCGCCTGTATCCAGGGCCAGCGTAGACGTTGCCCTTGACGTCTCAGCTTCTCAATCGCCACTTGTCATGATTACTGGCAACTACCTCGGGAACAGACTCACGTACGCGCCACTCGCCATCACCCTTCCCGTTATCGTGGTCATCCATTCCGCACTGAACTTCCTGGACATGCCTCCCATTCTACCGCGATTAGGCGTTCATACTGTTGTATATGTAGGATCGCTAGTATCTCTGGGTGTTTTTTTCTCTGGACTAGGTATGTGGGGGGTGCTGACCTAAGCCAAGTGTGGAAGGATCATATGCTCTTGTACTTCCTTCAATATGTACATTTCGACATGTAAATCCGTATCTTCGCTTTTCTTTATTCTTTCGGATACTCTATAGACATTCTTGGATAGCTGTCGATTTCCGCAAGCTCTCGCGTTTCTTGGTTCCCGATTATTGATGCATGATGAACTAAATCAACATGGAACAGTGTGACCGTGATAGGATCAAACTCATGACTTGATCAAGCAAACAACCCTTCATTTCGTCTGCCCCTGTATCCAAGTACTTACCCAATGCCAATAACAACTTTGTGATGTCTTTCCAGTCCGTTGCTTCATACATTTCCATTCAATCGAACTCTCATCATAACTGCATAGCATGCTCAAGCTGCGCCCACTGCTTAGGTTATGCCCGCGTTCTGCTTTCGCATCGCTTCATGCATCCGCGATAGCTCGCCGGTACGATCCCCCTTCGAATGTGAAGACGGAGCGGATTCCGTACCAAGCCATTGAGAAGGAGACGGAGGATATTCACCTGATGGACAATCTATTGAAGCTCGTAAGTGCGTACGGAACCCCTTCCAGGTTATGGATATCTCGTTAATGTCGCGATTGTTTCAGAGAAGAACGTAAATCCTGCCTATCAATCGTAAGTTGCATGACGCCATTTAAGGTACACATTCCCCGGAAACATCAAAGCTTTCTCAGAATTATGCCGATGCGCACTCCAAGCCTCTGGTCAGGCTGGGATGGCTTTCCAGAGACCATTGATCAGTCGCCTGTTACAATGGACGTGCAAATTCGCGAAGATTCAAATGGCGAGTTGGTGCCGAGAACCATGGCCGACTCATATTCGGAGATAATTGTCCCTTTTGCAACGAGGCCGCATTTATTAGAACGTTACACTAATGCTTCAGGTGGCATACGCACCGGAATGTACGTCTTGCTCTCAGGGGTTGCTTCAGACTGTGATTACACCGCCTTTCAGGTTAATGGAACACTTGGACTCCCTTGCGGGGTCTATATCATACAAGCATATGTTAGGACCGAGCGTAGAGCACGTCGGATCCATTGAAGAGCGCGGATTTTACATCGTCACTGCGTCTGTGGACAGGTATGTGTCGTTGAAATGTCGTGCCTTACCCACCTTATCCATTCCACAGACTTGATATGCTGGCCCGAGTTGACCCTCATCGTGACCTTCGTATCAGCGGACAAGTCATATATACAGGTAGGAGCTCAATGGAAGCAGCTGTGAAGATGGAAAGCATCGGTGGTGGTCAGCCTGACCAGACGACGATAATAGGCGGGTTTGGCGCACACGTCGCGTACCCAAGAATCTTATCCCCCCATTTTCATAGGTCGATTTTCCATGGTCTGCCGCGACGCCGCGACACATCTCGCAAAAGTAGTGAATCCACTTGTTATCACAGACGCCGATGAGCAGAAGCTGCATGCAGTTGGCGCAGGTGCGTGAGGTCAACAAGCGATGAAGACATGCCTGTACAGTTCCACTACTTTACTAGATATCAAGGAGCGTCGCAAGGTGTCCTCTTCGCGCAGCCTCACACGTGTGCCGCCATCCTCTGAGGAAGCCGCAGAATTGCACTCTCTGTACCTGACCTTCGGCACAAGTGATGATGCCCCCACAGACTTACCTGCAGAACGCGTGTGGATGGGCGACACACAGCTCGAGAAATGCATGCTGATGTTCCCGCAAGAGCGCAAGTACGTGGCCTTCATATTTCTGTTATGCCGCCATCGTAAAAGCGGTAACATTGCAAAACAGCACACACAATCAGATTTTTGGAGGCTACCTGATGCGACTAGCTTACGAGGTGTGAATAGGTTTTGTCTCGTTTGATGCGTTCGACTGTTCGACGCTTTGTTGACTTAGCTCGGCTTCGCCAATGCGAGCCTATTTACGCGCGGACACGTTAATTTCCTCTCCCTAGACGGGATTTCTTTCGCGCGACCCGTGCCCATTGGTTCGATTCTGCGACTGACTTCGTATGTCTTACACTCGAGCTCCAGCCCCGAGTACCCGACGCTCGTTGTGCGTGCTGACTCTTCCTCTTCGCGCCTTGCTTCTTCTAATGCAGTGACATGCAATCACCGGACAGCACATCGGCGTGACCGCCGCGGTCGTGGACGTCGAGACAGGTTCAGAGCAGACGACGAATGAATTCAGGTTCACATGGTGCCGTGGAGACGGACAGCCGCTCGCGCGTGTTGTTGTGCCGAAGACGTATCGAGGTGAGCCTCGCTATTCCTAGTTTCGATCATAACACGCTGCTGCTGGATCTTGTGCGCTTCCCTTGCCGAGAAAGAATCGCTGATTGACGCCATGCTTTACTTCTAACAGAGGCGATGCTGTGGCTCGAGGGTAAGCGTGCGCTAGAGACGGGTTCTGAGATCCGGGAGGTCAGGCGACGGGCATACCATGGTTCCCTGTAATAGCATTGTAAGTGGTAAGTACCACCAATTATTCCTCGGCTTACTCGTTTGTGCGTACAGTCCGTACATGACCATAAGTTATGCTGTTTTCATAGTTCTCAAGGACCAATCAACTAAGTATGAGTACAGTGTACTCCTATCACTTCGCGCAACGGAACACGGGATCATTCTACAATATTTTCAGTGCACCGTAAAATGATGATAATTTTTTTCTGACATGTAAACTTACTTTCAAATGTCCACAAAATTTCTCAATCATATCTGTGCTATTTTTATAATGCTAGAATTTTTTTTCGCGCGGCTTGTCAAAATCAGCTGATACAGTGTTTTAGGGGTACTTCGCACAGCAGTGTTCGGGATCTCTCTCAAGGTCGAAAAAATGGTCTGAAAATCATGAAAAAATGACAGAACACATGAAAATTGTTTGATAAACACCTGTGATTTTTTACAGTATGATACAAGCATGTCATCTATGGCAATAAAATATTTACTTTTACCTGTTGATCGGACTGATCTGGGGTAGTTCGCACACTAGTTCATTTTTGACATCAACATCTCGATTAGGCATTAGTTTCCATATTAAAACACTTCCCGTGTTCTGGGCAGTTGTACTTATACCATGCTTTAATTCATAGCACTTTCAGTGCCCATTTCCTGGAAATTCTGAGCATGCAGAAAATTTTATATACATTAAATGTAATTTCTGAAAATTTTTTAGATTTTTTTTGCTCTGATTTGAAGCCACACACGACTGTGTGCGAAGTAGGGGCGGTGTGCGAAGTACCCCTAAAACACTGTACTATCAGTTCGCACAACATCAAATTGAATCAATTCTATCAGTTCCGCCATGTCATGAGTCAATATCAGTCAAGTTCAATTTAAGTTCAAGATTTGGAAGGTGAGGAAAAATTAATTATTTGGCAGCTACCTCTTGAGGAAACATGTAGATAGAAAATCTTCATAGCATTTTAAAACACATTATTTTATATCAGGCAAATTTTTAATGATTTTATGGAAGGTTCCTAACCTGTCACAGCCTTCCCATGTTCCATTCCAGACAATATTGATACTCTGAAAAAGGCTTGAAGAATTTTTGTGATGTCCTAATATGGAAATTAAATATTGAAACTATTTTTATATCATGTATTTGATGCTTAGCGAATATTTTAGCATTTTTACATGATTTTAGGGCTGCATTTGCACTCAGAGGAATTTTTATATCACTCATTGTGCGAACTGATGGTGGTGTGCGAAGTGATAGGAGAACACTGTAGTGGTGACTCAAAACCTATGACTTTTGTGCCAAAGCCAGATCCGCCCAGGCAAGTCAGCGACTTGTCGAGGGCAACGTCGGAATCTCACTCAAGCGAGCGTTCGATGCGGGCTGGAGCAGCGCAGACAGGCAGGCTCCGACTATATCAGCAAAGCCCTTGTCGTATGGGGTCATGGACACCCCAACAATTTGAATCGCATCCAACAACACTATTCTTATGTCTTTAGCTCTAGCTCTAGCCACTGCTAAAACTCTGACGATCACGGCTGCTCGCGGGCAGGCTAGTCGCCATATCGCCCGCCTTGCACCTATCTATACCAGCCGTGGGCTGATTCCAGTGTGGGATCAGTATCCCGCCGGTGCAAGACGAATGTTGGCCACTGCGTTTGTTCCCCCATCCCAGCAGCCCTTCAGACCGAGCGATCCGCACAATCATCCTTTCTTCAAGGTAAGGGAGGGCCACGCCTGACCACGCTTACCTCAAATTTCTCCTGATCGGTTACTTATGTTTTCCTCGCGGCGCTACGCAGGACGTGATTAATGCTCTCGCTGTTGGTGTCATTGCCTTCGTATGTAGCTGTGTGTCATCTGCGTGCACAAGAACGATTCATTCATTTCCACTGCAGACCGGCATTAGCCTGTGGGCTCGAAGAGAAAGTCGCTCCCCTGAGTCGTGGTGGGCACGCGCGCTGACACCTGTGAACAAGGTGTATACCATGCGGGAGGTACAGAAGCACAATTCGGCACGCAGCTGCTGGGTTGTGTTTGACGGAGACGTGTACGACGTGACGTCGTATATTGCACAACACCCCGGGGGCTCGCGGATACTGCTGCAGAATGCAGGCAAGGATATAACGTGCGTGGGATAGTTGTCTCTCCTTCCGCTTTTCCGTGTTGTGCTCTTCCTTTATCCATCTGTCCATCCTTTTCTCGGATCTCCATCGTTTTGTGTAGCAGTTCCCTTTACGTCGATTCCTCGTGGACTTCTGATTGGTGACCGGCATGAGACTGAATAGCAAGCAAAACATAATAGGTCCGTCTTCGTCCATTCTCACAAGCCGGGGACGATGGATAAGCTTCCTGCACGATGTCGCATCGGGTCCATCGATCCGCTGGCGACCGCTGGTGGTGCTGTGCACCACAATGGGTCTGGGATGTATGCGAGCGATGAGGAGGCGATGAGGTACTTTTCGGCCTTGTAAGTGGTTTAATTGGGTGGCGTGTGGGCCCAGCGTGCTGTTTTAATCTGGGTGTGTTTTGCAGTCTCTATCTGCTGTTGTCAACGTACGTCTTTTAGCGGCATCGGGCTGCCTTCGATGTTTTCTCTTCCTTTCCTTTTGTTTGTGTATTATACCAAGTAGCAGGTCAGATGGTCATGTGTGTATGTATGATAGGATCGATGTAGTAGGATGGATCGATAGTAGTAGTATGAATGGAACGTGCGACGATCGATTGGAAACGTTGGCAGGTAGATCTACCTATGAAAAACGTGGTACGAGGGTGACGAGAAGTCTGAAGTACAAAATGTGGCGCAATGCAAGAGCTGAAAGCAGCAGCCCCATACCCCGAATAACTCGTTGATACTTACATTGGGGAGTGATCCGCTCGGGCATTATAATGACGGTGACTGTGAGTGTCGTTCAAGCAACTGCCCGAACATCCTTTCAAGTGACTTGTCCTCTACCTCCATCTCCGCCTTCATCCTGGTTTCACGCTGCGTGATTGACTTCTTCGTCGCTGGGCGCACTCGTCTGGCCGCTCCATGAATTCTCTGGTATTCATTTCGCGCCAGTTCGATTCGCTGTCCGCAAAGATCCCGCCCTCGACCCCGGTCGAAGAATTCGAGCCGAACGATGCCCCCACTCGAGCCTGGTCTACTAAGTCTTTTCTGCTTCCGCAGCCGCGTCGTCTGGTATTGCACAGCCGCTCGCGTTCATCTCCGGCAGAGTTCATCAAGCTCTCAGCGCCGCCACCACCCATCCGTGTCGTCCTGACACCTGATTCGCACTCGCATGCGCGTCTACTAATGCGCACCCCTTCACCGCCCGTAGAGTCGCCCTCGTCCGCTCGCATATACATTGTGCGTGTCCTCGCACTAATCTGGCATGCCCTCTGGGCTGCATGGACATCTCTCTCCAGCATTCGGATGCCTGACAGGCGTCGCGAGCCGACCCCCGCCGACCCCGGCTCCCCACTTGACAGCGACACGGACCTGTCTGACGATGAGTCCGTCCCATCATCGTCCAAAACACCGTCTCCCAGCCCGTCTCCTCCACCGGCTCTTCCTGACCCACCGCTAGATGCACCATCACGGACAGACTCGTTATTCACGCTTGAGCCGCCCACGAACGGCAGGAGCCACACCCGGCATACCTCCCTTCCCCCCGTGTCTATAGCTCTTCCGCCAGCGCCTCCACTATCGCAAGCACGCGTATCAGTATCGCGAGAGTTGACGCCTACGGAAGGGGCGCCAGTGGCGCGAAAAATAACGCCGTTTCATGTGCAAAAGACGCTTGTGCTTGATCTTGATGAAACACTAATACATTCGACTTCGAGGCCCGTGTACCTGCCCAGCAGTGGTAGCTTCTTCCTGTCGCCATTTGGCAGGCGTAACACGGGCTCTGGACATATTGTTGAAGTGAACCTCAGTGGCCGTAGTACGCTCTACCACGTCTACAAGCGGCCGTTTGTCGACTTCTTCCTTCGTACGGTATGTCATCGTATTCGTTCTCAGTTGTTACATGGTTCCACGCTATCGATGTCGAGCAATGTATATTGATGAGTTTTTCTTCTACTGCTTGTGTACAGGTCTCCACATGGTACACACTCGTCATCTTCACCGCTTCAATGCAGGAATATGCCGATCCAGTGATAGATTGGTTAGATGCGGGCAGAGGGATTCTCGAGCGCCGGTTGTTCAGAGATGTGAGTATCACCTGTCCATGTTTTACGCATGTCAATGTCGTGTTTCCAAGTGACATTATTGCTACATTTCACGGGTGGCATTGTCACACTTGCTGTCTTACACTTGGCCAGTCCTTGTATCGCTCTGTTGTTGCCACGTTCGACAAACGCTCTTGGCGAAACTTTACTGCAATCCTTCTTTCTTACCTTGTGACACTTGTGTGTCCTCTCAGACGATATGCACATGCTGATGCCGACCTCCATTCTCTTCAGTCATGTACGCAGCTCCCCAACGGCTCGTACACCAAGGATCTCTCACTAGTCGATCTGGACCTGTCGCGAGTGTGCTTGGTTGACAACTCGCCTGTGAGCTATCGGGTCAATGAAGGTGCGTGACGATCCCCTGTGACCTTGTTGCTCTCCATTGGCCAGTCTTCATATGGCCTTCCATCGTCAGAACCTTGTGCTGCTACTTCATTCTTTGGGTCTTTTTGGTGACTTTTCATGTCCTGGCGATATCTGTTATCGTGGCAGACTTCTGCTGCGATCTTCCATAGGGTCATACGTGTAACCTTCAATAGCTTTCTGCTGCTGTGACTTCCGATTACTTCGCACGTGTGTCGGTTTGCGTCCCGTGTTCGTCCGTCCAGGATATGCCGTACCTGATTCCGGGCACGTCGCACTGTAGTGTGGGCGAGTTCCGCTGGGGTGGCTACACCGCCGCGCAGTTAGGTCTTCGCCGATTCGCGCCGCAGATATCAATGCATCACGGTGGGCGATGTAAGTTTGTGTAGCGTGGCGCCACCCCCAAATTCCCCACGCTTTTGTATGTGGGGATGCCACATTCGGGGATGACGGACGCTTATGCTGGCGGCGTTAGTTCGAGCCGGTGGTGACCGCCAAAAGCTCAAATAATTATACTTCGATGCCACGTTTCACCATCTCAAGCTTGAGTTCCTTTGTCTATTTTACCATATCGTGATCGTCGTTTTCCCTTTTTCCACTTGCAGTCGCATTGGTTTTTGTTATGACGACTGACCTTGTTGCCTGCAGCGAATGGTATTCCAATAGAAGGATGGACACACGATCCGTATGATGAAGCATTATTAGATCTGTTACCCGTCTTAGACTCCTTGCGGTTTACATCGGACGTGCGGCGCGTCCTAGGACTTCGAATAGCTGGTGGGAGCGCGCATTCATAACCGTACTCGTCGCTGCTGCGCGCAGCGATCCCATTCTCCCATTGTCGCCCCATCTCACTGTATCATTCGCGCGCTTGTGCGTGGTCGTGCCCTCTCCGTCCCCGTCCCCTTTTCTTTCAAACACACGTCGCCTTCCATCGCGCACTTCTGTATCATCTAATTGATTCCCCCACACATGTGTACACTAGTAGATACATCGCTTGTCGTCGCGTTCTTTTTGTTCTCCGTCGTCCTATGCAGACGGCTCATGTTTTGCAATTAATTTAACAATTCATACTTATAGCTGCTTGTTGCTGATTCCATCCAGTCACTTGTGCACGCTGCTTCTCTCATCATCATTGTCATCGGTATACATTTTTCGACCCACCTCGCGGACTATTACAGTTGTTCTCTCTCCAAGAAAAAAAAAAGTCCTTTCTTTTCCATTTCTGTGCATGTCGTCCTTGCCCACCCACTGCATCTGGTCCTGCATACGCTAGAGCTCCGGCAATCCCGTTCCAAAAGGTCTCGTCGTTCGTGCTTGTTTTTGCTCTTGTCATTTGGCATTTTTGGGGATCCAGGCAGGCAGACAGGCAGGCAGGCACACAGACAAACATCAGCATTGTATATTGTCATATACCGCGGACTTTTTCTCTATATTTTGTTCAACTAATGCAGTTCTTTTTCTCGTTCTTGAACGCGAGTTTCATAGGTGGCCGTTATGCAGTGGGCGTGGAATTATTAGGTCCCGTGGAGCAAGCAAGTTCTTTTATTTGCGAGATGGATTGTTTCCCCGTCAACGTTCAACGTTACGTTCAACTGTCAAGCACAGAAGTTACTGGATTGTTGGTACCGGTGATGTGGAGGAAGGCGAATTGTTGGATGTTGGTACTCAGTGAGTCTCTGAGACGTACCTCCTATCTCATATCTGCGCGCGTCGCGGCGCGTCATCTCAGAATGTGCATCGTCGCAATGGTTGTCTATTTCCACAAGGTCGGTCACACTTTGCGCCGACTTTTTTTTTTTGTGTTGTAGCTTTTACTAGCTCAAAGCCAGTGGCTTCCGCAGCGCAACGATTTGGTGTGCCCTAAGCCGTCCTTTACCCGGCGTCGGTTAATCGCAGATTTACGGCACTTTGCGCCGACTTGCTACAGATGGTTGGGCCTAAACCCGGACACACTTGGACGCACTATGTCAGCTTTAAGAGTGGAGCACCAGGACGCACTTGTTTGCTCTTGCCATTAACTTCGACAGTGTCCATCCCGCATACTCACCGATAATATGACTCGCCAGAAGATCCTTTTCGTGCTTACCTCTGCGGACAAGTTGCTCACCGGAGAGCCTACGGTATGTGTTTGTCTTGGTTCTATCATGCATGTATAGCTGCTGATCATCCACATCGATTTCGACATCAGGGCTGGTACTTGCGTGAGGCTGCGCATCCATACTATGTGCTCTCGCCGCACTTTGTTATCGATTTTGCGGCGCCGGCGGGGCCCAATCCGCCCGTCGATCCGGGTAGCGTCGAGGTGAGCTCAGGATCTTCGGGCATGACCTGCATGTACATACCGCTGACATTTTTGGACCACGACTCATTCTCCTGCTATATGCACTTGCCTGATAATAGAGGTTCAAGGAGGACACGACAAGCGTCAAGTTCCTCAACGACGAGGCCGTTAAATTCAAGTTGTCCACTACATTTCGTCTTTCGGAAGTCAAGGTCGACGACTACGTTGCAGTGTTCTATGTTGGAGGCCGCGGGCCTCTGATTGATTTGGCGGTCAGCCCGGAGAATATCAGTCTCGGCAGCCAGGTATGCTCGTTTCCGAGACCGTCTGGGCGTGCTTTCGTGCTCGATGACGGCTTATGTGTGATTCTTTGTAGTTCTTCCGCACCGGTAAGCTCGTTGGTGCGGTTTGTAACGGTACTGCGTGAGTAAAATTATTTTGCACATCTTTATTTCAAGTCGTAGGACCTACATTATTTCTTCTCCAGCGCACTAGCGGGCGTCACAGCGGCCGACGGGGTGACGTCGATATTCAAGGGGAGACGCGTCACAGGTTTTTCGAATGTTGAGGAAGAGCAAGTCGGGAGGGCCAAGGTATGCGACCATCCATTTTTTTCCCGTGGTTTTGTCTAGGAAGACCGAATGACGCGCTTTTTCATAAGACCACCCCCTTCCTGACTGAGGACGTTATCAAAACGAAAGGTGGATTCTATGAGAAAGCCTCTGCACCGTGGGGAGCGCACGTCGTCGCCGACGGACAACTGTACACTGGGCAGAATCCCGCATCTGCGGGACCCCTCGCGGAGGAAATTCTGAAAGCTCTCGAATCGGAAAAGTCAGCATGATTGAGCACAACGAGCCTGAAGATGTACGTTCACTGCTCGTTGGTTTGGACATGGAAAATTGTAATTAACGTACTTCAGGACGGATAACTTTAAGGTCTCTGTCCATTAGTTGTATTCTCCCTTTTATACAGGAACATAGAGCGAATGGTGCTGAATTCTTTCCTTGACTGGTCTTGGATTCGCACTTGCCAGTTCTAGTCAATGATTTTGCACGTCGAAGTTTATTTTGTTGTTATAACGGCAACCTCGAGGTTCGCCAACATTAACATACGAAGTCACCTTAACAGTACGTCTGATCGACTTTTGTCTCTGTACCACCAGTCGTCTCAGCCTCGCGACGACCTCAAACTGGTGAGCACCGCTAACCTGACTCTTGGGCAACCGGAAAGCGTGCGTTCCCAGCTATACTACTTCAAATTTCCAAAGAAGCGGACTTCGAATAGCTGGTGGGAGCGCGCATTCATAACAGTGCTCGTTGCTGTTGCGCGCAGTGATCCCATTCTCCCATCGTCGCCTTATCTCACTATATCATTCGCGCACTTGAGCCTTGTGCGCGGTCGTGCTGTCTCCCCAAGCCCTTTTCTTTCAAAACACACATCGCCTTCCATCGCGCACTTCTGTATCATCTCATCGATTCCCCCATGCACGTGTACACTAGTGGATCCATCGCTTATCGTCGCGTTCTTTTTGTTCTCCGCCGTCCTATGCAGACGTCTCATGTTTTGCAATTAATTTAACAATTCATACTTATAGCTGTTTGTTACTGCTGCTGCTGATTCCATCCAGTCGCTTGCGCACGCTGTTTCTCTCATCATTGTCATCGCCCTACATTTCTCGAATACCACCCGGACTATTATGATATCGATTATTCTCTCTCCAAGCTTGGAGAAAAAAAAATCTTTCTTTTCTATTTCTTTTCTATTTCTGCACATGTTGTCCTCGCCCACCCGCTGCATACTTTTCGACCCTGGTCCTGCATACGCTAGAGTACCGGCAATCCAGATAGCGTCTTGCCATTCGTGCTTTCTTTTGCTCCTGTCATTTGGCATTTTTTGGGATCCACCCGGGCAGGCAGACAGACAGACGTCAACAGTGTATATTGTCATATACCGTGGACTTTTTTTTATATTAGAGTAAGCCGACGCCTGGAGGCCGCCGAGGCGCGCGATTCCTGGTGCTGCACGTCATGTGCGCGCGTGATCTTGAGACGCATCTCCTATCTCCTATCGCAGACGCTCTTCGCGCGATCCATTCAATAGCCTTCCGGTCACGCCTGGACGCACTATATCAGCTTTAAGAACGGAGCGCCAGGACGCACTTGTTTGCTCTCGCCATTAACTTCGATAGCGTTCATCCCGCATAAGTACTCACCAACAATATGACTCGCCAGAAGATCCTCTTCGTGCTTACCTCTGCGAACAAGTTGCTCACCGGAGGGCCTACGGTATGTATCTTCCTTGGGAATTCTATCCTGCATGTATAGGCTATAGCTGCTGATCATCCTTTTCGATATCAGGGCTGGTATCTGCCGGAGGCTGCGCATCCATACTATGTGCTCTCGCCGCACTTTGTTATCGATTTTGCGGCGCCGGCGGGACCCAATCCGCCCATCGATCCGGGTAGCGTCGAGGTGAGTTCAGGATCTTCGGGCATGACACGCATATACCGCTGACATCGATTGATTCTCTTGCTATATGCACTCGTCCGATAATAGATGTTCAAGCAGGACACAACAAGCGTCAAGTTCCTCAACGACGAGGCCGTCAAAGCCAAGTTGTCCACTACATTACGTCTTTCGGAAGTCAAGGTCGACGACTATATCGCAGTGTTCTATGTTGGAGGGCACGGGCCCGTGATCGATTTGGCGGTCAGCCCGGAGAACATCAGCCTCGGCGGCCAGGTGTGCTCGTTTTCGATACCATCTGAGCGTGTTGTCGTGTTCGATGACGGCTTATGTGTGATTCTTCGTAGTTCTTCCGCACCGGTAAGCTCGTTGGTGCGGTTTGCCACGGTACTGCGTGAGTGAAATTATTGTGCACATCTTTATTCCAAGTCGTAGGACCTACATTATTTCTTCTCCAGCGCACTAGCGGGCGTCACAACTGCCGATGGGGTGACGTCGATATTCAAGGGGAAACGCGTTACAGGTTTCTCGAATGTTGAGGAAGAGCAAGTTGGGAAGGTCAAGGTATGCCACCAACCATTCTTCTCCGTGGTTTTTGTCTGGGAAGACTGAATGACGCACTTTTTCATAAGGCCATCCCCTTCCTGCTTGAGGACGTTATCAAAACGAAAGGTGGATTCTATGAGAAAGCCTCTGCACCGTGGGGAGCGCACGTCGTCGCCGACGGACAACTGTACACTGGGCAGAATCCCGCATCTGCAGGACCCCTCGCGGAGGAAATCTTGAAGGCTCTCAAATCGGAAAAGTCAGTATGATTGAGCACAATGAGCCTGAAGATGTACGTTTACTGCTTGTCGGTTTGGACACTGAAAATTGTAATCGTGCTTCAGGACGCAGAACTTCAAGGTCTATGTCCGTTAGTTGCATTCTCCCTTTTATAAAGAAACGTACAATGAACGGCCATCGTTTGTGTTGAATTCTTTCCTTTGTTGATCTCGAATTCGCGCTTGCCTGCTAGTCAATAATTTTCCATCGAAGTCTACATATTTCGTTGTTTTCACGGCGACCTCAAGGTTCGCCGACATAACACACGGAGTCCCCAGGATGTCTGACCGACTTTTGTCTCTGCACCATCAGTTGTCTCAGCCTCGCGACGACGTCAAACTGGTCAGCACTGCTAACCTGGTAACCGGTTCTGTCTCCAAAGAAGCCGTACCAGTTGACGGATGGTAACTCAACAAAATATCTCAACAAAATATCTCACGATGTGCGATGCGTGAGAGAGCTTATCGATCGCGTGACCATATTCTGGAATGGACGTTGTGGAGAGCTTGGTACTATGCTCTTGGTGTGCGGCCGCTGCTGTCGATGCTTGGCCTTTGCTGGGTTGTGACGTGCATAGAGTCTATGCGCCATGGCGGTGGTCTCGCGAATTCTCCGCAAACCGCAAATGGAGTCCTCTCACACGCGTCTAGCGCCTCCGACTCGATATAGAGGAAAGACGTCAGATAGTGCAACGGGCTACACCTCATTCTGCCGCGTCGACATATAACACATCCTTCCCGTCCTCTTATTGTCTGCAGCAACAATTGACTGTTCATGAGCGACATGACTAGTACTAAACAGAAGATTCTCTTCGTCTTCACTTCCAGTGGCAAGTTGCTCACTGGGGAGCCTACGGTATGCGTCTACATCGAATTATTCTAGACTGTTCATCTACTGATGATGGTCATTAGGGTTGGTATCTGCCTGAGGCGGCACACCCCTTCTACATACTTTCACCGCACTTCGACATCGACTTTGCGGCGCCAGCTGGACCCAATCCGCCGGTTGATCCAAGTAGCGTTGAGGTGAGGTGATTCAGACATTTCCCGTATTGCCTTTATCGCTCATTCTTGTGGATATAGGCGTTCAAACATGACGACATTAGCGTCAAATTCCTCAATGACGATGTCGTGAAGTCCAAGTTGCGCAGTGCGATAAAGCTTTCCGACGTCGTCGCTGACGACTATCTCTCCGTGTTCTATCCGGGTGGACAAGGGCCTGTACTCGACCTCGCTGTCAACCTTGAGAATATCCGGCTTGCCACGCATGTACGCTCGTTCCTTGCATTCTCTGCCTTTGCGACGCTCATACGACACTCTCGCAGTTCTTTCACGCGGGCAAGCTCGTTGGCGCGGTTTGCCACGGTCCAGCGTGAGCATCGCATGTAAAAACATATGTCGACGTTCATATAATCACCCTCCTCCTTCTCATCAGGGCGTTAATCGGTGTCACTGGCACCAACGAGGTGACACCAGTGTTCAAAGGTAGAAATGTGACGTGCTACTCAAACGTTGAGGAGCAGCTGGGCGGGAAGGAGAAAGTTCGTGTACCAGTTGTTTCGACTTCTGAATATCAGCTGACTGACGCGCGCTATCTATCAGGGAATCCCCTTCCTCATTGAAGACGTTGTTAAACTGCAAGGCGGCTTTTATGAGAAGGCGTCCGAGCCGTGGGCGTCACACATTGTTGCCGATGGACAGTTATTCACTGGACAAAATCCTGCTTCGGCGGGCCCGCTTGCGCAGTCTATCCTGAAGGCCCTCGTACTGAACAAGTCCGGATGGCAGAGCACTTGAAAATTAAAATGGCATTCAGAGTCGCCGACGTTGGAATGAGATCGTATGAGAAAGTCGAGGCGTTCTATATTATGAGCTGTTAAATATTGTTTGTGTACTTGTGATGCTATGTGACGACGTTTAATAAATTTTTGTGATGCCAGGAAGGTGACCTTCCGAAGGTCGCGAATACCACGCGGGGATCGATTCGAGCGATGGCCATGGCTACGGAGACTGGGATTCTCACAAGCTCGGCGTTTATCAAGTAAGTACTAGATATTCGCGAGAAAAAAAGGCAAATGACCGAAGATGCGATATATTGCATAAATATTGTGTGTGGATCCACGAACAGTGTTGGACGCCGTCGGAGAAATGCCATCTTTCAGATCGCCGTGATTGGTTGTCAATCAGTACTATTGAAGTCATGTCGCGCTCACCTTGCCTCGGACTGTTCTTGCAAGAGCTTAGCAAAGAATTCCTGACGACAACGAGATTTAGTCCATTGAGCCAGAAGTCCAACCACTATGGCCACCGTTGTTGTCCTATCTCCGTCGCCGACCTGGTCGTCGTACTTTCAAATTGTTTCCCCGACCTTGACTCTTCCCTCCGATCCTCAAACTCCCATACAGGTCGGACTTCTCGTGCCTGGCGGTACCAGTCTCTGCATACAAAATATAGCTGCCAAACCGGTGGTCATTCAGTTGACTTTCATTCGAACTGGATCGCAATGACAGACTGTTCGCTCACTGCTCGACGTGTAGCTTATCGATCGCGTGACATTTTGGAATGGAGAGCGCGGTACTATGCTGTCGATGATCTGGGCTTGGCCTTTGCTGGATTCTCTGAAAATGGAGTTCTTTCACACGCGTCCAGCGCCTCCGACTCGATATAGACCTTTTCACAGGGCAGTCACCTGGATTATATAACACATCCTCCGCGTCCTCTCCAGCAACAACTGAACGTCTACTGTTCATGAGCGACATGACTACTAAACAGAAGATTCTCTTCGTCCTCACTTCCAGGGACAAGTTGCTCAATGGGGAGCCTACGGTTGTGTCTGCATTGAATTATTCTAGACGGCTCATCTGATGATGGTCATTTATAAATTAGGGTTGGTATCTGCCTGAGGCGGCACACCCCTACTACGTACTTTCACCGTCCTTCGACATCGACTTTGCGGCGCCAGCTGGACCTAATCCGCCGGTTGATCCATGTAGCTTTGAGGTGATCCAGTCATTTCCCGTATTGCTTCCATGGTTCATTCCCGTGGATGTAGTCGTTCAAGCAAGACGACATTAGCGTCAAATTCTTCAACGATGATGTCGTGAAGTCCAAGTTGCGCAATGCGACGAAGCTTTCTGATGTCGTGGCTGACGATTATCATGCGCTGTTCTATCCGGGTGGACACGGGCCCATATTCGACCTCGCTGTCGACCCTGAGAATATCCGGCTTGCTACGCATGTACGCTCGTTCCTTGGATTCTCTGTTTTTCCAACGCTCATACGACAATTTTCGCAGTTCTTCCAATCCGGAAAGCTCGTTGGCGCAGTTTGCCACGGTCAAGCGTGAGCATCGGATCCCAGAGAATATGTCGACGCTCATATAATCGTCCCCCTCCTTCTCACCAGGGCGTTGATCGGCGTCACTTGCATCAACGAGGTGACACCGGTGTTCAAAGGTAGAAATGTGACGTGCTTCTCAAACGTCGAGGAGCAGCAGACAGGGAAGGAGAAAGTTCGTGCACCAATTGTTCATGACGTGCCAGGGCCTCTGAATATCACCTGACTGACGTGTGCCATTTATCAGGCAATCCCCTTCCTCATCGAAGACGTTGTTAGATTGCAAGGCGGCTTTTATGAGAAGGCGTCCGAGCCGTGGGCGGCCCACGTGGTTGCCGATGGACAGTTGTTCACTGGACAAAATCCTGCTTCGGCGGGCCCGCTTGCGCAGTCTATCCTGAAGGCTCTCATACTGAACAAGTCCGGATGGCGGAGCACTTGAAAATCAAAATGACATTCAGAATTGCCGACGTTGTAATGAAGTTAAAAGCCGAGACGTTCTATATAATGAGCTGTTAAAAGATTGTTCGTGTACATCTTGTGATGCTATGTGACGATGTGTAATAAAATTTTGTGACCATCGATGCCAGGAAGGTTGCGGATACCGCGCGCAATGGCCATGATTGCGGAGATCCGAAATTCTCACGATCTAGGCGTTTATCAAATATTAGATATTTCGCGAGAAAAAAAAAGCAAATGACCGAAAATGTGATACATTGCATAAGTATTGCGTGTGGATCCACGAACACGTGGGTGGAAGTGTTAGACGCCGTCGGAGAATTGCCATCTTTCAGATCGCCGTGATTGACAACATTGACAACAGTGCCAAAGTCATGTCGACAACAACGATACGCTTACTGCTCCGATTGCGACTTGCAAGAGGCTTAGCAAAGAATTCCTGACGAACAACGAGATTTAGTCCATTGAGCCAGAAGCCCAACCACTATGGCCGCCGTCGCTGTCCTATCTCCGTCACTGACCCCGTCGCCGTACTTTCAAATTGTCTCCCCGACATTGACTCTTCCCTCCGATCCTCAAACTCCCATGCCGGTCGGACTTCTGGCGTGCCAACGTGCGAATATGCCCCAAGTTGAATCGTAGATCTGTGTTCTCAACTATCGTCCGTCAGGCGACCCATTACTTCGCGAACTCGACACGCACGTTATCAGTGCAACGGTTCATCACCCGCCTCCTGCCCCGGCGGGAAAGAAGACGAAAAAGGCGGTCATTGCGCCTGAGCTTCCCAAAGGATTGGTGCTAGAAGTGGTGCTTCACGACACGGTCATATTCCCGGAGGGCGGTGGGCAGCCCACCGATACCGGTTTTATTCAGATCGGCGACGTAGCATGGCAGGTCGCCCAGTGCAAGCGCCATGGTGGCCACGCCGTGCATTATGTAGCCGTTCCGGACGGTAAGCTTGACGAAGCATTATTGGCATTCGCATCAGGTGCTGCAGTGCGTGTATCTGTCCACTTCGAGCGCCGGTATGACCTTGTACGTTTTCACGCTGCGCTATTTTGTGCTTATAATAATCGGTCGGTCTTACAGATGAGTATGCATACATCACAGCACCTTCTGTCTGCACTCCTAGACAAACTTGGACTCCCCACACTCTCATGGTCCCTCACGACTTACCCTGCACCGTGTTACGTGGAAGTTCCGCGGGGTGTGACGGCTGTCGAGGTCGCCGCGATCCAGAAAGAAGCCAACCGGCTCGTATTCGCGGGGAAACGCGTGCACATCGAGGTTCGTGAGCTCGACGACGCACCGCCTGCCAACACGGAAGCTGCCTCGCGCACATCCGCCAAAGGTCTCCCCAGCGACTACACCGGCGGCGTGAAGCGTGTGGTCGTCATCGAGGGTGTCGACCGCAACCCCTGCTGCGGCACGCACTTGCCATCGCTCGCAAACCTCCAACTCTTCATTCTTCCGCAAGTCGAAACGAGCGCCGCGCGCTCGGGGCCGACAAAGCTCTACTTCCTTTGTGGGCCGCGTCTCATCGAGTATCTGTCTTCCACGCACGGCCTGCTCACGCAGACGGCGCTGTCGCTGACGTGTGGTGCGCCGCAGGTCCCCGAACGAGTTGCGCTGGTTGTTGATGAGCGTAAACGCGCGGACCGGCGTGTCGCAGAGGTCGAGGCGGAACTCGCTGAGCGCCTAGGCGCTGAGCTTGTGAGGGGCGTCCAGCCGGGGCAACGCATCGTGCGGCATGTTCAGCGCTTTGAGGATGCACTGAACCCGCTCGCGTTCCTTGGTTTAGTAGCCACAGCATTTATCGCTGCGTTAGAAGCGGACACGCAGGGCAAGGACACACCGTATACGCTTGTTCTGACGTCGTCGCCTGTTGCGCAGACGGCAGCCAGCATGACGGTTGTATTGGTCGTAGGGTCCGACGACAGGGATGTGAAGCAGGTAGGTGAGTCTCTGAAAGCCAAATTGGATGTCAAAGGTGGTGGTAAGGGGCCCCGCTGGAGCGGAAAACGCACGGGCGTGTGGAAAGCTGGGCGAGACGATCTTGTTGTGCAGGCTTCCCTAGACGAATTGCAATGACATGGTTGTAGCGTCTTAAGCACTCAGTTGCGAGGTGCGAAATATAATTTAGATCTAACATTTACACAGAGAAAGATAACTCATAAAAGATAATGATATAAGTAGATTAGTAGTGTGCAATATAAATCTATGTATGCAGCCCTCCATGTAAAATGAATAAATAGTAGCAAGCACCTACATTTTCACAGGTGCTGGTATAGTTACTCATCATCCGAATCTCCACCAAGATACTCTAGCTCTCGTGGGTCAAAGCCATCGTCAGAAGAATCATCACCTGCATCGAACACCTGCGTGGCAGATCCATCGAGAGCGTAAGACGATCCCGCATCGTATTCACCAAAATCGTGACTGTTACTGCCAGCATCAAATGGCACGTCCGTCGGCACGTCTAATCCACCAATGAAAATCCCATCATCAGCACCAGTTTCGCCGTCGCAGGGATCATCGTATGCCACCGTACATCGACTTGGCCCCTCACCGCGATCGTCGAGTTCTTCGTACGCATCGTCCGGGAAGCTTCCGGCAGCGAATGTATCCATGTAAGCGTGCACCTCATCGTCGCCATCGTACATATCTGCATCATCTTCGACTTCACGCAACGCCCCATGCGACACGTAGTCTGTGATATCCGACATGCACTCTGCATCGTCGGAAACGTAGCCTTCTTCGTCGTCGTCATCGGGAACGCGGTAGTCGCCGTTGTCGGATGTGTAACCTGCGTCGTCGGGGTCAACTGCATCACTGGGCACCCCAGTATCGCTGGGTATCTGCGAAGCCATAAGGCGGTACGTCCGCAGCTCGTCGTCGTAGACATAGCGGTACACCACCCGAGACTCGTTGTCAGCATCCATTGGCACCACGCCGTCGTCATCGGCCATGCATTCTATGTCATCTTCGTCAACGTATACTACACCACCATGATTGACATCATCCTCGCCCTCTGCTTCGTTCTTGTCGTCATCTTCATCATAGCTATCCTCCGATACGTCGGCTGGTATATACAAAGCCGTTGACTCAGGAGTGACGTCTGTACGATTCAATGGTCAATAGTCCTCCTCTCATTAAAACACGGACAAGCTCACTGTCGGGTAGGAAACGAGGATCGACGGCGGGGAGTTGGTCACCGGGTTTAAGGAGGCCCATCCTGAGCATGACCTCTACCTCCTTGTCTGTCCAGTCGCCTACGAGCCCGGGATGCTTCTCGCGGACCTGCTCGCGCGTCAGCATTGCATGTCCGTCAGGCGCCTCCAGCCACTCTTCGAACGCGTCCCAGTCATGAATATTTGTTTCTAGATCGAGGTAATCCGGTGGGGGCGGTGGGGGCGAGGGGGACGGGCTGAGGTAATCCTCATCGGAGGAGTCATCATTCTCGGGAGGTCGTAGCATGCCCTCCATAAGGATGTGTTCGTGGGGATACGGGGGACGTACGTTGAGGAAGCGATATCGACAAATGGGGCAAACGCCATGCTAAGTGAATTATGAGCATCAGATAGATAGGGGTGCTTTGTGAAGCGCGTACCATGGTGCGCACCCATTCTACAAGACTACAGATAATCAGCGATAGTTGGGGTCAAAGGACTTGTGAACGCAACGCACCAGTTCCTACAGAACCGATGTCCGCATTGGCGTAATTCCGTGACACCGTATTCACCAGTAGGCTGTGACGGAGGTTGCACTTCCTGCTCGGGATCCTTCATTGGCTTCTTGCCTTTGAAATCGGCCGCCTCTCCAACGGCACGGCGTTCGCGCTCCTCTTCAAACACGTCCTCATACACAACCAGGCAAACTGGGCACTTGTCCTCCAAATCGACGTCGGCCGGGCTGAGATGGGGGAAAGAATGGATAGTCTCATCGATCTTCCTGTTGCGCACAGCCTCGGACACGAAGTTGAGCTCGTCAGGGTGGCTATTGTACATGTCCGGCCTATAGTCCGAAACATCCCCGTTGCTGGAAGGGTTCGCGGGCCTGGCGTCGACCGAGGTTGATAAGGTGACCAGAACCGATGGAGATGACATGAGCGGCGATTACAGGGGCGACACACAGACACTGGAGATGAAAAGGACTTGTGCAAAAAGCAGAAATGAAATGCTCAGATTGGCGGACCCCGCCGCCATGATCGTAATAATAAACGTTGTCAAGGTCTTCATCCCAGAAGGGCAGCCGACGGCGCGGTCAGCTGATTCTCACATGTTTGCTGAAAGACGTGTGGAACCATGGCGAGATGCAAATAATTTTATAAATAAACGACACCAAGTTGCCGAGAATAAGAAGCCAGCGAACTCTACTGATGACAGTGGCAGGAAACAAAATAAAGTGCAAACGACTTCAACGCGGCGAAATCGAAGAGTAATCGAAGTACGGATCAGATTGCCGATCATCCCTCGATCGCGGCACCCCGGACTTGTACTTACATAATGATAGTTTATATTGACCTCAACGGTTCTCATTACTCTGGTCGAAGATCTTCGCATGGTTAGAACTCTAATAAGCCTGATTTTTCTATATTGCTATTCGTCTCTCTTTCAACTGTATGATTCTGTGAAGAATATCGCGGTCATCGCCACTGCCGACATCGCACTTACAACGCGTCTTCAGCATGATAAAACTCGCGAAATGCCTTCAGGCTGTGATTAAGCATGTATCTCGTCTACGATGCGATATCTTCCATTTCATTCCTGGTTCATCTGAACGCAATGGATTGTTGTTCTCCTGGCTCTTGCTGCAAGACTCCCTGTGTTCTAAATTACTCGCACCTATCATTTTTGGAGAGAAAATCGCAGAGCCCGGCGTCTGTCGTCCTTCAGCGCTTCAGCTTCAGCGGGCGGCCACTGTAAACTTCTTCAGAAACGCATAATATATCACGATGCTGCAGGATTTTGCATTGCAACGAATGAGGACAGAGTGCGTACCAGTATGCATCCTTTATCTTTCACATAGATTATCCGAAAAGGTTTCCAAATGAAAGTTTTAGATTCCCCTATATATCTTATGTAACTCAAACAAATATACTTCCCTGACATTACATCTTCTTGCGAAAACTGCCCCATCGCTCCCACCCCCACTTCCCGTATTCGCGGAACGCATACGGTGCGTGTTGAACCTATCTCGCACGTTGACGATGATCGATGAAGAATAAGAGCACCTGGCATCTGACATGGTGTTCACCTGATATCGAACCAACAGGGAGCCGCAGAAGGATTGCAAGGCTCCCGGGATTTCGTCTCGTTATGCCTGTAAGTGCCGACAGGCGCGGGAAGAGCCGGGCCGACCTGGCCGGCCACAGAAAAGAGCAAACAAGAACTCAGCAGTCTAAAAGGCGGCCTACAGCAGTGAGTTCGAGTTTATCTTGTTGATCCCCGCAATTTTCTCCTCAGACCCTACGGGCATGCGCAGCGCTGGCACCAAGCCAGTGTGCGTGGTTGCACGTGGTTGCACTTGTTCTACAACGTTCATGTGAGCAACCTGTCTATCGTCGATCAAATTTACTACTTGCTATCCACCCTTATCCACCTGACTGCCTGCTAAGGTCTAGCCTGAGGGCACTTGACATTCGAATACTTGCCGCCCGGTGCTAAACCTTGCTAAACCTATGGATCATTTGTGATGAAGTAGGGGTTAGGTAGCCGCGTGGACATCTCCGCGGGGTAGCATGTGGGGGTGGGCCCTGGGATGAACTGATCACCCTCTGTGCGGCGCTTCGCGGAGCGAGCTCTAGTGCACCGAGGGCAGCAGTACAAATGTTCAAAGTTAACGTAACCAAAGCGTCCTGGCTTGCTTATCTCCTCGTCTTGTCTGAGTTCTATCATCCTGCTCGAGATTCTTCCCTCCATTCACGTAGACAAGATGTCACTTTCCATTCGCTCAGATGAAGGCAAGGACGTGGGGACCAACGCCCCCACGTTCCAGGACACGGTCGACCCCGACATCCAGTTTGGTGGCCATGAGGCCAGGAAGCGGCTTGAGAAGCGGCTGCTGCTCAAGATCGACCTCAGATTGTCCATCCTGATCGTCATCTACGTACGTCTGACTGACCCAATTTATACCAGTTTAGCCTGGAGTATTGATAGTTGGGGTGTGGCTAGATTTTGAACTACGTATGTCTACACTAGTTGTTCCACCAGATGTTGCTACAACTTGTTCTCTATGCATATTAGATCGACCGCAATAATGCTGGGTACGTGACCAATTATTACCGTTGCTCGTCGGTTTTCTGCTCACAATATCTCCAGAGCGGCAAAGTTGCGAGGTTTCGAAAGCGATTTGCATTTAACGGGCGAAGAGTTTCCAACCATCTTGTCCATCCTTTACGTGGGATACATCATCATGCAGGTGTGTTTTTCTTTTTCGGACGTTAGTTAGACTTCGCGCTGATCACAGGTCGCAGATTCCATCGTGCGCAATTCTGTTTTCTTTAGCTTGCAACATATCGCTGAACATTCCTTCACAGAAACATGTTCTTGAATTACATTGGCAAACCGTCCATCTATCTTCCTGGATGTATGATGGTCTGGGGGGTTCTCAGTTGCCTTACAGGTGTGACTCAAACATTTAATTTGGGAGAAGGATTGTATAATGAATGCACGGGATATAGGTATCACTCATAAGTACGATTTTCTTCTTGATCATTTGTCCACCAATGCTAATGATGCGTACTGAAAGCTTCACTGGCGCCGTGTTGACGCGATTTTTCCTCGGATTTGTAAGCTACTGCTTCTGATTTTTCCGACGATGTGGCGCTGAATGTATTGCTAGGTCGAGGCGGCCTTCTTCCCCGGTGCATTGGTATGCACTTTGCTTCAGGATATGTGTTAAAGACGGCTGACATTGAACGATGCGCAATGCGCTATGTAGTTCCTTCTTTCCAAATGGGTGAGGATACAATTGCACGCGTGGGAAAATAGTTGTCCTGAACATATTGTCATAGTATAAGCGCGACGAGCTGGGTTTCCGCACCGCTATTTTGTACTGCGGTAACATCATCAGGTGAACCACTTCTTCTTGTTCAAGCTGCCTTGTGCTCATACGGCCCCTCCATCATACAGCAACGCCTTCGGTAATCTGATGGCGAGTGGTATCCTTTCTGATATGCAGGGCACCTTAGGCCATTCCGCATGGCGATGGCTCTTCTACATCGAGGGTTCATTGACCTGCTTCACTGCGCTGATCGCCATGTTCATCCTGCCGGACTTCCCAGAGACAACCCGCTGGCTGTCGCCGGAGGAGCGCGCGCTCGCGATGCGGCGCATGGAGGAAGACGTCGGTGTGAAGGACAAGGAACACACGGGCATCAACGGCTACGAAGACGAGAATCAGGATTCATTCGCCGCGCACCAGGCGCGCTACCCGGGCCTCGCGGACGTTCTGTTGGGCGTCAAGAGCTGGTGGATGGCTTTTGCGATGACAGGCTACGTCATCTCGCTGTCGTTCAACGCGTACTTCCAGACGCTCACGAAGACGCTTGGGTACAGCACGACGGTCACGCTGCTCCTGTGCGCCCCGCCCTTCGTCTTTGCAGCTATCGTCACCTTCTGCTGGTCCCGCTACTCCGATCACATGCATCAGCGATGCCTGCATATCACGCTGTCGTTTGGGCTCGGTGTTGTTGGATTTATTATTGCGATCTCGACGATGAATACGGCTGCGCGATATGTGTCGTTGTTCCTTATGGCGCAGTCGTACGCCGGCCAGGTGATGATGTTCGCATGGATCAGTAATACGTACGTAGTTTTTTTCTTTCTTTCTAATTCCTTGGCTTCAGCTAACGGTACTCACTCAGATTCCCACGTCCGCCATCAACACGTGCTATCGCGATCGCGTTTGTGAACTGCTTCTCGCAGGTATGTAAGCGCCTGACCGTGTCCCCTATGTGGTTCTATTTGGGCATTTGCGAGCTGATCTCTGTTTCTTGCTCTCCCCCCGTGACAATTACTAACCAACCTTCAGCTCGGCAACGTCGCCGGCAGCTACATCTGGCCCGATAACTGGGGCGAGACCTATACAAACTCCTACGCTATCTGCATCTCGTGCTCGGGATTCGGCATTGTTTTATCATGGGGTCTCCACTGGTACCTTGACAGACAGAACAAGAGAATGGACCGAGAGGAAGAGGAGGGCAAGGCCGTCCACCCGTACAGATATTGGCTCTAAGGGTGTGGACATGTTGGACGTGACGAAGTTTTTGTTTTATCGACAGCTTCACGATTGCTTATTTCGTTATGGTGAGTTAACGAATTTCTGGTGATCAGTAGGATTTGCACTCAGGTTCCCGTATGAGAATGTACATATGTAGATGATAGTCTAACACGACACGCATTTGATGTGTTGTACCCCTGCTTTCTCAGCATGGCAATTGAAATTTGTATGCATGACAAAACGTTCGCCAGGATTCCCTTCCACGTCCCAGTGCCTCCAATACGGTGTCTGGTGTATGAGTAAGAATGTTCGGCGACACAGAATCATTGTTTACAAGATTGTAAAAGATGGCGAACATGTACCTGGAGAAGCCTCGGCGTCGGTGGAATCCGGCTATTATGGTAGTCTAACTGAGCTGCGAAGGTGTTGCACCTGAGCATCGTGGCATGCTTGCGATTCGTCAAAGCGATGTAACGTGGATGTATATCTGCTTGCCGATGCCGAGGGGGATATAAAAGCAAGAAGCAGTCTACCCCTTTCAATTCGCCGAATTGCATAGCTGTTTGCATTTGAATCAATTGCAACTGTCACCATGCCGCACATCTCAACAACGTCGCTCACCACGCGACTCGTGACCGTTGATACCGAACTAGCTTTTTCGGAAGTCATCTCCTTACTGGAAAACAATGTCAACAAGAATAGCACCACGAACATTTGGGATATAGTTGCCACTGCCACTACCTCCACGGAGCTGGAAGGCAGGATTAACGAGATAATCGAAGACCGAGATTTCCTGTATGCGCTCTGAATAAATGCTGTTTTCGGGCACAGGTGCCACTCTGACCATGGAAAAATCCAGATACTTTTCACAAGCGCCGTACAATAGCTGGCTGTCTCTCCAGCTGGGACGTAGCGTCCCAAAGACGGTGGTCTACACTCTGGGCAATCCGCTGATTGCGGCCACGATCCTGAAATTTGAGCTCAAGGCCGCACTCGTCGTTCCGTTCAGGTTGCTCGTGTCGGAAAAGGAAGACGGATCGGGCACCACCGTCGCGTACTACCTGCCATCGTCCCTCGTGGTCCTAAACGAAGAGGAGAACGAGCTACACCGAAACGTCGAGCAGCTCGACGCTAAAATCGCAAACCTGGTCTTGTCCATTACGTCGCCGAAAGTGGTTACTTGATGGTCAACGAAGTGAGGAAGGGGAGTCGAAGAAAAGTAAAAAGGACGAAGTGAGATTCATGGATAAAAACTTTGATACAATATGTAGTGTGACGACAACAGAGCACAGATGGGAAACATGTGGGGAACGAAAGAAAAAATATAAATTTACGATTTGATGGTAGACGACAAATATTGATGTCTGATAGAATAAAGACTGGTGATGACTTTTTTTGAAACCAACCCGAATCTGACCAGCAGTCCCACGCGACAGCGATTCAACTTGACTTTGAGGACTCGGGACCATACCTGACGAAGTCAGACCACATCCCGTCCTCCGCCGGTCGAAGTAAGTCGTTAAGAGTAATGGAAAAGTCGTGATTGCCCATATTTAAGCCGCTCGCGGGATAGCCGTCAATATTCATAGCATATCCATTGATCATCGCGGAGGTGGACGATGAGGAAAGCCACGAGCCGAAGGAGAGTGATGTCGGGCTGATGGACATAGAAGTATCTGTCGGACTGAAATTGATCTCTGCAGAACTCGTCGCGCCTTCGCTCATGAAAAGCGTCATCGATTCGGAAGATGAGGTTGAATGGACAGGCGCATTGGGTGAGCTGCACGCCGATTCGATGTCGCCCAACGACGCGCTCCGTGGACAGAAGCCGTGGGGAATTGGATAATCAAACGTTGTGTGTGCGGACGGTTCAGCCACTGTCGATGTTTGAGCAGGAGGAAATATCGCAGCGACGGGTGTCCGATCGCAAATATCCACGGGACTGAAGGAAAACGCAGTTGGGGTTTGATCATCGATGTTCGACTGATCGGCTATAGCCACAGCAGACGCCTACGCGATCTGGTCAATTGAAACAGCTGGCGTGAGCTCAGGAGAGACGAACCTTGTTGACATTGTCGCCTAGATCAAGGTATTGGAATCTACTGATTACCTCCGTCGTGGATGTACGGAAATGCAAAGGAAGGGGACGGATCTGCGGTTGAGCAGAGGCTCCAACAGAAGTCGAGGGCACCCAAGGCACTACAGGAAAGCCGGAAGAGATCAATGAACAGCGCATGTCCTGAGACGGCGGCACAGCGGAGTATGGCGGTGGGGGAGACGACGGTGAAGATGAGGCCATTGTGATAGAAGCAACCCCAGAGGCAGCAGAATGCTGCAAAGAAGGCAGCCCAAGTGACCCGACTGAATGTGACCACGGACGTGCATAGATAATGCCCTCAGCCGATGACTGTGATGAAGAGGAAAAGCCAGAGTGGGACACGATGGGCTGCAGCAAGGGCGCAGACAAAGACTCAGCTATAGGTGGCGACGTCATAACTGGCGAAGGATGTCCCTGAGATACGTCCGCACCGTCAATTGGGGGCTTGGGGCGGCGCCGCTTGCGATTCGGAGTGTAGCGGTAGTGAGGATGATCTCGCTGGTGCTTCGCCTTGACCGCCTGCGACCTCAATTGCCATGGAAGCTTCTCCTCAGAGCTCAGAGCCCTCCATGCGACGCCTGCACGTCGGCTGACCTCATTCTGATGGAGATCGGCAGTCTTGTTAATGCGCAAGAAGTCCGCGCGAAAGAGCAAAAACGAATTCGCAGGGCGCGGGATATAATCTGTCGCCACACGGCGGCGGCGGCGAATGTTAATACTACAAGCCGCGTCTGAACGAACGATAGGATTAGGACGAAGATAACGTCCCGGAGGGAGGCTGGAGGCGGATAGGCTCCGAGTGCTTGCGTTGTTGGAAAGGTGATGCATATGCTCGTAAGCTGGATGATGAACGCTTCCCTTGGAGGAGGCCGACGTCTCAGTCGACCATTCTGATTCTGACTCGAAGGGCGCTGAGCCTTCCGCCGAGCATATTCTATAATCTGGATGGATGACGTCTTTAGTTGTCTTTACGGCATATTGAAGTCGTTGGAAACATACCACCAAAGTCTTGCATGGTGCGAGACAAACGCGTCGGGAAAGACTCCAAGGATAACCAGAAGATAGAGAACGTGTGAGGCGACTCCGAACCACGTTCAAAGTCAAGGGGGATGAGAGCGCCATGAAACTGTGACGATGCTTTTATAAACGCGGAGCATCGGAGGACTGACGAAACGGACAATGAAGGAGGCAGACAATGAGAAGTAGAGCCGCCATAGACCGACCTCCAATTCAAAGAAAGTCCGCGAGGACAATGAGCACCCTGGTCGACACGAGGCTGATTTGTGGGCAACGTGTTTGATTATCGGTGGCGTCGAACACCATGTCAGACTGAAGATGAGTGATCAATAGCCGGATATGTAAGAGCGTGGAAAAAAAAGAAAGCATTAGATGTGCACTGTAAAATATGCATATATCCAAGATAATGCGTGTGGTGTGTTCTCGAAAGCATAAGGGGTTTCACGTCTATGTAGATGATTCTATGGAGGTATCACCGACAGGCTGAGTCGAAATTGTTAATGGAATACAGAAGGGAGAAGAGACGAGCCAGCATGTTCATGGCACGGGTGGGCTCGCCCAACTCGATGGAATGACACCAACGTCACAGTTCACCCACAAGCAGCTGCCATGATGCCTTTCATAAGAGAAATTTACACATGCTTGTATGATGTAGACCTCACCATACTGATCGTCCCCGTCAAACGAAGGAGGCGCGGAAGCGTCGAATCAACATGGAGGCGGCTACAGCCGTATCCACCTGTGGCTCCCAGCAGCCTTTTTGACGCGGTTCATGAAGGCTAATCCCTCGTCATTTTCCCTGATCTCTTCGACGAGAATCAGGTCGACGCCTTGCCGCTCAAGGGTGAGAAGTCCGTCAAACAACCGTTGCGCAGAGATTGCCGGCTTGAGAACAGCTCCCAGCGGAAATTTATACCATTCAAAACCATCTGAGGATAATGGTACACCGGCCAGTGCAGAGTCGGACTGGAACATGAGGCCCACCTTACAGGTACGAGGCAGGTGCCAATTGACTTCGAGTTCTGACAATAATTCAGCGAAAGATACCGCCTGATGTTCGTTAGGCACCGGAGTACTAGTAAGAAGGAGGATGACAGGAACCGAGGGTGAATAGTGCCTGTACTTCATGCCGGGAGTAGTCGGCGCGTTTTCTAAAGTCTGGTCTCGATAATCCCTCCGGTACACGAGAACCTTTGGAACGTGTTTTCCTTGGCTAGCTTCGGCAAGTGCGCGCTCAATGGCTTCTACTGTGACCCCACCTGGGCGTAAGACTCGCAAATCACCGTCTTCATGCAACCCATCGATCACGGTACTCTCTAGCCCTACACCACAAGCGCCACCGTCAAGAATGAGCGCCACCTTCCCATTTAAATCGTGCAGGACATGTTCTGCACGAGTAGGGCTGGGTTTTCCAGACGAGTTGGCGCTGGGGGCAGCGAGAGGAGTGTCCGAGATCGCGATCAATGCGCGCGCGACAGGATGGGAAGGCATCCGCACTGCAACGGTCGATTGACCAGCCGTGATGTTGGACGGTACGACTGCCACGTTTCGCGGGAACAAAAGCGTTAACGGGCCCGGCCAAAAGCGACTTATAAGAGTGCGATACGATTCTGACAGATCGTATCCATGTGGAAGAAGCGTACGTAACATCGATAGCGATGAAACATGAACGATGAGCGGGTTGTCTGGCGGACGTCCCTTCGTGCTGAATATCTTATCGGATGCAGAGGTGTCCAAAGCCATGGCGCCAAGTCCGTACACAGTTTCTGTCGGAAACACGACTGTTTGCCGCAAGTCGACCAGGTCGTGGGCGGCCGACTTCAATGCTGCCAGTGTTCCCGGAGATGAGACTTCGGGGTATCCAGAACCGTGTGGGAAGGAGATCGCCGCAGCATCGCATTTGAGGACACGGGTCGCAAACGACATGGCGATCCGTGGCAAGCTTCGTCGAAGTGCATTCATTCAAAAGCACGAACAATTTATTTGGTAGATCGAAAACGAGCCAAACTGCTACAATCCGAAATGCTGTATGAGTCATCTCTTTTTCGATTGATCGCCGTTACCATTGCTGTCCGATCACCCCGCCCTTCGGAGCCGCTCCCGATCACAATCCGGTCGTGCCTCCGCTTTACAATTTACCTTAAGCCTCTCAGCCTGACCCTGTCTTTGTCGACACTTGCCGGTCTTTCTATATTTTAGCTGCAGAACTAAGAGTCTCATACTGTGAATACGTATCGATGGAGCTTACGCGGGTGCAGACATACAGAGCCATTCTCCGGGAACTGTGCAAGTCGGTGAGTACATACGTGTGAAATACACTTATAAAATTGTCTTCCATAGCACATGGTTGGGTTCGGCTTCCCCGTGAGTTGACCTTTCCCTGACGACATATCTTGCATTATCTAGGCCGCCATCCCAGAAAATGGAAAACGCAGATTGAACGCCACCTTGCGCAATCACTACCGGTCATTATTTGACCAATACAAGAAGACAGACTCAGACAAACATAAGGCCTTGGACCAAGATTTGAGCAATGCCTTTTTGTTCCTGCGATCTCAGCGCCAATATAAGGTGCGATGTGGTCGTTCGTTCGCGGGTGTCAGTCGTTTATTACGTCCACAGGAATTGTTGGATCGGTATAACCCCCTCATAGATTTTACCGCCGAGGAGAGAATAGAGGCCACAGCGCGGAGAGTTGGATTAAATATGCCCATAACTCATAAACTCGAATCGAGTGAGGGTCAGAGCTAGTCGCGCGTCACATTGCTGTTCCGATATCTCGAGACCTTCAAGACGAGACTACGCCACCTTCTGCGGTGCACTCTCACACAACGCGGAATTCATAGTGATAGTGCTTAGTATACCGTTGCTAGAACAAAGTTAATTGGACCGGACAATTTCTACACTCACATCTTTTGCCCGAAAGCAGAAGTTGAAGCCATATCTGGACATACGATCGATGACATCGATGACGTTCTGCGTCAGTATACTGACACACATCTCTAAACGCGTTCACTGTGCTACCCAGATTCCATGTCGCAATTATACTGCTACTAAAGTTGATTTCTGTGCCATGCCTGTGGTAAATTCTTATGCTCTTCAGCAGCTCCAAAATACGTCCAAACAGGATAAAGAGTATTTCGTCGCATCCTTCGTTCGAGAACAGAGGAATTATGCTGTCATTCATGCTGTACAAGGTCGTGAGGCACTCCTCGCATGGAACAAGGCCGCCGAAGCGAAACCGATTTCGAGTAGTGACATCGAGATGCCACCACAGCCAGGTGCGCCGTCGGTTCTGGAAGCAGGGTTCGGGACGCCCATCCTCCAAGCTCGCGTGTCGAGAAACGCCGATAAAAACAAGAAGGCTACATTCCAGGGTAATTCTCAGCCCATTCCGAAGACAGTCGAGTCAGATGCTCGTCGATACGCTGCGAAACATAAGAGAGCGCTATCAGAGTCGCCGTTAGCGAAATCCAAGGAGAAGCCCAACAAGAAAGGCGGAGTCGACCAGGCGGCGGACGTTATCGATACATCGACGAAGGGTGTTAAAAAAAGAAAGCTTACGTCGTCAAAGAAGCGCGAGCGAGAGGCTGTGGCGTCGGATGATGAACATCAAGCTCGTGAGTGTCCCTGATATGTATGTGCTATGTTACTTGAACAGCAACGCTTCAGGATTAAAGGAGCGGCGCGAGCGTAAACGTGCCAAGAAGACTGTCGTCCGGCCTAAGCACACACAAAGTGATGTTTCTAGTGACGCTGAGCGGGTCAGCAGCAAGAGGAATGTCAAAGACAAGAAGTCCAGAAGGAGCAGGATCGATGGTCTTGCGCTCATGCACGGATTTCACGCCACGAATGTGGGGAAGAACCGCTTGACTGTATCTGTAAGTGCCCATGTCGTAGCTGTCGTCTTTATTCGCCTGACATTTCTAGGCGCGGCCAATTGGTGTTTTTATTAAAGGGAAGGCTTCAGCAAAAACCGACTCGATCACCAAGAAGAGTGCGTCAGTCTGTCGTGAGCTGCAGGGAAATTGTGACTGATTGTGTAGGAGCTGCCAACATCTTTTCGGAATTCGAGTTTCTCAATCCCACGAAAGCCAAAAACAATAAGAAAGCTGCTGTGTCGATCAAGAAACGTCAGCCATCTTCACACTCTGGAGACAGCCAATCGTCTGTTTCCGTCCCTTTGCAGAAGAAGACGCAACCTGAGAAACGTGTTTTGAAGGGCACGACGGACAAACAGAAAGACAAGCCGGATGGTAAACAGAGATTTAGAATCACGAAGTCTTCAACACCATCCCAATGTGAAACGCAGGGCGACAAATTGCCGTCTGAGCCCACCGAGTCCTATCACTACTGTGGCAAGTCTGAGTCCTGGGGCAGCGAGTCTCAGGCTGAGGCGGACGAACCTTCACGTGTGGATGCCGGAAAATCTGTTTGGAAAGCTCCTTCCGTGGTTTCTGGGCTACCATCTGCTTCTGTAGTCGTGGATACGGGCAAGCTGGTTGAGGGGTTCACGCAAAACCACACCTTCAAGCGTACTCTTGCTCGTGGCGAAAGTCCTGCGAGATCAGAGTCGTCGCTTCGACCTTCTCAGTCGGCTTCGCGCTGTCTAAAGCTTGATACCCCTGTAGAGAGCGCACCTGCAGCTGTGGCGTTGTCTAAATATTTTCCCTCTTGTACTCAGCCTGAGCCGAAATCTTCGCGTTCAGAAAAAGTACGGCCCGACCTACAAACTGTTCAGACTCCTGTGGTTCACTCTCGTTATGCCTCTAACGTTTGCTCCGCGTCGCCCGGCCCCCCGCATTCTTCGGCTCATCTACGCTCCAAGACCAAAATACCTGTTCAATCTCGCTCGCGTTCGCTCTCGTCACGGTCTGATATTCTTGTTCCGAATGCTGTCTCTGAAGTTGCGCCTCGCCGTCGTTCGGTTTCCTCCGATGTTCCTAATTATTTTTCGGATGCTCTTTATCTCGATGGCGACGGGTTCGCAGACGACGCTGCGTTCGTGTATGACAACATTCTTAACAGTGACGAAGGCTTTGAAGATCTAGAGAAAGACCCTCTGGTCACTGGAATCCCTGTTTCTCTCAACGAAGGATACATAGCTGCAGGCAACACCATTTATTCCAACGACGAATCTCCGTTTATCGACGAGTTTTACTCTATGCAAAGCGACAATGTCTGGGCAGACTTTGCAGTCAACGGCAACTACGATGACGATCCTGTGCATGAAGATGAAATTTCTCTGACTCTCGAAGCCGATCCTTTTCAATGCGCTCGTGGATATAACAACATATCCGTGTCTTCTGGCTATCATAATCCATCGGAGACTGGTTTCACCGATGCGCCTTGCCTACCGTCTAGCCACCATGCGCTCTCTGATGATGCGGGCTCTGGACTAGGGAGTGTGGCGGATGTAGGCCAGTTCACAGAAGGCCGTGCATTACTCCGTGGAGACTTGATTATTGGGCAATCGAGCATGGTGACGGTACCAGGTGTATCTCTTGTTGAAGTCGATGTCGCGAAGAGTCTTCGTGCCAGTGGTCATTGGCAGCCCTTCAAATTGTGATGGCTCATTATTTGTACGTGTGTGGCTTTTCTTTAGCACCTTTTTTAATTATCGTCATCCTTTAATTCCTTCATTACTCTTACGGCACTTGGGCTTGGTTTGTGTTGGACAGAGTCGTGACGGCAACCGATCCTCGGAGCCGACGCGTTACAACGCGTTACGTCACGCGTCTGTCACGCCATTACTTTATCGACGCGAGCCTGGTTGCCTGCCGACTAAGACTTCGCAACCAACGCCCATCTCCACCATTTCTATTATCCTGTGTTTATTTTATTTGCTATTGTATTGTACTGTATTCATGTCTCTCAAAGAGAATACGAGGGTCTCCGCGACGAAGGTAAACTTGTCTCACGCATGCTCGACGCACCCATCATGCTGGTTCCTTCTTACCCTCGATACTCCCTAGCCTCGCATCAAGGCCGAGCTATCCGACTTGGTCATCGCCCCATTGGCTACATCTCATTCGAACCTCGACACTGTTCCGGGCAATGTCAAGCACGAGCCTTTTGAGACGTTTGTCAAGCCTGAACCAACGGAGACGCGTCTGGTGAGTCTAAGCGAACAGCCATCGTTGATAGTCAGTCTTAGAGTTTGCCGTGACATCAGGCGCCGCCCCCCAATCGTACACAGGGTCATGATGTCAAGCCAAACATTGTTCCTGCTGCCCAGGGAACCGCTGCAAGCAGCACCGAAAAACCATCTGGGACTGTGAAGGATTTCACCCGCTATGCCCGACCGGAAGAGATTGTGTACGAGCCAGAAGCAGACCTTCAAAACGGTAATTGCTTTATTTTTTTTTTCACGTAATAGTAGCCGTTGATGCGCGTGTTTGGGTTGTTCACAGGGCTCGACATGGTAGCCGCCCTCAAAGATCGCCTTAAGCCCCTCGATCTGGGGAACAAGCTGCGTAAAGACGTCTGGCTGCGTGAGATTCAGAAGTCAGCTCTCGCCATATTGTCCTATAGGCATGCTTTAATCTATTCCTCAGACTTCGTGGGCAAGGTGCTCCTTCTGTTCTTGTTGCAGTGTGTGGTGGTATGTTTCTCTGTCTATTACTGTTCCTTCTAAAGGCTGATGGGACCAGAAACGGGTGCTGGGAAGAGTTCTCTGTTGAATGCCATCCTTGACGGTATGGGTAACTTTGCCTCTGTAGTTCTGCCATTAGTGTTGATGGAATTTCCCTAGATAATATTGTTCCTACGTCGGGCATGCGAGCATGCACGGCAGTAGTAACGGAGATTAGTTATCACGACAAGCCCACCATTGAGGCGGATGTGACATTCCTCTCCCTAGGGGAATGGAAGGCCGAGCTTGAGCTTTTACTTTTAGACCTTGTCGACGAAGACGGCGCACTCCGGCGTACCAATGATCTTAGGAGTGACGCTGGTGTTGCTTGGCAGAAGGTCAAATTGTTGCAGTGGATTAATTTGCTTTTGCTGAATCACTTGTTCGAGCAGGTTCATGCTTTGTATCCCAAGCTCACCCAAGAAATGCTTGTTCGCATGGATGCCGATCGAGTCCTAACTTACGACAAGAAGGTCTATGAGATGCTCGGTAAGACGAAACACATAACGGCCAAAAGCTCTACCGCGTTCGCGCGCGAAATTGTCAAGTATGTCGACTCAACGGACCGGCGTGGTAAGGACAAGAAGAAAGACAAGAAGAAAGGCAAGAAGAAGGACGAGGTGGACAAGGGCCTGACGCTGATGGAGAAAGTCATGAAGGCTGCCGGAAAACAAAGTGAAGCGATGAAGCACAAGGGTTCAGACAAACCCGCTGTCGAAGAGCCTGCATGGTGGCCACTTATTCGTCAAGTCAATGTCCGTTGCAATTCTAAAGCCCTTTCGTCTGGCGTGCGATTGGTCGACTTGCCTGGTAGGTTGAATACTTTGACAGTATCCTTGTGTTGAGTTATTTTGTAGGTGTTGCTGATGCGAACGCTGCTCGTGACAGCATAGCGAAAGACTATATGAAGAAATGCGATTGCATTTGGATTCTGGCTTCCATTCACCGTGCCGTGGATAACAAGACTGCACGTGATCTTCTTGGGGATGCCTTCAAGATGCAATTGCAGAGTGAGTCTCAGACTTTTTATGTCTTGACAGTGACTAATCAAATTTTGCCTAGTGGGTATGTCTTCTAAACGACTGCTATAGATTCCAGACTGATCTTATGTTATTTCCCGTGACTGTAGACGGAAAGTGAGTACCGTTTGAACGACTTACTACCTCAGCATTTTGTAATTGTCACTGCAGTTATTCCGACCACAAGATCACTTTTATTGGTATGTGTCTTGTCGCAATTCACCATAGCGTTGAATTTCAATATGATGTTGCCAGCGAGCAAGTGCGACGACATCAGTTGCAGCGAAGTCATTCGTGCTCTCGACTTGCAGACTGACCCCGACCTGGAGGAGATCGAAGAAAAGCTCGAACGATACAACGACGAGACACAAGAGTGGAAGGAAGCTAAAGCAGTAGCTGACAAGCAAGTAAAAGGTATGTAACGTCTTTGATCAAATGTGCTCCATTAATCTTGGTTTGTATTATGCAGCTCTCGATTCTGAGCTGAAGCCTCTGCGTGCCATTCTCAACGAACATCAAGAGCATCTCAAGGCGTTGAGGAAAGGCGAGCCGTTTGAGTGCAAACTTACCGGCAAAGCTGCCGAGCGTAAGGCTGCCGAAGCGAAGAGTAAGAAGCGTAAGAACACTCGCGGGGGCAAGAAGAATGCTAAGCGTGCTCGTCGCGAATCTCCTGTCGACCTTGACGGTGATGTATCTATGGGTGACGATGCCGAAGATGAGGACGATGTATTCGGGTCCGACGACGCAGAAGATGAGGACGATGTAATCGAGTCCGACGACGACGAATCCGAGAGTGAGTCCGTCAAAGGGTCTGACTACGAAGAAGAGTCCGATCATGATTCCGCTGTGGATTCCGACGCTGAGTCGAGCTCTGATAAGGAGGAATCCGAGAACGATGAGGATTCACATAAGGACGACGAGGACGAGGACGAGGACGAGGAGGTGACAGAGGAGTACCTCAAGGATAAGTGAGACTAAATTGCGATTTGAGATGCATTGTCATGACGTCTGTGTTTGTAGAATCAAGGAGGTCAAAGACGTTATTGCGGCTGGTCGAGCCCCCCTGCAGGAAGCCAAGGACGCGCGCAAGAAGGCTGTGGATGCTCTTGCTAACCTTAAGAAGAACCTTGCGAAAGCGCAGAGGGAGAAGAACGCATTCTGTGCGCGTAAGCGCTCTGAATTCTCTTGCAATGCTCTGAAGGAGGATTTCCGCTCCGGTCTGAAGCAACTTGATGGTATGACTACATTGGTGGATAGAAGATGTTTCCGCTGATAGGTACTTGCTCTATTCAGATGCTGTTGCCGAGGAGCGCGACCCCGACAACTTCGATCCCACTCAAAATATCCGCGGTAGGCTGTGCTTTCTCAATGGTCTCCTTTTTTCCCTCACGCAGTGTCTATTGCGTAGATTATGATGCGGTGGATTTGCCTGTCTTCACAGCTTCCAGCCGAGACTATGTCCGCATCACCGGTCAGGTCCGTGGAGATGGTGAACCAGCCTGCTTCACCAGCGTCGAGGATACGGGAATCCCCGCTCTTCAGCAGTGGTGTCATCAGCTCACTACTAACGCCCGCGAGACGTGCGCCACGCGTTTTCGCAAGCAGCTTGAAGCGTTCATCAAGGGTGTACGGAGCTACGTAGCTGGCATCGGCAATGTCACCGCCGCCGATCGCGAAGCTCTCCGGAAGCAATGGGAATCCAAGGCCGACATCCTGCCCTTCAATTTCAATGAGAGCGATGACGACGACGACGATGAGGACGATGGTCCGGATTGTAACCATTTCTCGCCTGAGCCCGAGGACGACGTCTTGTACCGTTTCGCCCGCAATATGCAACAGAAGGATGGCGGGGTTGGTATACGTCCTCGCCTCCGCAAGGTTTGTTATCTTGACATCTCTGCTTTGTTTTTCTGACAATGCGGCGAGCAGGAATTCGCCGTCGTTGTTGAAGCGTGTGAGCAGAGTCTGAAGGGCGTGTTCAAGGACGGCTTGGAAGAGAAGTGTGACAAGGGTGCAGTAGACGTGCGTATTCGTGTCCTGGCATCAGTCCTGTTCCTGACGAATCACTGGCTCTAGGCTGCTGCTGCTTCGGTGGAGACCTCCGACCAGTTTGCGTCTTTGATTCACTGGCAAACGTACCGTGCGGTGCTTCGCCGTTTTGGCGAATATAGATTGCGCTCGTTGGACCTCAATAATGATCTCTGCATGCCGTTTACGCGCAGTATTGCTTCGAGCTGGGGGCGCGTCTTCGAGACAGATTTATTCGCGGCTTTCGAGGAGCAAACGATCGAAGTGATCAAGAAGTTGGTTGCTGACGTTGAAGCAACCGCTACTGTTGGCTTGAAAGACCGCTCGAGTCAGCAGGGCCAGTTGTGTCTTGAAGAAGCAAAGATCGCGTTGCAGGCGACGCTTGTTGAGGTCAAGCAGAAGCTACAGGAACTGCAGAAGGACCTCTCTCGAGCCTTGGTACCCCACGTCCAGCAGCAACTCATGAATTCGTATGACCTTGCAATGGAGGAGCATGGTCGTGGCAGTGTGGCTCGTCAGAAGGTTACCATTTTTTTCCAATTGATGGCGTGAATTCGCTGAGCAAATATCCAGGCTGTTTTTCGTCGAGAAATCGAACTTTCTAAGGACGAAATGTTTGATGGGGCCGCTGGTAAACTGATGACGGGTTTGAACGAAGCGGCGGCCCAGGTCGCCCTCGTCCTCAAGGAGCATGCTGCCGCTCTTGCTAACAAGGTAGGCATGCAAACTGTTTATGGATACGAGTGTGGAGCAGGTTATCTGACATGTCGTACAGGTTGAGGTCAACCTGTCCGTCCTCTGGGAAAATGTTCGCGACGACGCGGCGCAAGTCCAGGCACGCAAGGCGGTTGTCGATGTTGCAGACGATATTCTCAAGCAACTTGAGTTGTGGGCCCAAGCCGGGCAGGAGTGGCTTCGAATTAAGACGGAGCAGGACGTCGACCGTTGATAGCAATATAGATGTGTTGCATTCACGTCTGCCGCTCAATCTAGTTCTTTTTTCTTGTTTGTTTTCTCGTTTGGTTTGTCTTGTCTTTCGCGTTGTGCATGAATCTATGCTTGCTCCCATTCGTAGTGTACAATTCCCATGCCTGTTAGTTCCTGATGTTCCAGGCTCACATATTGCTACCTTAAATGTTGTTTGTTTTATCGTACATTCAATTTTGGAATATTAGGTACATATGCCACCCACTGCGGTCTTCCGTAGTCCACGGAGTTGCAACACGGACGCCATGGCGGACACCGATGTCAAGGCAAGCCTTTCCGTGATCATCTATTATTCTCCAATCCGCTCCGCCTCGCTGGACAGGAGAAGGGAGAACTCAAATTGAATAATTTACAATGCGTACGACAAACTCAATTCTAAGATGTGATAAATGCTATCTACAACTTCTGAATAACGATTGCGGAAGCAGCGCCGCCCTACAAAACAAAAGTATTCAATGCTGAGGGCACAGAGAGAGCTCCGGAAAACAAGGACACAAACCCCGTTGCAAACACCGGCTGCACCGTATTCACCAGACTTGAGAGCATGCACCAAAGAGACAACGATGCGAGAACCAGAATTTCCGATAGCGTGACCGAGGGCAACAGCACCACTGGTGGTAAATACCGGTTAGCGTGTTGATAAAAAAAAAAGCGATATGATGAATATCATATACGTCGGGGGTTACCACTGGCACTGGCATTTTAAGATCTATGATCACTGCATACCACTCTCATCCCCCAGAAGACTCCGAGCTCGAAGGACGATGAAAAACTCTGGAGACTCACCCGTTGATGTTAATCTTTGCGGGATCGATGCCAAGCACCTTCTCAACGATGCGAACAACAACGGAGAATGCCTCATTGACCTCGAACAAGGCAATATCTTCAACTTTGAGGTTGGCCCTCGCGAGAGCTTTGGGAAGCGCCCTCGTCGGTGCTTCGGGGAAATCGATCGGCGCGACGCCAGCATCGGCGTAAGAGATGACCTTCGCGAGTGGCTTGATGCCGAGCTCCGCCGCCTTTTCCGCCGACATAAGCACGAGAGCGGACGCACCGTCGTTCAGCGGCGAGCTGTTAGCGGCCGTAATCGTGCCGTCCTTACGGAAAGCCGAGCGGAGCGTGGGCACTTTTTCGTAGATGATCCGCTTGTACTCCTCGTCCTCCGTTACGATCGTATCGCCCTTCTTGCCCTTGACGGTCACAGGCGCGACCTCCGCATTGAACGCGCCCGACTTCCACGCACGCTCCGCACGGCGGTACGACTCAACGCAGTGCTCGTCCTGCGATTGCCGCGAGATGCCGTACTTTTCGGCGGCAGTCTCACCACAGTTGCCCATCGCGAAGTCGTTGTACACGTCCCACAGGCCGTCGTTCTCCAGTGAGTCGATCGCCGTGAATTTTCCAAAAATGGGGTTCTGGCGGGGAAGTAGGAACCTGCGGCGCGCAAGGCAGTTTCGAGCATGAGCCCAGGTGTCATCTAATGGAGGGGACACTCACGGTGCATTGCTCATACTCTCCATGCCACCGGCGGCGACGACGGACTTATCACCGGTCGCGATGGTTTGCGCTGCGAGCATTACAGACTTCATGCCACTGGCGCAGACCTTATTGATCGTCACGGCATCGCTCGCATCAGACATGCCAGCAGCTAACGCAACCTGGCGTGCGGGCGACTGGCCGACGCCAGCCTGAACGACGTTGCCAAAAATCAGCTCTTCGACGGTCGCGGGATCGATGTTCGCCGACTGAAACGCGTGCTTGAGAGCGACCGTGCCCAGCTGGGGGGCCGTGAGAGTCTTAAGAGCACCGTTGAGGGAGCCAACTGGTGTGCGTGATGCGGCGACGATGACGGCTTCGTGGTAGGTCTACGTCAAAGCATGAGACCCGCGAGGGGCATTGCCGTATCGCAGTCCAGACGCACCATGGTTGTGATTGTACGTGCAAGAATGAGAGAACGGACAGGAAAACGTCGAGGTGAACTTCGGACAAAGCGAAAGAGCATCTGAATTTATTATTTATATGTTATGATCTGATAACGCGTATTTGAAAACTCCGTCTGGTACGATGGCTCGCAAGATGTGTAACACTCGGACGAAGAGAGATGAATAACGAAAGCGTCTAATGCTTTTATACTCTTCTCGGTTTCATGTGCGACAGTCTTAGTTACCGACTGGCCCGATGTACCATGGCCCCATGGCCCCGTGACCTCCGATACAAGACGGGCGTTTGAACACGTCTAGGACTTTCTATACCATTGAAGGACGTGTACCATTATGGCGACAGATCCACGGCACAACTCAGCACCATGAACCACGCTTCCATCCATCGCACGAGCCGCCGTGTCTCCGTCCAACTTGCGGGAGACTCGCGCGCAAGTTCCACCATGATCTCGTCGACGGCGTTCACTGTCTCACATGGGTGCAGATACCAACACGGCGTACCAAGCGTTGGGTGCTCACCCTGGGACAGCATCGGGCACACGTTCGCACGCTGAGTGACGGCGAAGGACGTGGACGTAGTGTTCTCGAATATATTGCTACGAAACAGCGATGTTTTGACGAGATCGTCGACGAAGAGAGGGGTTCCATCTGAAGCAATTCCTAATCTCAATGATATAATCCCGACTAATACAAGTCGATACACGCACTTGCGTCGTGCACAGAGAAGTAGAAAGTGGGGACTTGATACGTAGCCGAATAGACAACGTACTGATTACAGGACAGCGACACAACGTGGGATGAGGGCCGGACGGTGGCTTCATCGTCGATCTCATCTTCTTCATCGGTCAGCTGTACAGTACGATGTGCATTGGTGCGCCGAGCCATATACCCCATGCCAGACTGTTTGTGTGTTAGATATTCAGATAGAAAACCATGAGGGAGGATACTGACACTGTGTTCAACCCACGACCAACCATCGCACTTGTCGACATTAAGCCATGCTTTGCATGCAGTCTCAAACTGAGCTCGCGTGAGCATACCGATGGACTCAAATTATACTGAGAACAGTCATGGTCAATGTCATTCAGAACGCGAGTAATATTTAGCCTCAGATGCGGAAAGTTGGCAAGAGCAGGTCACGTTATACGTGACGAGGTGTGTCATGTCACAACTGTACAGTTTACATAATCATTTCCCACCCATCCATGGATCCATACACGGAACTGGTGTTGTTCGCCGTACGAGTCGTTATTCTCAAAAATCCAGTCCGTTCCAGCGTTGGCCGACTCTCCATTCGCGGTTCCCTCCCCACCGCGCTCTATCCGTACTATTCAATATGGCTGTTGGAAAGGTCCGCCTGTCGTTGTTACTGGTGACACTTTACTGGCATGATTCCTGATGATTTCTCCTTCCTTAGAACAAGCGCCTGTCTAAAGGCAAGAAGGGTATCAAGAAAAAGGTCGTCGACCCGCTGTCTCGCAAGGGTGTGTACACGGTCCATACATCTTTCATATCATACAATTGAGCGGTGGAATCCTCAGACTGGTATGATATCAAGGCACCGTCAATCTTCGAGGTGCGCAATGTCGGCAAGACGCTCGTCAACCGATCGACCGGTCTCAGTGCGTGTTGTATCATTTGACATCTATTACTTTCACCCTTATAAATTCTCCAGAAAACGCGAATGACTCCCTAAAGGGACGTGTCGTCGAAGTCTCCTTGGCCGATCTCAACAAGGACGAGGAGCAGGCCTTCCGTAAGATCAAGCTTCGTGTCGACGAAGTGCAGGGCAAGAACTGCCTTACCAACTTCCACGGAATGGACTTCACCTCGGACAAGCTGCGCTCTCTTGTCCGCAAATGGCAGACCCTCATTGAAGCGCACGTCGATGTTAAGACGACCGACGGCTACCTCCTCCGGCTCTTCGCCATCGGTTTCACGAAGCGCCGGCCGTCACAGGTCCGCAAAACCACCTACGCGCAGTCTTCGCAAATTCGAGAAATTCGGAGAAAGATGTTTGAGATCATGACCCGTGAGGCGACGTCCTGTGACCTCAAGGAGCTGGTGCAGAAGTTCGTCCCGGAAGCGATTGGTCGCGAGATCGAAAAGGCTGCACGCGGCATTTACCCCCTCCAGAACGTGTACGTGCGTAAGGCGAAGATCCTGAAGGCACCGAAGTTCGACATGTCCAAGCTCATGGAGCTTCACGGCGAGTCCACCGATGTACGTTTCACGTCTCCATTTTTCTTGTGAACGTTACTGACTTGCTTTCAGGAGACGGGCACGAAGGTTGCGAAGGACTTTCAGGAGCCGGAGATTCTTGATGCTGTATAAACATGGCTCTCGTAATACACTGCATACTTGGGGAAGCCCTTGTCGATGTGTAAAATTTGTCCTTCATCTGCATCTTGTACCGCTACCACCGCACACTTCCGAACTTGTGGTGTACCTTCTTATCGGTACCCACTTTTCGATGTCGACCTACTCGATGTCTATATGCTCGCCTTACGTACCCATGCTATGCAAACCTTCTCCATGAGCATTGTGAACTGTAAATGAGTTCAGGTGTGCACAGTTTTGTGGATTTCAGTACTGATCTGTGGGCTCTTATGGCGCCGCGAAGGCGCTGAAACTTACTCACATCGCAGTGATCAGATGGCATTTCTGTCAGCTGTGATTGGTTGTTGCCAACATTTCTGCTCATGGCTGGTGAGACTCCGAATCTCCGAGTCTCACAATATGCAATGTATCTCATTTTGGGTAAAAATGTGGTAAAAAAATCAAGTCGTCTTTTCAAAATACATACATATTCATTTATCTGTCTTGCCATTATTTTACTGAAATATATTGTTACCCGATCTTTTGAAATGGTATATTTCAGAGAATAATTGTGTTCCGCTCCCTATCGCACTGCTTCACGATGTAAAATCATCTTTTGTGCTCGCGTGTACATACAAGGCTCAGAAAATGTCCGTCGTGAGTCTTCCCAGGAGCCTTGAAAATACCCAAAAAGGCCATTTTGTCCGACAAAAAAAAAGCAACCATTTTTTGCAAATCAAAAATTCACCGTTCGTCTTTGTCCCACCAAATCTCAAATTTTGTCCGACATATGGGATCTGAGTATTTTCCTCAAGGTTCCTTTCTTCCCGCATATGTTTGGAATAGACGAGACCTTCCGAAATTGTGCACGGAGACACATGGCGATTTTTTTTTTGCTGTGGAAAACTATTGGAGCGAATGAATACATTGCAATATTGAAGTCTTCGAGTCGTCGACGCTGCCGAGCGCCTTACCGTATATCAAGCATAGCGGAATGCATCTGTCGTCATCCTCCCACTTCAATAATTTGTCATCTTACAATCAGAACTAATATATAAATCGACGCCGCACGCGATGGGCGACAGAAAAAATCCCTCGTTCACAAAGGCTGAATTCCAATGGCGTCTTCGTTCGAACCTGTTGCATATCCCACCTTGCAGGGGAAAGTAGCTATCGTGACCGGCGCGTCGCGAGGCATTGGGGCCTCAATTGCTCATGAGCTCGCTAGACGGGGAGCAGACGTGAGTATTGATCAATAAGACTTCATGTGTCATGTTGATTTATCTGCCATCTCCGAAGGTCATGGTCACGTACACGTCTGCCAGCAGCGGCGCAAAAGCTGATGCCGTCGTCGAGCAAATTCGTGGGCTGAAGCAGCACAGCGGACGCGCCGCCAAGATCTGTTGTGACCTGCGTCAGCCAGACTCACCGAAGAAAATCGTAGACGCTACGCTCGCGGCGTTCAGCGTCGACCATATTGACATCCTTGTCAACAACGCTGGTGTCTTGACAGAGCGCACACTCGACAAGGTCACGCTCGAGGACTATGCGCAGATGTACGACGTGAATGTCCGCGCGCCGATGCTTATGGCGCAGGCCGTCCTGCCACACCTCGGAAGGCGAAGTCGTATCATCAACCTCTCGTCAATCGCAGGGCGTCTTGGATTTGCGAGAAATACATTGTACTGCTCATCGAAAGCGGCGCTTGAAGGACTCACACGGGCGCTTGCAGGAGAACTGGGAGAGCAGGGGCACACGGTGAATGCTGTCGCTGCGGGACCAGTGTCCACGGAGATGATGTCCCAGGTCGAGGGGAGCCTGATAGAGCTTCAGAGCAAGCTGACGCCTCTCGAACATCGTGTCGCAGAGCCAGTCGAGATCGCAGCAGTCGTAGTAGGGCTCTGCGAAGACACCGGAAGATGGATTACGGGACAGACCATCTCGGCGTCAGGAGGATCCCAAATGCTGTGAAACACATAGTACACACCAAATCTGTAAAAAAACTAGCAATGCATATCTCAGACCGTGTATACATATGTACACGACTCGTGCGTTCGTACCTAGCAATGTATATCTACGAAGTAGTTAGCCGAGTATTCCATACGTTCGATGAGTGGCGAGACCTCACCTTGTATATGTGCACATCTGAGGTGAAAGGTCAGGGTGTGGCGGGTCTTTGACTTGAGCGCGATCTGGTGATCGTGGAATGCAATCCACGGTTTCCAATAAAAAATCTTCCGAAGAATCAGCACATATAATGCATGTTGTGTCTCCCATTTTCAGGACTCACGGCGATGTGGCTGTTCGCCGCGACGGCAATTGCAATTGCTTCGTGATGCCCGATCGATTTCCGTCTCCTCGAGTTGCTTCAATGTTTCTCAGCAGTTTGGATCTACTACAGGCCCTTAGATGCTTCAAATGTCCGACTTCCCTGGCTTTTTTTAACTGCGTTTATCAACTTTAATCGCGACTTCCCCTTGTTTAAAATTTTTCGACCGATCTGAAGTGTAATGCCTGAGGAACTGATCTATGTTTCGGCTTCTGCCAATCGATTTGCTGCAGCCGCTGATGTATCTCCTTCGTCCTTCATTGCTTTTGGTACTCAGAATCTCATATCCCTGTGGGATACTACTGTCAGTATCCATTATTATCCATACCATCCACTGTGTTCACGTCTCCTTTGGAATAAGGATGAGAACGACCGAGGAGTGTGTGAAACTTTGACAAGCGACCAAGGCACAATAACCAGCCTGAAGTTTGTTTCCAACGATATTCTGGTTAGCGGTGACGATAAGGGTGTGCTAAAATGTTGGAACAAAAGGAATTCGCAGGTTAGTCAATCGCTGAATCTTTGGGTCAGCCCTTCTCATGCTCAAGCTACTTTTGCTGTAGTGGGTGGTCTCGGGACGGCATCCAGCGCATTCCCAGTCCATATCAACCATTTGCGTATATGGTAGTTGTATTGTATCTGGATCATCTGACTCGACCATCAAAATTTGGGAAATGAAAGTTGGCCATGAAGGTACTATAGTTTTATCCAATCATGGAAGTGTCGTTCCATGTAATTTCTCCAGTTGACTTCCAAGAGATCCAAACCTTATCCACGTACAATCGATTACCGCTCGTCGTTGCACTTGAGAGGCTTCCCGGCTCGGAAGGTGTGTCTTTCTCTTGATAACATGCGAATAACTTGAAAATCGTGAAGATACTAAGCCTTGGTACTCGCTGTTGGTGATACCAAAAAGCAAATCCAGATGTGGACGCGCTCGGAATCAATGGTAGTTTTCTTTCGTACTTTCAATCTATAAATTTTATTCGCTACCCTTTCTCATAGTTTGTCAAATCTGCTGTTCTATCTGGTCATGAAGACTGGGTGAAAAGTCTTGCGTTCAAGACGTCGACGCTTCCCGATGGCCAACCGCAATTAGTGCTTGCGTCCGGATCCAATGACGCGTCAATACGACTGTGGAACGTCGATCCAATCCGGACGTCGAACGTTGCGCGTTCACCAAATGCTCCGGATAGTCTCACAGATGAACTACTGGATGAATTTGAAGCATCGCTGGGCGAGCTCGCCGAGGGCGAGGAGGGCAGTGCACAAATATCTCTGAAACGCCATGTTCTCACAGTCAAGTCCAAAGACAGTGATTCGTGAGTATGCACATGCGTTTCTGTCAGCAATTTTCCCTCATCTTTTGTAGAAATCGCCAGTTTTCCATTACCTTTGATGCTCTACTTGTCGGCCACGAAGCCGGAATTACCTCACTGGCATGGAAGCCGGGCAACGATTCCGTTCCCACGCTCATGTCATCTTCCACCGACTCCTCGATCATTCTCTGGTCCCCTTCCTCTGTTCTCGTGCGGTCTGGTCTTGAGGATGCCGCGCGGCAGTCGACATCCATCTGGATAAACTGTCAGCGGTTCGGCGACGTCGGTGGACAACGATTAGGCGGATTTGTGGGCAGCCTGTGGGCGTGCAATGGATCCGAAGCTCTGGCTTGGGGATGGCAGGGTGGCTGGCGTAGATGGCGGTGCTCGGCAGTGGTTGACACTTCTGCGACTTCGCTGTCGGATAGTTTGGAAATGGAGACTTGGACCGAAGTTGGTGCCGTTAGTGGGCACCATGGGCCTGTCAAGGATCTTTCCTGGTCTCCAGACGGGAATTTTCTGATTTCTGCAGGGTCAGTACGAGTTGATACTTCTTAGTTTTGGGCTGTGTGCTCATTCTCACAAAGGTCTGATCAAACAACCCGAATACATGGTGCTATCCCGCATCCGTCTGGTTCTTCATGGCACGAGATCGGCCGGCCACAAGTTCATGGATATGATCTCACAGGTGTATGCTTCCTCGATCCCCTCAAGTTTGTCAGCATCGCCGACGAGAAAGTCGCTCGTGTCTTCGAGGCACCAAACAGGTTTGTCAGTATGGTCGAAGGTCTCGGTATTGCACGATTCGGCAAGGAAGAGGTAATCTACCAAAATTGCTGCGTTGCGTTCCGGCAGAACTCTGAATCTTCGTAAAGCATGAACGTCCGCAGGCGGCAAGTGTGCCACCTCTCGGTCTATCAAATAAAGCACTTGAGAAACGTATGTCTCAGCTTACGAAGTACTCCGGTTCTCATTTTCGTTCGTAGCAACGGTGGACATTGCCGTACCGCTAGACAGCTCGATCATCCGACGACCGTTCGATGGAGAGTTGCAAGCAACCACTTTGTGGCCAGAAGTGGAGAAGGTGTTCGGACATGGATATGAAGTTAGCATCTTTCATTTTCCTCTTTTGTCCAGCATTTATGTAGTACATTCGCTTCGCAGCTCATAAGCATCGCGGCATCAACTTCACGCGCATTAGTCGCTACGGCCTGCAAAGCCACCTCGCCTGACCATGCTGTGGTCCGTATCTACGATTCCACGTCCTGGAAACTTCATGGAAGCCCTCTGTCCGGTCACTCCTTGACTGTTACCGGGATCAGGTTTAGTCCGGATGACCGATACGTTCTTACCGTGTCCAGAGATCGTTCATGGCGTTTGTTTGAAACGCAAGGCGATACTGGTTTATATTTTCCCCATGGCCATATCCATGCATCGTCTAATTGGTTTCTCACAGGTTACTTGCCTGTTGCCGCTGTCGAAAAGGCGCATGGGCGTATCATCTGGGATTGTGCGTGGAGCATCGAGGGTGATATTTTTGTCACTGCTTCCCGTGATAAGACGGTATGTCTGTATGGCTTTTGAGAATGTAGATCGAGAAACTTCAATTATTTCTAAAGGTAAAAGTCTGGAAGCAAACGGATCTCGCAAAAGGGAAAGCCATTTCGACCTTGAGGGTACCAGAGGCAGCCACTGCCGTGGATTTTCTGACGAACGAAGATAAATCGTAAGCACTTGAGTCTTTTTTTCTTGTCGTTCGGGTTACTCAACTTGGGTCTCCCTGTATAGCCGACTTCTGGCCGTCGGTCTCGAGACAGGCGACATACTTGTCTACAAAAATAACAGAGACAACCCAAGCGAATGGATACTCATTCAAACGGTCGCTGCACCGATAGCCCATGCTGGTCATATCTATCGGTTGCTATGGAAGCCGGATTTAAACGGCGGCCATCTACCTCACTTGGCCAGTTGTAGCGAGGATGGGACGGTAAAAATTCTGGCCATAAATACAAAAACTCAATGACTACTCAACACAGTAAGTATTATGATACACAAAAATTGTTCGAGAACGAATTAAGATGATTTCAATTACAAGAAACCCTGAGATTCCATGTCATCGGCAGCAACACCACCGAAGCAATGGAATAGGGAGGGAGAAGCAACAGTTTGAGATGAGCAAATTGAGGCTATGTATACAGTATATAATGCAATTCGAGGGCAAAAAAAAAGACAAAAGATTCTGGATTTGATGGAAACATTAAAGGCTATGAGAGACATGAAAAGTTGGAGATCGAGATGAATAAGGGTATCGAGACCGCATGTAGGTAAGATATGACGTTTTGAGATGGGATGGGATAGTGTGAGATGATTAAACACGGCAGGAAGCAGAGAGCGACAACGACGAGTTGGTGCAATTTAAGGATACAAGAACACGAGAGAGAGAAGAGAGATATAAAAAAAACTTCAAAGCTTCAAAAACATAGGCAGCGCAGTCAAACATCAAACAATTTCACGGAGACTCATAGGTACTTCTGGGCATTTGATTCTAAAGCGAGCATTGAGCATGAGTAAGGCGAGAGAAAGTCAGATGCAAAACGCACTTATAGAAACATTCTATAGAGCGAAGCATTTCGACATCTCCACCACTTGCAGTCACGAAATTGACCACGACACCAGCACGCGCGTAGTTAGGAGCTACAGCGGGTGCGACTCTATAAAGCTTACTCGTCAACGGTATTACATAGAAAAGAGGCTAAAAACTCACCGATGGGCATATTCCTCGACTGCCTTGGGTAGATCTGGACAGACATTTTGAGTTAGTAACCACTTAGCTCGAAGGCGTCATGCATGACACGCACCGTAGTTGATAATGAGAGGGATGTGGGAAACCTCTTGCGCCTTAACCTGAACATCGTACACAACTAGAACCTTCATTTGCGGCGGCGGCCTCATCAGCGGTGCACCTGCGTGAGGAGCGACCATGAAACCGGAATGACTTCTGGTCAGAGACGTATTCGTGCGGAATTTTGTCAACGCAGCGATCTTGTTAGGAGGTGCCATGTCGCCATGCTGAATTGAAATGAGCAGCAAGCTTTGACGCGGGAAAGTTGAAAACTAACCATAGGAATACCCTCGATTCCGCGCAACGCCAGCTTGTGGACGACGGCGTCCAAGTTGGTCATGCCACCAACGTGGACGACGGCTTGGCTCACGTCGACATCCTCAAAGATGTCTAGCAGCGCCTCCAACTTCCACTCTCTGGCTTGCGTTGTCTCTGCACTGGCCGCCACAGACGCACGGCCTGAACCGATGATACCCAATCCATTGCTGGGGGTTGAAGAAGCGCGACCACCACCAGCCTGGAAGGCAAGGTAAAGATAGAACTGTCGCAGACCACGAGAGCCTTGATTGGCGTCTGCATGTGTGACATTCCCGTCGCGTCTCACAAGAACGCGAACCGGCTCCAGCAAATGTAAGTTCGAAGCGAGGTTCAGCACATCCTGAGGAACCGTGTTCGAGAACAGAGCAGTCTGGCGCTCGACAGCAGGCGTTGAAGCTCCGCCCTCACTCGCTTTCGACCCTTCGGAAGCGATCGAAACCGCATCGCTCGTAGTCGGTGGAGAGCTGTGTCCGGGGACTGGCGGTAGGACGGCAGGATCAAACGGCGATGGTGAGAACAAAGAACTGGAAGTGCCCGTGTTCTGGGCCGACGCAGGAGTACTTGTCGCAGGAGCGCTACTAAGCGGGCGCGACCGCGACGGTGGCAAGACTTTGACCAGATTGTACACAAAGTCGTGTAGGTTCCTAGCAATCAACTGATCCACCTCATCGAGGACCAGGAACCGCACTTCAGAGCCGGGAAGCCCGCCAGAACTGGTAAAGAGGGCATGGAGCTTCTGCGGCGTCCCGCAGACGATGTGCGGACGGGTCTGCTGGAGGCCACGTAGCTCGCCGGCGATATCGGACCCAAGGGATACGGTGCCCACGCCAAGAGCGGACCGGATACCAATGGGGCCGCCGAGATCACGAATCATGCGCTGGGCTTGAGTAGCTTGATCAACCGTCGTGGAGATGAGGATGGCTAGCGGCCACTTGGTAGGCGCAGGCGGTGTAGTCACAGCAATCTGTATGGCAGGGATAACGTAAGCAGCAATGCGTTCCTGTGTCGGTGGCGCTTGCGCGATTATGTCGGCCCCACGCAATAGGAAAGGAAGGGCTCTCTGTTGGATTTTGTTTGGAGGGCCGACACTGGGAGCCCGTCATAAGGGACGAAACATGTAAAGAAAGACAGACAAAGCTCACCCAAACTTGTTCAGAGATCTCAGCAGTTCCGGTGAAATCGCCAGCTGGTCCCATTTCGAGATGATAGGACCTGCTTCACGGGATCCGCCGTACTCTGCCGCATGAGGATCAATCACCTGGGCATCAAAATACCAAGATTAGCGTTTCAAGCATCCAGACAAGGTAATCGACGATGACAGAGACTCACGCCTACAGAATCTCGACGTGCTAAACCCGCGACCGAGCCCCGTTTACGCAATATCGGGTTATTCAGGCCCATATCGAGCCCGCCAAATCTATTGAAATCGTTCCCACGCAACCCCAGACCACCAGACTCCCCGAGACGGATGTTGCCTTCAGATGCCCGCATGCCGGACAGGTCAAGCGCACCCACCGACCATGTACGTGTCGGAACGTTTGGCATACGTGGAGCGGGCCCGCGCAACCCAAGCTCGCCACGCAGATTCAGCTCCGTCGAACCACGCATGCCCATGTCCGTGGGACCACGCAAGTCGGGCGTCCCACGCGGAGGTAAACCATGCGCCATCAGCTGGTTTGTAAGTAGATCGATGGGAGGCGAGCCAGCAGACATTGCAGAGCTATTGTTTGAACCCAAGGACGACGGCTGACCGACGTTGATAGCACTGCCAGGCGGTGGATTCGACACAGACGCATTGATGGAGATGGGAATTCCCCCTCCACCAACGCTGGGAGAGAGCGATACGTTGTTAATAGCTGTGCCATCCAGGACGGTGTTACCGTTAGTACTTAGTTGTTGATCATGCAGCTGCAAGAATTGTCCAACAGATGCAGTGAGATTACTGAGGCGCTGTGTTATCGGACCATCCTCAGAAGGTCGAGTGTTCAGTGAGGAGTGAGCCGCCGCAAGGCTATTCAGTTGGTTGGGTGTTAGACTGCCTAACTGATTGGCAAGTTGAGTTGCTAGGTGATTGGACGTTATGTTGCCCAACTGCGCAGCTGCAATATTACCAAGCTGATTCGGTGGACCCAACTGATTCGGCGCAACACTGAAAGACGAACGAGGAGAGAAAGTCTGGTTGTTGGGCGCGAAGGGATCGCGGAACTCGGGTGGTGACTGCTGCTGCTGATGCCTCATTTCATTCGTGTGGGGGAAAGGCATGCGTGAGCGGTCATTGATCAGTTTGAGTTGATGCCGAACCTCCCCAAGTTCACGCAAGACATCCCGCTGCACCTGCTCATACCGCGCGAGGCGGTCCATGACGTTGTGAATCGTCGGCGACGCTTTGAGCATGCTCTCGAACGCCAGCGGTGATATCTCCGGCACAATGTGAGGAAGCTGAGACGGTGTCACGCCGAGTTGGCTTGCAGGTAAGATTGTAGGTGCAGACAGCTGCGGTAGCATCGGCTGTGAACCAACCCCGAGTCGAGGGAGTACACTCGCGTCCAGCGATGGCAGATCAACGGTGGTCTGGACGGCGTCGTGCATGGAATGTGTACTGAGATGGAGCAAGTTGCCGTTGGGCGTGCGCAAGTCGTCGTCGCCATGTCCATTGGCAGACTTAAGCGAGGCCGTCTCGCCAGCGCCACTGTCTTCGGTCGCGACGCGGACCGCGACAGAGCCATCGGCGGGCCCGTCTACCTGTGCGACGTGTGCTGAACCATCATCGGTCTTAGATGGCATGTCGCAGGTGCCGAGCACGCCAACGTCTAATATTACAGACTGGCTCGGTGGTAGCGGATGAGGATTGATAGGTTCGGTCTCATAAATGGCAGACGTTGCTTCAATCATCGACTCATTGTACAGGCTAACATCGGTACTGCCTGGAGGCGAAGGAGCACGGTTGCTGTTTTCCCCAGGCGACGAGGTGGCAGACCTGTACTCGGATGAGGATAGCGAATTGACGGACGAAGTTGTGGACCGCGATGAGGCAGCGTCCTGGGGCGTTGCATGGGAGTCGTGATCGCGCAGCAGAGCCCGTCCGAGCGCATATTCATCGTCCGTGCCGCGCGGGAAGAATGGCATCACGGCCGGGTTTAGCGTCGAGGCTGTTGCCGACGATGTGGTCGAAGTCATGACTAGATACGCACTGCGGGTCGCCGTCGATAGATGAAGTAACGATTCGCGCGCGCGACACGCACCTACAAGCTTAGTTATCCATTCATGCGCCCTTGAAAGCGGGAAAGTGGGGAAACAGAGAGCGATGGGAAGAAAGAGAAAGAAAATAATCCAGAATCTAGCACACGCGGGGTCTGTGGCCATTAGGCCATTCCGGCCTTACAACCACCGCATCTCCTGCTCACACCACCGGGGCCGGGTCCGGATCAGGCAGTATAATCAGTTCCATGGGACTTCCCTGTGTGGATAAAAAATATTTCCACCGTGCCACCGACCACATGTAGATTCTGTGAGCCTGATCACCTATCAATCGAGGACATGCTGTCTACTTGTCCAGTAGCGATAAATGCACATTTGGTGCCATTGACTGCCGGCTAGATACGCGACCGCCATGACCACTGTATAGGACGTAAGTTGGACCGAAACCAAATTAAATAAGTCCATCGACAATTTAAAAACGTGAAATACTTGGACAGGATGCGATCAGAGCAAGCAATTACTAAATATGGTAGATATGGACAAGCTTGATCGAACGGAGGGGTAAAGGTACAGCTTGCGCAAGGATGCTTGTATAAAACCAAAGAGATGAAGCATGAGAAAAAAAAAACAGGATGAGTGCGTTTTCATTGGTCTCGACGGGAGTACGAACTCCAACAATAGCGTTCGAAGCACGAGGAACAGATACCACTCCGCTCTCTGTGGTAGCCCGAGTCGCCGCGAGCACGTGCACGGTCGACAACGGCGCACGCGAGGCACGCTGGCCAGTCCTCGTCAATGAGCGACTTAGGGTTCTCAGGATGGCCCTGAATCGCAACCGTAAACGTCTGGTCGAGCATTGCCTGAATCGTCGACGGCTCATACGAAAGCGTCGTCGTGGAGGTGTTCGTCAAGGGCTTCGAGCCATCACGCGGGGGAGCACCGTTCGCAATGTAAATGATCAACGGAACGCTCGCGTCCTCGTCACATCCAAAGAACGTCGGACGAGTGTTCAACCCATCGGCCACAAACTCGTCGACAGATCTTGGCACAGTCGGGAAGGAGTAGTAGTCCGGGAACAAGGTCGTCCGGTTTTGCGAGTGCTATCGTCATCATTAGGAGAGGAAATTTTAACGTGAAAGCAGTCAGCAAACATCCGTGCAGTTGTATAAAGAGCCATTTCGGAATTACCGAAATAGGAAATATCATAAAAGACGTACAATGAGCGAGCTGCCTTCTGTCCAGTAATAATCGGTGTCAGCAGTCTGTGGAAGTGCCGTGCAATTAGTGTTAAAAGGGACAGTCAAGTAACAAGCAGAGACATAACTTACAGCATCGATAGCCAGGATGACGTCCACATCACGCGCGCGGACCAAAAGCGGTTGCAAGGGGATAACCTCGCCATTCTCGCCACCATCAACAAACATGAGGTAATCTTGGTTCGATGAGATGAACGAGTCTTTCATGAGCCCATAGAAAACGTTTGGGATCATGCCAACGGTGTACTCGACGTTGGACTCTGGATAGTCTTCCTCGAGATATTCGACAATGGCGCCGATGTCAGAACTCTCAAGCGCAGTGACCTATCGGAATAAAAGGATGTCATCGGCACCGATGAATGAGATGCATTCAATAGGCCATACGGAGGTGTTATATTCATTGAATAGCTCAGAAGAGAAACCGGCGATAAGGGCCGCCTGATCGTAACCGGTAACACATTGCGAATCGTTGATGGTGCCGAGGTATTTCATTGGAGTGAATGCAGAGAGCATGGGATCCCAAGAACCCATCTCATCTGCAAGATATTTAGAACATGACGCCAGTACGCAACAATGACGAGAGCACTCACAGGGATTGAATTCTATAATGGGATTAGTGAGCGAAACGTACTCACCAGCCACTAGTGTCGAAGCATCTTCCTTGTTAGTGTAAAGATCAGACACAATAATCGGGAAAGGCTGAGAGTGCGACACAAAGGAGGAGCTAAATGGGATGTCAGTACTCAATACGTATTCCGAAAGTTGCCTCAGACGCACAGCGAAGTAATATTTGAGAAGAGGATACCTGCACCATGCGTAGAAGAGTTGTCGAAAAAGTTGCCGCCAGCTGTGCCGTTCACGAAATGGCGCGACAAACTACGAGCCCACAGGTCCGCTAAAGTGACCGGAAAACCGACTTCGTACTTTCCAGACAGTTCATCTAGTAAAAGTTCGACATACAGAGTGTCCTCCGCAGATGTGGAACCAGGCGTCAGAAGATCATATCTTCGATTGGACATTTTTGGATAAAATTAGATTGTCTCGAAAAAATAAAAATACATGTCTTACTGTGCAAGCCAACCTTGATAGCCCGCGCTCGTATTATTAGCTTCATTTTCACCAGTGTCATCGACTCCGAACACAACGTCAGAAATCGTGGGGAAATCAGCCTGGGCCAGGGACGTAACAAGCCACGAGCTACCAGAGAGACCGGCGAAGTATGTCGCGGCCTGCAAGAGGCCACCCGTGCCTGTACTTACGGCTGATGCATTGCGACCATCAAGCGCGTTGAGAACGCCTGCGCCAAAGATCGCGGCGCGGTATCCGCCTCCGCTGGACGCGATAGCGAGATTCGGGCCGACTGAGTCACTCGTGTGGTCCAAGATCGTCGACACATAAGAGGGAAGCTTCAGTCCAGTACCCTCGACGCTGCTGAGATACGCTCTCCATGCACTGGGGAGCACCCCCGTGCGGCGCGCGGACACATATGCAGATTCGTTGGTGCTGAGCGTTTGCATGTGGTGACCGCTGGTCGCGTTTCGCACGAGAGTCAGGCCGTCCGGACAATCGACGAAGGAGGGTGTGTACGCGACCGTGGCAGGCAGAGCCGTAGCCCAGGCGAGGCGCGCCGACAGAATGGATGCCGCGAGTGTGAGGAAGGAAAGAGTAACAATCATAACAAGAGAAACACCACTTGCAATTGACGAAAGAACGGAGGACGGAAGACAGGAATCGGAGGGACAAAGCGGCAGCCTCTCAAAGAGTGTGAGATGGAAAAGAGAATCCACGCGAAAGCCGGAGCAGAACAGCGGACTTTCTTGTAAGATAAAAGCTCAGAGGTGCGCGGTAGGAGCCGACGCAGAGCGATGGGAATGAGAGGGTGGGACGGAAGCTTAAGCGCTTACCAATGACGAACTCGTGAGCAGTGCCTGATCGATGGAGCATCTCAGTACAAAAACATAGAATTCTGCGATCGCTGGCCCCGACTGTTCTATACATATCTATGGAAATCAAGGTCGACACCATCTTCACGACAATTGGGGCTGAAGCGCTCATGTGCTGACGCCCCGGCAATATCGTACCATCAAGATGTCAGAGTATAAATTCATCAACGCGAGACAATGTAAAGCTGATGCAAGCGACATGCATGCGTGCGCAGTCGGCAGCGGCCGTGGGGGAGGTCGAAGCAAAAAACTCAGCCTAAGGCGATGAATGTAACCAGAGGACCACAAGCGTGATACAGATTCGAAGAGAAAGGTGCACGTGTATCGCATGCCAGATGGAGGTGATCAACTTCCTGTTTAGGCCATGATCCTTGCCACTTCCCAGGAACCCTTCAGGTCGGCGCTGAACCTGCCAAATGGATTGACCTGCCCACCCTTTGGGGCTGTTCTGAACTGCCATCTGCCTCAAATGGGCCGGTTCTGTGTTAGACGAACCGCAAAGAGTGGACGGATCAGGTATGTACTTTTTGATTGCCGTGATCGGCGAAGTGCTTTGGTTGGGATCTTAGATGCCCAGATCATCCCGTGCTGCACGTGATTGCACTTCTCAATTGCAGTGCTAAGTGTTGCAACCAACGACGACGACGAAATACGACTGACAGAAAATGGCAAGACACAGCAGTTGTCTAAACACCAGCAGCTATACTACTCATATTGCGACATCAACTTCCGGGACTACAGAGGACTCCAACTTTGTACTACACGACGGTGCCGCTGTCTTGTCGTCTAGCGCATCGGGTGAACGAGAGTCAAGTTCTGCACTTGCATCGTCTCGAAGTGATGCGATAGACTTCCGCTGCGGAAAGCTGCTCACTGAGAGCATACTGGACATCGCCACCTGCACGCAAAAAGTAAAAGCAAACAAGTCAGCACATCCATCCATGCACCTTTTTACAAAAAAAGAATCAAACTGCTCACTTCGCCGATGGGTCGCGAGTAGTCTACATGATCGCCGAGGGTTACAAAGCTGCTCTGCGCAGGGAGCCGTCCGAAGCTCAACGCAGGGTTCAACAACCCGTTTTGCTGGTTCAGAAGCGATGCCGTGCTTAATGCTGGCGACGGCTGTGGTAGAGGCGGGAGGTTCGCCTGAGGCCACAACGTGCCGTTATTCGCCATGCGCAGGGCTGCCTCCTGCTCTGCGGTCCAGAACGGTAAAGAGCCATCCAGGACCGGCGATGGTGGCCAGCGGCCACTACGGTGTGGGTCAAGCAACGATGACGGAGTCCGTACTGGTATACTCGTTACCCTACTTTCGTCTGCGGGTGCCACGGAAATAGTCACATGTGGCGCGGACGATGACACGAGCACTGGATACGGTGATGGTGGGGACGTCGGCGATGGCGAGGGGACCTCTTGTGTGGATGTATGTACAGCTCCGGATGATGACCGTCTCCTACTGCGAAGGCGGCCAAAACGTTTGCGTAAGCTCATAGGTTCTGAGTTACGCCTGCCCATCACACCTGTCTCCTGTTTTTCCGAGTCCCGATCGACTGGCGACGTCATATCCATTGCAGCAGCGTCGGCAGGAAGAGTCTCGGTGTTCCCGTCAGCTACGCGCGGACCAGTCGAACGATAGCTGGACGGAGGTACATTGGTCCGGTTGTTCTTTAGAATACCTTTGATCTCGCCAGATGGACCCCGCGACGTCATTCTATGTGAGGATGATGTACCGCTGCTATGCCCATGCGACGAGGACCCCGAACGCCCGAGTGTGCCAGCGGGACCATTATCATCGCTCTCGACCCACGTTAAGCCACTGTTCGGGCTAGTTGCGTCTTGCGCGGATGCTACAGGGTTGTTACCTATCCGCTTGTTTGCCTTCACCCAAACATCGGACTCGTGATTAAACGTGAGGTGCGGGGAGTTGGGACCTGCCATGGCCAACGCGTCGGCAGCATGTCCAAATCCAGGACTCTTTGGGACATGATTGGATGAATTGCTGCTGCGTGAACGCGCAAGCGGGCCGTCGGAATTCGAACGATGGTGCCCAGGTTCGCTCTGCACGTGCGGGATACTTGATGGTGGGCTGGAGACGTTCACAACTGTAAATTCATCAACGTCCAATTCCGACTCAAGTGGTGCCGTGCGTTGTCCGTCAGAGTTGTTGCGCGTCAGCCCCATATGTGAGCTGTTAGAGTCCTCGTGCTTATTCTTGCGGCGGCGGAGGATAAGAAATACAATGAGCGCAGCGCCAATTACGACAACAGCAACAGCAACCGCGATGCCAACGATGGCCCCCGGCTGTGCAGCCAGTCTGTGGTGATGTCAGAAACCGCACAACAGCAATGAAAGTATCACCAACCCTGCGGAGCTGTGACTCGCAGAGTCCGTGCTAAGGGAACCGTTAAATGTGAAGGTACTGAGAACACTGGTCGCTCCCCGGTCTATCGATGTTTCATATACGGAAGTGAAGTCGGTGGAAAAAGTCGACTGGGTGGGCATGCTGACGGTCGAGATCGAAGTGGTCAGAAACGACGTAGTAGCCACATAAGTTAGAGACGGTTCCGTTACAACCACAGTAACGGAGGTGGTGATAACTCTAGTAGAGGGTATCGTGGTGACAGTGTACGTGGTGGCGACAAGAGTGGGGGAAGTGACAGAAGACAAACCGGAAGTAGATATAACATGCAAAGGTGAGGACGAAGATGAAGATGACTGCGTGTATGATTGTGAGGAAGACAAAAAAGTGCGCGACAAAGTTACAATAGAAATCGATTGCGTGGGCCGGAAGGACGAAGTCAGAGAGGAAGTCGAAGATGTAATAAGATTCGAAGTAGAGTAGGTAGACATGAGCGTGAACGAAGCTTCAATCGAAAGTGAATTGCTGGGGATAGCAATGACGGTCCTAGTGAACAACAAGCTGAATGAGGAGTTCACAAGAGAGGTCGTGGAGATCGTAGCAGAGATCGTAGCGTATATCGTATTTATGTCTGTGAAGAATGCAGACTGTTCGTTGATGCTAGCATTTCCGGGCATGAGCGTGGGCGGTGGTCAGGAACGCAAATACTGACACTGGGGCCTGTCGGCAAATGCACGACGACGTATTCAATGCAGGCCGATCGACTGTAGCGAAGAAGGCTCGCGCTCTCCTGGTGTGTACAGTGGCAGAGTGAGTGGGTCAGGGGGCAATTTGAGGGTACGAGTTGTACCGCACATAACACAGACAGGTCGCTCCTGCCGCGAGCGAGACGGACAAGCCGTAGCAAGGTTTTATCTTCCAGAAAGTCAGGATGATGAGTTATAGTCAGGCGGACCAACAAATCGACGTGTGTTGATGATGATGATTGGACGAAGCGTCGTCGGCTTGCAGCGGACTCTAGATGAGAGCCTGGCTCGGTCGCTGGATGCAAGGAAAGTAGGGGCTGCTGCTGCATGGAACGCCGACGGATGGAAAGCGAGAGAGAAAGCGAGGAGATGCGGTCTAGCTTAACGAGCGTGGATGATTTTTGGTCCCGATAGCTGCCCAGCTCGAATTTACCACAACAGGCATTCTTGTCTGCATGCCATGGCTCTGATCGCCGGTCGATGGTCGCTGTGGAAACTTGATAACGATATGCGTCTGCAATGTATATACATATCTTCTGCTCGAAGAGCTCAATGCTCAATGGATACAGATTGGAAATCTTTGCATTCTGAGGGCGGTGTGCGCGCTTGGAGTCTCAAGCAAAATGCTCCTGTTCATAGGCGAAAGCGCTCTGGAACGGTCACGGGACAGGCCACAATGACTATAGTCTCCCTAACTCTCGCAAAAACACCTCAGATTCGTGCTACGCTGCATGCTTTGTGTATTATCTACCTCGAAATCTTGCTCGGTGCTTGCCAGTGCTAGTGATCCTCAAAGATAGGCTACCGCCAAAGCAATTTGATCAAACAATTATCTACTGGCTGTTCAATTAAGTATATGTTCAAATTTCATTTCAAAGCCCGTTCAGGCGGGCTGCACAGCAGCAAAACCACTTCTATGTCTACTCTCATCTGGTACATGGTCAAAGCTATTACACTGTGCGATATGGTCCGGGCGGTCAGGCGTCAATGTTGTCGGGTGCATTCTTCCTCGCGCATTGTCACAACCATCTTGTCGGTCAAAGCAACGTTGGCGCTATAAAACCGCCCCACGCTTTCTCTTCGCAGATTCCAAGATCTTACGTTGTTGCTGCGTGTCTGCTGTTCTGCTAACTGACGTCTACTCTATACTCTGTTTCCATGTCGCAAGGCCTAGGCGATACGTTCGTATGGGGCACGCTCCAATGCTGCCACTCTCCCGCCGCACCTGATGTGGACTGCTATGTTGTATGGAGCCTCTACGGCCAAGCGGTCTCTGTAGGGAGAGGACTCGACAATACGATCATCATTCCTATGCCTTACACGAGTGAGTTATCCGTTCCATCCAACCGGCGCCTTGCCTTCTGGAAGTTCTGAGACGATTGCTCTCCATCATGTGCTTTCTCTTTTCTCTCCAAAAATATCTCGGTCTACATGGCTGACTACGTTTCTGCAGGCGTCCACCATTGCGTCATCTACTGCGATCCCGCAGACGATTACAAGGTCACTGTCAAAGATGTGTCCTCCAACGGAATCTGGGTGAGTCCGATTGCCACTCTGAATGCGCCAAGAAGCCTATTCGGACATCGTTGTAACCATGTTAACCATGTACTCAGATCAACTTCCGTAAGATCGAAAAGTACGGGACAGCCACCCTCAAGCATGGCGATATTCTCTCCCTTGGAACAGACCGGACTGCGCAGGGGCCCAACGAGCATCATCGTATGTATCATACTGCCTTTCGATCGTCTCCATCGTCCTTCGCCTCCCTAAAACCGAAATTTGACAGACTACATCTTCCAACTTTCCGACAGCATCCCCGCTCCGTCTGTAACCAACAAGTCGCTCGTTGTGCGGGACTTCGAAATTGTCAGAGTGCTCGGCCACGGCGGCTTCGGACATGTACACATGGCACGCAGGCGAGCCGCACCCCACGATCTGGTCGCAATCAAACAGCTCAACAAGGTCAAGTGCGGCTTGCCTGCGTCGGCCAGCAGTGGACACCCCAATGGGACGTACGTCGAGCAGGCTATGAAAGAGATCCTCAACCAGCAGCGTGCACATGTGCAGCGCGATAATTCTAGTGACAACGATATCCTCAGGATCTACGAGTTTTTCTATGAGTTGGATGGTTCTTTCAGTGAGAAGTATTCAGATGCTGTGCTATGAGTTTTGGATGCTGACATCAGACATTCGCAAATTCTAGACATCGTGATGGAACTTGCTGCTGGGGGGAGTCTCACCAACTATATCAAGAAGCATGAAGATGGACTCGGTATGTTGCATTGTACCCTCAATCGCTTAAGCTCAGGCTGAACAAGGATTCACCTTCTGCACATGTAGCTGAAAACGAAGCCAAGTACTTCGCTTACCAGATCTGTGATGTCGTTCATGTAAGTGCACGTCGCTCACTGACTGCTAAAGGACTGCAAAGGAGCTCACAGTATGCATGTCACTCATTAGTTCTTACACACAATGCCGAATCCCATCACCCACCGAGATCTCAAGCCAGACGTATGCTGAGTCCCAAAAAAAACTCATTCAAATCAATGTTCTCACCCAATTTTTACCAGAACGTCCTCCTCACCACCGACATCCCGCCCCGAATCAAGCTTGCCGACTTCGGCATGGCTCACGACGGTACACACAACATACAGGTGATTGCATATACCACTGTCATCTTCTTCGTGCCTGACGCGCTCAACACCTATTCGAACGCCTCGACAGTACCCCTGTGGTAGTAGAGCGTTCTTCGCGCCGGAAATGCGCACGGGAGAAGGCACTTACGACTATCGTGCCGACATTTATAGTGTCGGATGCCTCGTCTTCAGCATGTGCGTTCATTCTTCTCTTCATACGGTCTCTCTCTGTCTACGTGAACTCTCATTTAATGGATGCGCATTGCAGGCTCACAAAGAGGATGGTTTTCCGACCTAGTTCTCAGCAGTCGGCTATAACAGGGCCGGACAGCGACTGCGAGGAGGACCGACACGTAGAGTGGTCAGCGCTTGCAAAGAAAGGTGTTTCGTTTGAAGGTCAGCGATTTATATAGGCTGTTGCTTGTTGGCGTTTAACTGACTTCGTCTGGTTGGCAGGACGTAATTTCGTGGAAGGACTGATGGCATTCCTGCCCGAAGAGAGAATGTCATTGGAAATGGCGCTTCTGCATGCTTGGTTCGCCGATGTTGTGAAGTTAGATTAAAATGCAGGAAAAGCACTTCTTTCATAGGACGCTCAAGCGCACACCGATGTCGAGGGTCATGTAGGACTAGTAGGAGGGTCGGCTTCCTGACCAATAGACGACCTGGACAAGTCATCGTACCCATCTAAGTATATAACGTTCGTGACCTTTTGAGAGAGACTGAGGGAGCTAGTACTGCATGAGCATCGTGGGACGAAGAACCTGTGACACAACCGTCCGTGCGCACGCTTTTAGTGTTATAAACCTCATAGGCGAACCCTCTAAGAGCGATCCCACGAGTCAGTCATTCATACAAGGTCTGTTCAGGGTTTCGCACTTGCCTACGCTTCCAGATTCTACTAGCAACCCAGAACCTACATAGGACACAACCGTCATGGGCAAAGTCGACAAAGCACTGAAAGCGTTCATCGATGAAATTCCCGATGCCAAGCTCACCGGTCTCTCGAGTAGCGCAGGAACATTGTACAAAGACAACCAACTTCCGTCTAGACATGCAGGGTGTACGTCCGTTTCAACAGAAATCTTCGCAGCGCAACTCACTTCGTTGCAGATGACCTCAGACGACCCGAAGAAACACAATCTTCAGGTACAGGTCAATAGCGGAACGACGATCAGTACACTGAAGAAAGTCGCACCAAAGACGGTCGCCGCGTACATCGCGGAACAGGGAGAGAGCGCCGCAAAAGTTCGCGCGGGGCTAAAGACGGGTATTGTCAAGTTTTGGTTGTGCTCCAAGGATATACCACCCATGTCTTATGACCCGCTCATAAGAACAAAAACCGAAGCTGTTACGATTGTTTCAGTTGAGTAGTAAGAGACTCGTATGCCGACGAACGGATATCCCGCATCTGCTCTTCGGCCATGCCCTCTACGCGATCTGACCACCTGCGCACTAAGGTCCTTGATATTTCGTTGTCGCAGTACTGGATCGCAGTGTATAAGTCCTCGCGCAGCATGCTCGCTCTATGCTCGTGCATCCACGCGGGACAGACTGTGTCCATCTCCGCGAAGAAGACAGTCCGAAGGTGGGTCTGCTCCCACTGCCGCAGGTGCTCATGATATAGCTCAACCCCGCCCTCGTCGTCCATGTACCCCTTGCGCGCGGGCTGTTCCGCGCGGCAGGGCCCGACAAGGAAGGATGGAAGCTGGCACGTCCGCCAGAGCGGCAGCGTGGAGACGCACTCCCAGTCGACAATGCCAGACAGCTGCCCGGCATCGTCGACTAGGAGGTTGTGAAAAGAGAGGTCGTCGTGATGGAGAACCGTACGCTCCGGCTTATCGACGAAAGGGGAAAACACGCGCGGCAGAAGACGCGCCAGCCGTTCAGCGACTGATTGTGTGGACTCGGCCTCCTCCAGGTCATCCTCGTCGTCTGATGTGCGAAGCGTCTCTGCAGCGTCGTCAAGCACGAACGTGAGGCATGTGGATAGCCAGGCATGGCTCGAGTTGAAAGGACCTCGAGGGACGTTTTGTTCATAGTGCTTATTCCAAAAGAATGTCATCGAGACGATGGGTCCAACGACTGGCGGTGTCGAGGCAGATGAGGCGGCGTAATCATGAGGGTATATGTTGCCGATACCAGACAGTGTGTGATTGAAAAGGTTGGCGAGGAAGGCAACCAGTGTCTTCACAAGTCTTTCTTTTGTTGACAAAGTGAGGCTAGCCCAGCGGCCGTCGAGAACGGACCCCGGCAGCTTGCTCATGAGCATCCATTCGAAGCCGAGACTATTTCCTGGCGCCTCTCGGTTCGCCTCGTAGGCGAGCACGATCGGCAGCAGAGTGAGGTAACCTGAGTGCTCTGCAACGAACGCGATGGTCGCGACCTCGCTGAGCGTCTTCAGCTGGGGCTCAACTGGTAAGGAGACGCGAAGTAAGTAGGTGCATCTCGGGGCATCCGAGTCAACGATGTAAATCTTGTTGAATCCACCCTGCGCGAACAACGCCACGGCACAGGAGGAAGTCGACGGTATTTCTAGATGCTGTCGAGCGATCTGCTCGATGGCTTCGAGACATGGTTCGCAAGTCCAGTGTGGTTGAGTGCCCCACAAAGTGGACTCCCATGCGATGGTGCGAATGGGTCGAGTGTCGACCGAAGCCATTGTAACAGTGCGACCACATTGCAAACACCGGGAAGTACTTTGGACTCCGAAATCTGGAAGTCCTTGCCGGACAAAATTTGATCCGTCAAAGGAGGGGTCACGAGAAAAAGGTCAAATGAGTCACGCAGAAAGACAGCACAACCAATGGATTCAGAAATCGCAGGGCTCAATTGGGTACTATTGCGAACGAACGGGTACTCAGAACATCTTTTCGATACTTGATACGACTTGCAAACAGAATTTCAGACGCCGAAGATCAGAAACCATTGGCCTTGGCAACATGATACCCTTCCAGGCTCTGCGCTTGCACTTCCCAGAGGTGCTGACTGAGCTCTTTCAGGCGATTCAGATAGCCCAGAATGCCCGTCTGATCAACAATGAAGTCGAGGTCCCCGGGCTGCAGCCGCCTGCCGTGTGAACCTTGCTTAGCGCCCGTCAACTCAACCCACAGGTTCCTCAAGCCCAGAAGAATGCTGGCATAGCGATGCGCCTGGCTGCCATCGCCAAAGCCGCGCGCAATGACATAAAAAGTCTCTTGTATTGCGTGCATGCAAGTGGGCTTCCACGTGCGTATGTCGGCGCACAGAATGTCAAGCATATAAAGCATCTGCGAGGTGATGACGCGTTCAGGCTTCGAGAGCTTCATGATAACTGTGCCCGACTGAGATATGGTGCTCATGCCGATGATCAACTGCGAAATGAGCAGGTGGTCCCCGCGTAAGTGAACATTCACGTCCCTCGAACGCAAGGGGTGACCGTCGAGGATGACAAGGTGGAAACCCGGTTCGTACTCAGGATTGAAAGGAAATGGATGTAGATTCGACTTCCACAGGATCTGTGGGCCAAGCTGGTATTGCGTTACGTCTCCCCAGATCAGCGCGTACCGCTCGCGTAGATTATCTTCGAGGAGAAACTCGTGCCCACCCCACTCCACGGGAAGCGAGAGACCTGTCCCAAGAGTGGAAGGATACTGTGACAGAATATACGACGAAAAACCGCCGGGACAACACCTAATAACAAAGAGAGGAAGGGATCTTGAACTTCTACAATTGATGAGAAAAGACTAGCAAATAAGTACCCGACATCTAAGAAACGCAGTTGAGTAGACTGGGGAATGATCGTGCGACCAAATGCTTCGTCGATTTCTCCAATAACAGCCTTCATGGAGTTGAACCATGCAAACTGTAGGTGAGGCGCCTGACTGTCTGCCTGGCGCCTCTGATGCTGGACTTGTGCTCGAAGAAACTTATCGTTCTAATTGTGGGCGTCAATAGATACGTGAGCCTGAGAATGTCGATGATAGGAAAAGTTCATGCCTTCGTCAACGTCCGACACTCGTTAAGGTGTTGGAGTTTAGGGGAGTGAATGACAGAGGTCGGAATCATCGCGTTCATGTGTGCGCGTTATGGGGGTATCGCAGGATCCAGTGATCGTTGTTGTAAAGAAGCATCGAGATGCCTTATCGTTCATGAGGCGCCGCGTGATTGCTGTGCCAGTCACGTTTCTCCAGCTGCAGGTCCATGAGCCCATCTATGTCCACAAATCGGACGTAAGTTATGAATATCCAAAGCTGTTAAGTCGTTGTGCACTGTCCAATGAGGATTGCACTCCGAGCCCAGTGACCTGAGCGCTTATCGAGCTGTACAAACTCTTGGTGGCTTCGATCGTCCCCCAGTAGTTTGAGAAACCGAACACATTCAGGTCATGGGAAACCCTGCTTGCACAGCATCTTGCATAAGCGAGAGAGCAACGAGGGCCGCTCCACGTGAAGATTCGCAACAGCCCGCGCCCATATACAGGGAACGCCGCAGCGACGACTCAATTCAACCTGGGGAAGGGCAAATCCTGCTTTCGCTTGGTTCAACAATGTGGCAGCATCTTCAAGTTCAAAAACGCGAGAATTCTGCCATCGATGTTATTCACTCATGACAAGGCCATGCACAAGAGTCCTTGGTTCTGAACCTTTTCACTCGGCGGCCGTCCGGGACGGCGTATGGCCTCCTTCCCCGCGGTCCGCCCGGAGTCCGTCGCATTCGAATTTCCCAGTCCTTTGAACCTGACCGTCGCGACGGTGAATCGTGATCCCGATTTTGCCGCGCCGCTCGACTTAGATTGATTGCTCGCTTCAAAACTACGACCATGGACAAGATCGATGGCGATTTTGACCTAAATCAGCATCGCGTTCCTGTCATGTCCGCGGCTCGGACAGCCCTCGATGCTGTGTATTACATACCTCACTTTGTCACGGTACGCAACTCCAGCATACACTCCCATCGCCTGCAATTTTGTGCCGCAATTCGTCTTTAAAATGATAGCAGATTGAGGAAGAAGAATATCTTATCCGGAAGGTTCGTTAGACCGCCGTGACCGTGACCATGACGGTGGTGGTTGTCGGATGATTTGTCGAGGCTGCCTACCGTGTTTGACTTCCGCTCAGATTCAAGGGTCTCCTCTTCATGCTTGGAAGCAACTCAAAAACAGAAGGTAGGAAAAAGACCATATGGCTCGTAGAATAACTTATCTGGCCGCAGACTACAGCAATGGGGTACGCATCATTGTGGACTTACGCTTAGTAAATTCATGTAAGATTATTTCAGGCGGAGAATTGACACCTCGAAATGTGCTAATTCCTAAACCATTTCCGAGCTATGTTGAGAATTTGTCAGTTGATAATTTGGTTTCCTCTGCTTATACTTTCTGAAGTGTGAACGTTGTGAACGCTCAGTCCTCCTTTGATTTCCCGCGTCACAGCCACTCACGCATTTGAGGGTTCCCCTCATCACGCGCCGAATCATATCCTTATGAATGAGGTAAAATGACACTCTTTCCCGAAGCGAGCGGCATTTTCTAAGCAACCATTGTTTCAGTATCTGCCAGGCCAAGGTATCATGGTGAATCTACCTGCGCCTCAATCACTTGCCAAATGTGGTGCTGAGACTATTCTTATTTTGAAGCCCCATGAGGACGGTGGGGCATATTACCCCGTAGTCGCGACTCTGTCGCTCGGTTCTCACGCCCTCTTCCACTACTATCAGTATTACCAGGAAGGGTCCCCAGACGTGTCCGACAGGCGCGATACCGCAGCGACTTCTATCGACCCCAATCCCGTGGCTACGTTACTTCTCGAACCCCGGAGCCTGGTCATCACCACAGGTTCATTATACAAGTGCCACTTGCATGGGTATGTGAATATATTGGCGATCCTCGCGGACGTTTCATTGATCGAGCTATCGGACACTTCCATTCCCACTTTCAAAACCAGCATTGAGGAGCGCACCAATGACCAGATAACCCTCGACGGGAGGCTGGCAGACCTCGGTGTCGCGATCGACAACTGGAATCAGCTGGGCAGCGAGCAATGGAAGTGCCGGCGCGACAGCGAGGCCGTCGTCCCTCGTACAACGCGGTACTCCCTCACGTGTCGTGACATCCCGAAAGTGGCCGCTGTTGCGGCTGGCAGCCTGCTAGGTGCCATGCGTCGGTGACGGAGAGCAGCTAGTTGCTGATCATCGAACATCTTGGAGCAGCGCATGATTGGCCCTTGGCTGTTTGTAGGCTTCTGACCGGAAAAGTGAGGCACGGAACAGTCCTGTATTTGACAGACACTATCCATCGTGTGGTCGACAGTTGTCAAAAAAACGATACTCGGAGTACAGCGAGGTAAGAGGACCAACGTAATACATACATCAATACTACCTATTTGTTCTGTTCAAAGTCACGGGGGATCCAAAAGAGACGTGTATTAATTTTCTTGATCCCGGCGACTCGTAGACCACTGCTCGAGGGCAGCCATATGCGTTCCGGTGTACATGGATGCCAGTCATTTCGGCGGCTCTTGTCCGCTGTGAATAAATGAATATGAGATGAACAAGCATGAAATGGGGGAATCCCACGTACACAGGCACGTAGTTGCATGGATAACGCCGCTTTTCGCAATTTGCACAACTAGGGCGCGTGCCATCACACTGTAGCCACAAAGAACGTATTCAGCAAGGTCTTGGAGCATGCCTGGCGCAAGAACAGGAGAGGAGGAAACAGATGTCGTACTTTTAACTTTCGGCCTGTATTAACATTTATGAAGACACGGCCAAACATCTCGAGAACGTTACGTACCACGACAAAACGTGCAAGCCATCGGGATACGACGAGGGACACGAGGGCTGTCGTACGCACCCGAAGATGGCTTGGACGGAGAAGCGGAAGAGCTCTAGAAGATTATTGCATCAGACAATCAACAATACAGCAGTCATTTCAAGTCTACCGCTTGTTGTTGTGACATATGAAGATAGTATCAGCAGATGATTTTGGAGGGAAGAAACGCGTCGTAATCTTCTGTTCAAAAATGAACAGTGTTTTGAAGGCGAGCAGTGAAGCAACAAACCGATAGCTAAGGTCTGGTCGCCTGATCACGGGTTTATATAGACTTGAGAGAGTGAGAGAGTGACGGGCTCGACGCCGTCTGCTTATAAGAATTTGAGGGGACTCCGAGGAAGCAAAACCGCTCGAAACTAAGAAGAATAATCAAGTGGCCAACGGCGGGTGCCTATGTCACGGACAGCACAGAGTCTAGAATAAACCAGGGAGACGGATATGAGGCTTTGACGCGTGGTGATCTGAGGCTGTCGGAAAAAGCAGAACAGCGGCTCGAACCAGCAGACCGCTGAAGGACGGGGATCACTTTTGCGCGGAAGAGGATGTAACAAAAGAACAACGGAGCTAGACGTGGGTCGGAACGAGGCTCTGGACGCACTCGAACATCAATCTGTGGCTTCCCGAGAGTCGGTGCTATGTTGAGTGGGTGTGTTGTACTAAAGGCAGACGGATATTTGGGTACCTAGTATATGAGCTGCCGCAAGCTTCCGCCACGATACACAAGTCCACAGTATGAAGAGCGGGAGGCTTTTGGATATACCCGGTCTGCGATAATCCAGATGTGAGTGAAGGGGTACGGCGCCGCACGAGATATATCAAGCATACCAAACGGGCCAGCGAACATGTTCCCGGGTGTAGTTGTGAATCGGAGCAGGAACCCACCCGCATAAAGACGTTATCAACAAATGAGATACTTACAGATCAAGGTGATAGATTGGGGGGGGGGTAAGCTGGAAGCTTCACGACCAACCAATGCGAGCTCGACGGGCCCTCGAGCTGCGGCGCTGTGCAAACGTTTAAAGGAACAAGCACTCCCGCGTCGCGTGTGTCAAAGAACACGTTCGCGGCTACACCAAGAAGTATCCTTGCAGATCGCATCGCGATTTTAGCTACCGTGAACACCCCAAAGCCGGGACCGTTAGTGTGGTAACGAGGGGACAAATCATCTCCAGCCCACGCGGATGCGACAATAAGGATATTAATGCCCGTTATTTTGGCGTGGTTTCGACAGACGTCCTGTGTCTATGATCAGGGATAGAAATACACATATACGGACCCTGCACGAACCCCGCGAACAAATGCAGCATCTCCTTGCCCGTGCCGCGGACTGATCACGCCAGATCGCTCGCCCATGCAACCAAAATGCCAGGCAACGGAACCAAGAAACTGGATACATCGACAATACCGAATTGGAGACGCGGTTGACAGGACCTAATTCATCGAAGAAGAGGCTCGTTTCCGGCACCATAAGTCCAGGGGGTTCATGTGCTCGATGAGGTAACTTTGTATTATAAAGCAACCAATGGCATACTCGACAGGCTGATACGTGAAGACGGGAGCGTGTGATAAAAGCACATGATCAGCAACTGTTGGGGAAGCTGGCAGACCAGCGAGCTTGTATGGCAAAGGAGAGTCATCTTGCAGCTAAATTAATGACTCTGCGCTGTTCAGAGGGATGGATGTCAGGAATGCTTAAGCGAACGAAGCTCACGATGACTCTACGGCCATCTACGGCCATCGAATTGAAGACGGCGACTGCAAAAGGGTGAGTTCTGAGAAAGGTGTGTGGACAGTGGGACAAACCGTGCATCGCGACCAAAAAATATCGCTGGATTCCGGAGATTACTGTCCATAGAAAAGAATGGCGCGGTCCTGACGTCGATGTGTAGACGGAGGGCACTCGACTGGTGATCGGTGAAAGAGGATTGTTGGCGGTGCAACGTGACGAAGAATGTAAATTAAATCAATGACAGGCTTATATTCAGAAGAGCAATTGTATACAAACATTATAGAGTCCTCTCTCTCATGTCGAAGCTAGACGTGAAAAGACACAGACTTTTTCATTGGGGCTCTAAACCAAGCGCTAAGATTAAAGAACTCACGTCAATAATCCTGGCACCTCAAGGATGGAACACATGTCAGTTGCGCTGCCAGAATTCGCGCCTTGCAAATGAGCATAATATGGGAAAAGGACGTATTACAGCATGACATCCGCAGCGCCTCACATGAAAGAAACGTGCACAATAACACACAGAGGCAGTGCTCGATCCAGTTGAAGGCCGCCATTAGGTGCCGCGTTACTTCCGCGGCGACTGACGGACATTGACGTCATGGATCCGGTTGTCAATCCTGTGACCGACCGTACGTAAGCGCGCCAGCACTATCACTTGCCATACCAACGCAGGCCATTGCACTCGTGTGCCACTTTGTATTCCACTTTGTGTCCTGTCCTTTTTTGTCCGCGGAGAGTTCGGAATAGGCCATGGCCTCTTTTACAGCCTTGCCTGCAGAGATATTGCCGGTAATATTTGGCTATGTTTTGAAATCACAACATCTCGCCTGGCTCTGCTTGGTAAATCATGTATTTTACGATTTCGCCGCGCCTTTGTTATACGATCAAATTATGATTTACTCTTGGCATAGAGACGGAAAGATCAGGGTAAGCAAACTGGATCCATATTGCTCAGTCGACTGTCTGTTAATATTATACATCGCCACTACTATCGCTGCTCCGATCAGCTAGATCATTCAACTATTCTGTACTCTGTCTCGTACCCCACGGTTGGCTAAATATGTCCGTAGACTAGGTGCGCTGAGCAGAGATTTCAGATCTAGATATTCTGACACCAATTTTTTCAAGTCATCAGGGATTTTCCCAAGTCCGCGTCTGGCGAAGCTGCTATTGCTGGCGACATTTTCTCCTTCGGTCTTCGTAACTGCGTGCATCTCCGCGCTTGCACCTGGACCAGGGACGGTTCTTTGACCTCCAAGATATTGCAGGCGCTCTCTGCCTTGCCTTTCTTGGAAGACCTCGAAATCAACGGGCACAGCGACGGTAACTACCGGCCGCAACTGCTCCTGTCATTCACAAAGCTACGACGTCTGTCTATCATCATGCCCAGCGCCTCAGTTGCGGAACAGCTTGTTCCATGGAGCCACCTCACCGGCTCCTCTCTTCGCGATTTAACGCTCATCTGCAAGGTGACAGTGACCTACAGAATCCTTCTGTTTGTCAACGGTTATTAATCGCGACTTTCGACCCTCATAGAGTAGCACTGTCATCAATGACAGGCTCCTACAGACAATAGCCCCCAGCTTGATCCAGTTGGAGCAGCTTCATCTCACGGGCTGTTCCAGGGTCACACACGCGGGCGTATGGGCACTGCTTGAAGGCAATATCTCGGGGTTGAAAGGCCTTGGTCTCGAGGGCCTGTCCAAATCCTTTGTAAGCCCTTTTTAGTCGCTACATAGCGTTCGCCATTACCTTCTTCCAATCAACAATGACTATGGCTATCAGAACATGTCGTCCTTCGTCAGATCATGCCGTGCCAAGAACGCGTTGTCTCATCTAGAATCCATCACTCTGACCGTCCAGCAGCACTTTGAGCTGCCAGTCTGGACTGCAGATGTTATCGACTTGCTGTCCGCGTCGCGACTGCGAGCATTTCAAATCTACTCAACAGGTGCCGTCTTTGAAGCCCAGACGACGGATGACTTCTGGGGCGGTATTGTGGCGACTCATGGACCGCGGTTGACAAGGTTTTCGGTGCACCGCATGATCATCAGTCTCGACGCCATTGACTCCATATGCTCGCAATGTCCAATTTTAGAGCAGCTCTTCATTGTGGTCGAACCTGGCAACTGGGTCAGTCGTCTCTCTTTCACGTCCCGTAGCTTTCAACTTCATGACTCGGACAGGCGCGGCTATCTATGTCGCTTTCCAAAGCGAAGCGCCTGCGAGCGATCCACATGAACTATCCACTCGAGGCTCACTTGGATGAGCCGCCGATCCTTTCTCCAGACGGGGCATTGCAGATCGTTAGCGCTTGCAGTAGTACTCTTACCGAGTTTGGATGCAATACTCGTGTCTGGCAGGTAAGTGTACATTCAGTGCCAGCTCGAAAATGTCAGTTGTTTAATTTCTTACATCGGAGGTCTCTCGACAAGTTCGTCCTGCTCGGACGAACAAAGACTCTTCAGCAATGCCTGGAACGCCATTGGAGGCGCTACCTGTTCTTACAGCCTACGAAAATCCCGAAGTGCCGGAACAATTTCTTGTTGTACGGACGTGAACTCCACGTGATGTGTAGATCGCGATGTGGCGCTCATCAACATACGTTCGTATCTCGTTTCGTCTCCATGACCCGGCTCCGGCGATGGTTTTGTGGCACGAGCTCACATATTGTGTTCATAAGGAGTGTCTTTCTTGCTTTACTCGAGGAAATGCGGAAGCCAGACGCAAAAGTTCAACAACTATCTGTTCACGTCCATGTCAGAAGCACACCAGCAATTCGCGTCCTTAAAAGGCACGAGGATTTCAGGGAAAAACGCGCTCTCCGACAATTTTGGAGGAGCGGCGCGGCAAACCCTCATGCGTCCTGTACTACACCTTGTATCTGAGAGAAAAACGAAGCTCCAAAAAAACTTATAACCAAGAAAATACCATATGGTCATTTTTTTGACTCTTTCATTGGTCTATGATATAGTCGTGTGATGTCCGTCCGTACACCGTCGAGATCTTGATGGCCGTGTTGAAGATTCGCCGCTTAATGTTTGATCAATGGCGGGGATCTGAAGAAGATAACGTCGATCACAGCGACAACAGGCTATCGCGATTTGCCTTTGACACTCGTTTACCTGTTTTCTCTCTCTTTCTTTTTTTTTGTCCTCTGTGATCCCCACATACAGCGATGTCGGATATAGAATTTCTGAAGAGTCACCTTACGTACTACCCTGATTTCCCCAAGAAGGCATGTACTACTTATTCAAGCCCGCCGCCGATAAGTAATCCCCCCGCTGACACTGGTATCATCGCAAGGGCATCGTCTTCGTAGATATTTTCCCCATACTACGCGACCCCCTAGCGTTTGAGGCGCTGATCACCAACTTCGTCTACCACATTACCTCGTCCACTCTGTCCAAAACTCCTAACAAGAAGATTGATGTCGTCGTCGGTCTCGACGCCCGTGGTTTCCTGATAGGTCCTATCATCGCACAAAGACTCAGCGCTGCCTTCGTTCCGGTTAGGAAGCCCGGGAAGCTTCCCGGGAAGTGCGTCTCCGCTAAGTACGAGAAGGAGTACGGCACGGTTCGTTATCTACAACCAATATCCAGTTCCCATCGATCTCACGAATCCCTACATTAATAGGACACTTTTGAGATGCAGGCAGATGCTATAAAGCCTGGGCAGACCGTCATCGTCATCGACGATTTGATCGCTACTGGTGTGTTCTTGCAGGTCTCTTTTGTCGTAGATATGAACGAGTTTTGATTATGCGTATGAATAGGTGGCTCTGCAATGGCCACTGGCGACTTGGTATCCCAGCTCGGCGGGGAATTGATCGAATTTCTCTTCCTCATCGAATTGTCCTTCCTCAAAGGGAGGGACAGGCTTCCCGCCCCAACATACTCTATCCTCCAGCTAGACGACTGACATCGCGCACTGTATAAACCGGTCCCATCGGTACGGGACGTTTCCGGTATCTTCATAGGTATGTGTGATGATATAAGTACTGTAGTACAAGGTATCGCGGAAGAGGGAATATTTATGCGTATTAGATCAATAGCCTTGTGTTGAGCAGCGGATGGCCGTTGATATATAATATTCGTTGACCATCATCTTTGCCTTTTCGTTCCTCCTGAGTCTTCGTGGGTGTTGAGGGCTCCGACTCGTCAAATACAGACGTAGTGTCAACTTGTAGCATGACCCGCATCAATTCACGACCTTGCGCTGCGTCCAACATGTCCAACAACACCTGTCCCTCTGATTTGCGCACGATTAGCAGTACCACGTCGCTGATGTCGCCTGCCTCAGCCAAGTCCTCCACCTCAGTCGTAGGATTTATAGACATATCATCGTCGCTAATGACGATGACACCAGCTGCTCCCGCATCGCGCGCTCTGATTAGCTTCTCCAAGAATGTACATGTCCCCCGCGTCACCACAAGAGCAGCGCCCGTATAATTTCCGTGGTAAGGCTCACAACCAAGGTCATTCGGCCGTTCACGAGCGAGGGGAACACCGTCTGTACTTGTCATGCGCAGTGGCGATTTGCCGAGCGGCGTGGGCTCGAAGATATCTCCTCCAAAAAGAGCCACATATCCCGTCACCAGCGCCTCTACATCTGAGAACGTTTCCGAAATGCCCGTAGAGTCCATGGCAGCTTGAGCGGGATCCAGTGGTGACAGAGGGTCTGGGTCCTCGTAGAAGACCCGCAAGGTGACGTCGAGTCCAAGAGTTTCACCCTCGCCCTCATATCGTGGTTGCAGTATCGAAGGGTCGTCGACATATACCAGCTGTCCCGGTCGGACAGAGTAATGTCCGACTGTTGCAAATCATGTACAGTGAGCTATGCCGTCCAAACAATACATTCAAAAGCCAAGACGAAATGCAGCGTACCTTTTCTAATATCATAGCCCTTTCCGTCAATGCGCTGCACAATGTGCACGCGAATGCCGGTCACGTTATGGACGATATAACCGTCGGGAACGAGCGCAAGTTTGAGATAACTTGGGCTAAGATCTTCGGGGACATTCTTCCCATTCGCTGACAAGACAAAGTCGTAAGACTTTCTCCCATGAGAACATGCGGCATGAAAGGCCAAGGTAGGGCGCAGAGTATATACTTACAAAAAGCGTGACTTTCGGCTTCTCACACCAGCCATCGAGAGACCACGCCTGTTCATCGGCGCTGTTCGCAGACAGGCTGAGTACCTGCCGAGCATAGTCGTAGTCCGGCCGCGAACGGACGCCGCCGACGAGACCACCACCCTTCGGCATCGAGTTGTACGTCCTCATGAACGGTGTGTAGGCAGGACATTGGGGGCTCCCGACTCTCGGCCGTGGGGTCGTGCGTCGGCCCGCAGGAGAGACCAGGAGTTGTTCAGGTGTCAAAGTGAGAATATGGCCTTCGGTCGTGAAAACATAATTGGAGTCGTCTTGATGAAGCACATTCTCTTCGTCAAATAGAAGAAAGAGGTACTGCATATATTGCGTCAGTGATGTGCCAAAGCAACAAAGTGTTGCTAGAGATGAAACCTTCAACGTCTCGGACAGTGTAAATGACTCCATTCGGTCTTCTCGCTTATTCGTACGGAGATCTTGAATGCCTGTAAGGCCGCACTCGACCTTGGCTCGGGTTGTGATATCGAACAAAATTCGCTCGCCTACATCAAGATAGAATGGATCTCGTGTAGCCTGGAGAGAATAGTAAACAGAGTTCGGTGCAAGCCAGTGGACGAGCACGTACACGATATAGATACCATGTCGACTCTACGAACTCAGGGCGCAATGGGTATTGCTGAGACGTTGCAATCTTATAGTTAGTATCGTACACTTCCGGTAGACCACCGTGCTTGCGCCAGAGATTGAAATCTGCGTATGGTCATTAGTGCAAGTTCAAGGACACTGCACAGAAAGATAACATACACATCAAGTGTGCTTTGATCGCGTTCTGAACGTCACCGGCCAGAACCTGCACTCCAGGCCAAAAGGCAGACAATGAGTCGACGGTATTGTATACGAGATCTCCGCTCTCCATATTGACGTGCCGGTACTGAATATGCCAGCTGACGATTGGGCCAGGTAGGTACAAAAAATTGTTGACGCACCCAGGTGCCATCCGCACTGCGTGAATATCGCATAATTGCAGCATAAGCATCGTCCCAGACATCGAGGAACTCAATATCGCCTGTTCTCTAGTTCAACAGTGGTTTACAGATGGTGTGAAACGAATGTACCACTCATGATATACCACTTTAAGGCATATTCCCAGAACGAGTCGATACCAGCCTGAATTCCCGATACTTGTGGTGATATCCAGACCTGCAGTTCATTGGGCATCAAACAATATTACAAAAAGCCAAACACTTACACCTGTTTGAACATTTATCGTGTTTCCGACCAATCCAATAGCAGATTTTCGATTCCAAATGGCGAAGAACGCCTTGCGAGCGGCCCTTTCAAAACGATCATCGCCCGTCAGCCGACTCAGCGTCGCAAACTCTAGGATGAGCGAGCCAGCACCAGCAGAGCCTGACCGAAGCGAATGAACATAGGATCTATGCATTCCAGAAAGCAAGACGTACGCACACGTCTCAAACGTCTCGTCCTTGACTAGACCATGGCGCAGATTTATCCGCGCGTAGGGAAGTCCCGTAGGGGTCGAAAAGGCAGGGAGTAGCCGCTTGCCGAGATCGTATGCGAGATCGAGGAGCTCACTGTGGTACCAGTCGAGGTGGAACGGGCCGGTGGAGTTGGCGAAGATATGCGCGCTCAGAAGTCCACCCATGACGCGAATGGTCGTCTCAAAAACCTGTGGTTTCGTGTCTACGTCGAAGGAGACATGATCGATGACTGCGCGCACAGCAGACTCGAACCCAGATAGGTCGTCAAGTACGACGAGTGTGTCCAGCACGTCCACAAGGGTGAGTGAGAAGTTACCGGCGACGTCATTTGCAGCGATGTTGGCCCTGCGAGACTATAGACACAATAGAAAAGGCAGCTGCTTTGACACGCACGGATTGGCCCAGTCGGGACCTTGCCCACTACAAGTGAGTGGCGTCAGCTAGTGACGTGGTGAGTGCGCATACTGTGATGAATTTCGACGTTGCAAACCTCGTCCAAGGGGAATGCTAGACAACAGTGGGGTCAGACTGAATTTTCATAGTGGTGAAATACATACCATAGTTCATGTAGTTATTGAAACCATGATACCACAGGTCGCGTGTCCGTTCCCTGTCCACTGTCAGATCGACTAGGCAACTAGCCAATCTAGCTATCGCACCTGGCAGCCAGCTTACGCTGTGTAGACCACCCCGTCGTCGTTAACGGATGTGCAGCTTGGGTATTCCAGCCAAAGTTATGATTTCCAAGAAACAAGAGAATCAACACAAGGAGAGATTCCGGCCAGTATCGCCCCCACTTCATAGCCGCCTTTTCCGAGACGACCGCTCACCGTGACTTTGGCAATACACAGCTACACAAAACAGACAAACTATGGCAAACACGTCAGACGAGCGAACATGGAAGCGAGAGGAAAAGAGAACTGAAGATGAAGCCAAATTGTGACCGAAAGGGGAAGTGTGCGTGTGTGCGTGTCAGTCACGAGCGCGGTCCACATCGCGTCTCCAATCGATCGATCGACATCTGAGACCGGAAGCAGACTTAAAACAGCGCAACTCAGATCAAGTGCTTAAGCCTTGTTAACACCATGCTCAGCTCCGACGCCATCTCAGAAAAACTTGGTGAATACATGCTCAAAGGATGGGTATGTCTGTTTCTCACTGTTTAGACTTCTCGCTGATCACCTCCGAAGATCCTCACAGATAAAACATGTCCCAATGCAGGCTGTTCGTGTATCCTCATGCGTTCCCCCGCAGCGGTGACACCCACTGTACACTTCTGCGTTAATTGTGACGGCACTCCAGGTATATACTTACTCATCGCTTTGTATTCAATTCATTTGCAGAGAGCTCAGGTTCGCGACTCAACCCTCAGAGTCAGACTTCACAAAGCGCAAGTAGCGCTTCAAGTTCATCGCACACCATGACATCAACCGCACCAACAGAACTCGAAGAAGTATCTGATAATGAAGACTTCCAATTACCCCCGGAGACAGAGGCGATGCGGCGGCGACGCGAGCAGTCTGACCACGCATCTGCAGAGATCGGTGCACGACTTCTGAAAGGATGGGCCATGCTCGGCGAGGAGTGTCCCAATGAAGACTGTTTCGCCGTTCCCCTTGTTCGTCCGCCTTCAAACCTACAAGGTCAGAAGGATCCAAGAATGGCGAGTGAACTTTTTTTATTGTTCCCCCATTGCGTTTCTATATGCCTACGGGCCTGTACTGGCAAAACTCACCTATTGTTTTACAGGAATGTGTTGTCTGCGGTCGTATCTATATGCTCGAGAAGAACATCATCGGGCAAGATAGCATCGTTGAAGCTCTGCCATCTGTGGATGTCGGCCAATCCACAGTGACAACGTCTTCTTCACATGCACTGCCGCAACGAGGGCGTCCGGAATCCTCAGCCGCGGCGGTGGTCACATTATCGGCGCCCATACTCCCAAATACTCTCCCCACGTCGCTCGCTATTTCTCCAAAAACATCTGCTCCGGCCACCTCAACTGCCGCAGCTCTCAGTCCTTTGGCAGCGGTCTCCCACGGTGTTTCCGCTCCTCAGTATGTACCAGTAGCTCGCCACGTCGCTCCAGGCTCGCGCGCCACAAGTGCACCCATCCAGGCTCTGGAACTCAGCTTACACACGTTGTCCGCGCAGCTGACTGCTCAGTGTGGCGGAGTTGCTGAACCGCGAACCATCGCGATGATCGCCGAAGCGATAGGCAAGGTTACGCAGGCATTGTCGGAGATCAAGCAATACGAGTGGAATGAAAGGAACGCGGCTTCGATGGAGTGAAGATTCCATACAACAATCGCTTCGTCTCCTGTGTTTGTATCATTTCATATATATGCGTGCAATGTCTGCTTTCTTCTGTGTAGTGATTTCCTCACGGTGCGTTTATTTGCTGGGTTTAGAGCGATGTGGTTGTTATGTAAGTGTTATTCTACTCTACTCTGTCAGGAAGGTAACATGTCAGCTTTTGCCGACCAAGGTGGACTTTGGTTCTCCTTCTGGGTTACTACTTTTTGCTTTTGTCACCCTTGTTTATTGGCCTGTCATTGATGACTCATTTGCACGTGAAGGTATTAAACAACGGTATTTCACGTTATTTACGCTGGCCGTCTCTGAAGCTTTTATTTCTCTTCGTCCATTATATCTAAAAATTTATGTATCATCCCGTCGAGAATACAACACGCGACTTTCCTCATGGCGGTCTATAATCAATTCAGCTTGACTGCTCTCGACCGTTCGTGTCTACTCAGCATATAAACATGTTCATGCGCCAAGAATGAATACACGCTAATTGTCGATGCTCAGCAAGCGTTAGGAGGACAATGAAGCATTTGTGTTGGCATTGAACGATTTTCTTTTGTTCAGACATTGATGTCTCGTAAGTCGTCGTTCTGACGCATGCTTTATCTACATAAAAATAATAAAATTATGCAGATTGTAAGGCTCAAACTGGGACACCAATAGCAGTGACCCCGAATCCGGCGGTGGCTCACGCCGTTAGCACGAAAGTCGAGGCAATAGGCCAGGACTTTTTTTTGTCATGAACGTTTGCGCGCGCGCGGGCGCCGCCTAGGAAGGTCTGTCCACCACATGAAACTGATTCGTCAACAAGTGCGCGCATCCTGATCAAACTGACTAGTACGTTGAGATGTCTTCGTCGTTAGTTTAGGACAAAGCCTTGCTAATGCTGAGCCACGAAAGACAAAAAAACGGACAAGTGCATGTTGACCAGCGCGTGAGTGCGAAGTTAAAATTCACCGTCAATTCTTCCCGCCGGAGAGGCACCTAATTTCTTCAGTAATCACGAGCCAGTACCTCGGGCGGCTTTGAAATAAGCATGTGACTGCACACTGTGTCAGTATACGGTTAGTCTGGCTGATGCCGGTGCAATATCACTGTCACGACAACTCTTTGGACAAAGTATCGGACAAACGCAAAGCTGTACCATACAATGGTCAATGACACCGCAAATATCATGACCAGAGATGTGGCCGCTGTTCTGAACAACATAAGGGAGTGGCAAGGACAATACAGACAATTACAGCATACGTATATATAAAAGCCAAGGTATTCATCCATTCCTCCTAGGTGTCTGATCTCCAATCGTCAATCCGGTTCAGACAGTCCGAACCTATCTCTCTCCACGTTGCTCTGGCCAGAGGGCCAGCGCTAAAATCTCTCTTCTTTCGACTTTTGTCTCTTCTCTAATTGTTCTTCCACACAAACCTCCGAAGATGTCTGATATGTCGGACGACAGCGATGAGGCGTCGTCTGACGACACTTACGAGCTAATGTCCGTCGTCTCAGGCTCCTCTGGAGAACAGAGTGCTCCACCTCCCCCCGAAATCCCGCTCTCAAACGAGTGTCCCGTGTCACTCGATGACGATTGCATCTATCGCATGCTGTGGCTCTGCGAGATGGGACCAACACCGCGCTATTTTATTCATGTTTTTGCCGCCTTCCGCTTCTCCCGAATCCACGCTCGCAACTGCACGCGCGCCATGTTCGGTCGCATCGGTCTCACCCAATCAAACGTTTTGTCTTTCACCCATATCGTACAATCCCCTCTGTGCACCTTCTTATCCATCTGCGACAACCTGCAGTGGGTCACCATTCCTTATGTGGTCGACGGTTACGACTGTGCGAACCTTCTCGCGATCGTCGTGAACCGCCTCCCAGAGATCCAACGACTTGATATGTCCGGCTCTTCGTTTCCCTACTCGTTCTGCAATATCCTACAACCATGGAGACTCACACACTTCAACTACAGCAGTATGCGCGGGCAATTCCCTGCCGTCGTGGACTTCGCCGCATGTATCCCCACTCTCAAGTCCCTCGCGATCGAATGCGAGAGGTGGGACATGCCGATTGAAGACCCTTCTTTTATTTGTATAAGCCCTGAGAACATCGAGTTTCTGCATTTACAGGGTCTCGGCATGGAGGCCATCCTTGTGTGGCTGAGTATGCATCCTATCGAGCGCTGTGTGCGGCCATCTGAGGTCGTCCTCTCAGATGTGAGGGTGGATTACCTGCCTCTTATTGGTGGTTTCCTGGAGCGTGCCAAAGATTCCGTCAAAATACTGACGTTCATGTCGGAGGGCGACCCCGCCGTGACCGTCGGTGAGTTCATTCATCCGCTGACTTTATCGCCATTAACACGTTTGTTTTTCTCACTAGAACCCTTCCTCGAACATATGCCTTTCCCTCAAATGACATGCCTTGAATCCCTGACCATCCGCCCCACGGGTCTCAGCTCAATGGAAGATCTCGTAGCAGTCCTGAGCATAACACCTCCAACGCTCAACATCTTCGAATTCTACACCAAGAGGAGAGATGACACCAATACAGATCCTTGGACAGCGCTGGACGATGCACTGTGTGAGGATCATAACCGTTTCCCACGCCTCGATTTTGTTCTTGCTCACACCAAGCTGGATCTTCCTGAGCTTCGCAGGAGGATGCCTAAGTGTGCTGCCGTCGGCATTGTGCATAGTTTACCTCGTTTCTGATAAAACTCTGACCGGACATGTTGTAGTTGCGAGCAGGTCCTCGCGGTGCTAATATACCTGTATACACACAAAGAATGAGAACACAGGCGCTTGTATCGATGGGACGCTTCAGTTTGGGGGTTCACCGCATTGCGCGCATACATATGTATATTTTCTCTTTGTTTCCGTAGAACTTGAAGAACGATCACTCACGATCGTAACAAATTTTATCTATTGAGCAATTTAAGTAAGCGCTGGCGCACTTGTCATGTCGTGTACTGATGGGTGAGGGTGGTAGATTTGGCTTGTCCTACAAGGCAAAACAGGAGGACGGTCATTGCCGGCGTGCAGAAATGGCAAAAATGGTAGATCGATCGTATTCCAATTGTCCGGCTATTTGGGGATCGGCGGATCGCGATAGGAGATAAGAAATAACTATGTAGGGTTTTATATAACGCACTGAACAAATAAAAATCGTAGCTCAACATCTTTCGCGGCCATAATATGTAATGATTAGGTTGTCGTTGAGGCACTGAGCTGGCAGCACTGGCAGGACACCCGATAAATTTTGTCAGTTCGGCAGGGTCTGCATGTAACCACCCCAGGCAATTGCCAAATTTGGCAAAAACGCAGAGAATAAACATTATGTATAGTACGTGCGTTATAGTCACATCATTTCAGTTTTGGAAAATCAACATTGCCAGCTACTGCACAATGAAATTACCATCCGTACACACTTGTGTAAAAAAGCCATGAACAGTCAGTGAAAAAGGTATAACGAGAGCGCAACAGCATATCAAATAATTCAACATGTCTTCGTAGGTATACAGGCCCTGCTTTCTTGCAATACAATATTTAAAAGTCGTCATCGTGAAAAAAAAAAAAAAACAAACTACAAGTCAACACAGCTGAACTATTGCAGCTTCCTCCAAGAGGAAAATAAGTAAACATCAAGGGGACATGACTCTCCAGGGGAATATGGAACACAGTATTATGAGAGATGAGACCCAAATAATGGGAAAACATTGAAAGATGTTATTTTTGCATGTTGATGAAATATTCAGAAAGGAAATGGAGGGATCCGGATGTTGTCAAAAGAAAACACGGGGGTCGTGAATACGAACAGAGCGTCTAGCGCCGGCCAATCGAATCATTTGAGAACAGACGATCGTCGACGACAGAAGATGATCTGTTCCAGCCGGGGTCACCGAGTGGTTCAGCGAGTAGGCACGTTACGCATCGAAACGGACACAAGCTGTGGTAGCCGCACAATAGCTGTGAGTGACGTTTGCGGCGATGATGGATGGGGGGAAGGAATGACAAAGAGGACATCGATAGGGAACCAACACACACCACCGAACGATGTGGCTTAATGAAAAGAAATTGCAACGTCAGACGGTGTAGACGGGGCGCCCTTTCCTGTCGACCTGCTGTCCAGTGGTCACGTCAATAAGACGCTCTCGGCGCATGCGGCCAAACAGGCCATAACTGCGACGGTCCGAGCGATGCTTCACATACGAGCGATCGCCTTTGAAACCAAAAAAGTCCTTCAGGCGGTCAAAAAATGTCGGCCGCGCACTGACCCCGTAATGATACGTCGGCGGACTATACTCGTGGTGGTGAGACGACGATGTCAGGGCCTGCATTCATCCGGCCTCTCGTTAGCTGTACCATACGCATGAGATAGGCTGATCAAAGAACACTAACATGACCGTTATGACTGCTACGCTTGTGTCTGCGGCTGCGACTGCGTCGATAGCCGTGGTCGTCGTGGTAGTCTCTATCGCGATTGCGGTCGCGATCGCGGTGACGGCGACTCCGGCGGTGGTCGCGATGGTGGTGACTCCGGTCAGAGCTGCTGTACGAATACGGGCTCGTGTATGCGTATGCCGTGGCGGGGGTAGCCGGATACGGACTACCAACGTATCCAGCAGTGGGATAGTAACTCGGCGACTGCATGATGGCCCCAGGCTGGCTGGCTGCATACACCACTGGCTGAGGGTTGGCGTTATAGTACGCCATACCAAGCGCGTATCGAAATGCTTTGTCCTTGTTTAACTTGTTCTTTTTTGCACTTTGCTTTTGTGTAGAAAAAAACGGCTTTTTCAGATATGGATGAGTGGAAGTAAGTGACGATAAAGATGTGGCCCCACGACGATGGTGCCTTGTCTGACTCTTGTCACGCTGATTCTGATGGTGGCAGTGCCGTCGCCACCACGTGCACCGCGATATCGAACGGTCACGGTCACGTTGCAGTAATTCCACGCATCAGGATTCTGCAACACATAGAGTAGCGCCGAAACTATCTCAAAAACAATGTCATGTCGCTTCCATGTAGCCTAAATTCAACGCCCTGAATAGGCGTGTCCAGTTCGCTGCCATAATGCAGGCGCCAACGGACACATTGAACAAAAATTGTACGTACACCAGCTTTGGTCAACTCACCAAAGCAGAATTTCTACGTGTTGCACGAACAAGAACTTACATAAAAAACTGTGCATTCGGAACCCAACCCCCAGGTGATCCGTGCACCTTTAATTTCCAAATGAAAAACGCAACTTTTGAAACGCCTTGCACAGGAACACAGCTGTACGCGTCGCGCGACCTTCCGACTTCAGCGTGTTCATCGCTTGGATACAGTCATTGAAATAAGGAAAACGCACCGTCGAACGACAATATTGCAATCGCTGTCGTCATTGTTGATTTGTAGTGTCCAACCCTCATACCATGTTCGGTAATAAACCCTTTCAGTTGCCAGCAGAAGCCAGTATGTCGCAAAATACTTCAAGTTTGAATTTGAGCTCGAAGGCGGATACCCGTTACATGAGACATTTCAATTGCATACAAAAAAATTGCAATTCATAATTACAATTTCGACCCGGACCTGAGGCAATAGTCCGTTTACTTCATTATTGCTTTCCACTTTATCGCAATTGCACCTACGTGGTCGTTTGGTAGTTTAGTCCAGCTTGAACGGGCGCTCTTTCCTGCCACCGACTGAGCCAGGCCTTACGAGTAAATGCAAATGGTTAAGTTCATGAAAAATGACACGAAATTTTGCCCTCACTTTGACATGCGGAAACTCGTCAATGTTAATGCCGAGGGCGGGGTGACGATATACCCTGGGAAACGAGATGAATGCTTGAAGTGTTGCAAAAAGACAGGGGAGAGTTGGGCATACCAAGGCGCCACGTTGAGGTCCGCAAGGGAGTATACACCACGCCCCGGACCCGCAAGCCAGTCACGGTCCTTCAGACGGATCTCGAGAACGCCGTACAGACGTTTCGTCTCGTCCAAGTAGCCTGTACGAGTCTCACAGAGTTAGTTGTGAACGCTTGCAGTGATGGACGCTCACGTTTCTTGGCGTAGGGAATGTCCTCTGGTGCAGCTCTGAAGAAGTGGTTGGCTGATCGGCGAACGCGGCGTCAATTTCATGTACGAGCATTTCGCAATACAGGCGCCAAAGTAAAAGATCGTGACAGTGTCAAGGATTTCGTCAGACAAGTCAGCATTTGCTCCAAACACGACACCCATATACCAGCAACTACTGAACATGAGAAATAAACAGAATTGCACCTACCCTGTCCCTGCATCGGACCGACACCACCGTGTGCGAAGAAGATCCACTGTAGCATCTCGCTGTAGTCATTCTGTTGCGTCGTCGGATCGAAGTGCAGCTTGCGTCCCGGGTCGTAATGCTGAGCGAGATACAGCAAGATCGCAGCCGTCTCGAAGACGATGAAGTTGTCACGTTTACGGTCGACGAGCACGGGGATACGCCCGTTCGGGTTAAGCTTGATAAACCAGGGCTCCTAGAGATTCGAGAATTGCAGGATCAGTGAACAAATCAATACATTATGCGCTTCGATGGGCCTAGGATAACAGGTCATCTGGACCAAGAGGGGGTACGATGCGCGATATAGGCGTGAAATTGCACCTTCTGTTCGTTCCCGGCCATGTCGATTTTCCGGACGTCATAGTCTACCACATTTGGGTACGCAGCCTTCAGTTCCTCGAGCATGACCGTCGTTTTGTGCATGTTGGGCGTCGGCAAGCCATAGAGGAGGAACGGCTTCTCGGATTGTTGCGACATGGTTGCAGAGACTGTTGCTGTTGCGAACTGAGATGTGGAAATCGATGTGCGAGAAACCGACAGCGATGACGCCAGAGGTTTATATATGCGCATGAACATGTGTCTCATCATCATACGCGCCGCAATTGAACTTTCTTGATTGTCCACTTTTGTATGTCAGAGATTGCTCAGCAGTGGATTGGATAAGGCTTATTCAGCTGGTTTCTAACACAGTTCATATACGCCGAGATCTTCCTTCTTCCGCGAAATAACCAGATATATGGCAACGGGTATTATACAGGTGTGAGGAGGATGTGCCGAGTGCGATTATCCAGATGGTGGCGGGTGGGTATCGGTGTGTGGGGCTGGAGGTGCAAATTGCGCTTGCGATCCAATGAGATTCCCTCTGAATCGTTTTCTCATATCCAACTACGAGAGTAAGAACGGCTGCCTGACCCAACCAGAGGCAGAGGCGCTCACCATGCCCCGCTTGCACTCGAACGTTGCCAGCCGGAGGTTCTTGCACTGTTCAGGAAGTTCGTCGACGTGATTCCGCAGGCAGTCCGACGGTTTATTCCCTTGTTTAATGACACAATCTGAATGCATCAAACAGTCGCGCAGAGCTTGGAGCAGGCCCTGACATGAAGAGGACATGGTGGGTGCAAGAAGCGCTCGGGGAGGATCGAATCTTCATAGTCCGAGCTCGGAAGACGCTAAGAAGTCCCCGTGATGGTGACTCACGGTGACAGATTGCCATCATTGTCGAGAACCCAGAACTTCCTCAATAGGTAACACGCCTAAAAATCCATATTTTTATTCAATACAGATTTACTTAAACAATGAGACCACAAGAGATCATCTTGTGAAGTACGACACGACGATCCAATTGAATGAAATTCTCGGGTGTACGTGCGATCAAGATGACATGTGCATATGACCGTGATGACTCACTGGAATGGATGGTCTGGCCAAGTTCGAGTGGTGCGGTGGCGGAGTCGAGCGGATGTTCAAGCTGTTGCGCGTGTTGGTTTATCTTGCCGTCTAGACAAGGGGTCGCGGCCTCGAGAGGCATCCCAGATTATCTCTAGATCTGACTCGGAGCAATATCTTATATAAAGCGAAGCACAGTCGTAGAAGGATTGGGTTCCTTGCCGCACTGCTGGAGCTACCATGTCTCTTGCTCCAGTCCTTAGATATGTTCCAACTATTGCACCAGTCGCGTATCGTGCACTTTTAGCAGTGACAGGCTCTCATGCCTCCGAGTTTTTGAATGGAGTCGCAGCCGTGGCGATCAGAGACCCGCACAAGCCATGCTATACAGCGTTCATGCAGCCGCAGGTACACTTCCTGTTTCGTATGTTCTATATCAGATAAACTCTCTATCCTCTACACAGGGACGAGTGCTGTATGATGCTTTCATCTACACTCATCGCAGCCCAGACACAGGCGAACCAGGCTACATCATCGAGTACGACTCGCGATTGACTCCTGACACTCCAGCGCTCCCGGATCTGCTCAAACGCTACGTCTTGAGGTCCAAGGTCAAGCTGCGCGACGTGTCACACGAGTGGGACGTCTGGCATGCGTGGGGCTCGCGTGACACCGAGCGGTTCTGGGACTTGGAACGTAAGTGGAATTGGGCAAAGTCCGGTGCGATCGAGCCCGTATGGGATGTCATTAGCGAGTGGCCGTGGGGCACAGCCGACCTTGCCATCCATGACAGGCGCGCACCAGGCCTCGGTATACGTTTTCTCGTAAAGAAGGGTGACAAGCGTCAGTTGTTCTTCTCACCTGTGCCCATACATGTCTGTTCTAATCATTGCGCTGTTGTTTTATGTATACAGCCGCGGAAGCATCAACGCACGACGTAGAGACGCAGGATGCATATACGCTCCATCGCATTATGCACGGTGTGCCGGAGGGCTTCACTGATATGCCTCCGACGCACGCGTTTCCCATGGAGTCCAATCTCGATATCATGGGCGGGCGTAAGTTTTATCTTTTATCCCTCGGCTGTGTATCTCGACCGCTCATGTGTATTCCTATTCCCGTGTTTTTTTGTTGGCAGTTGATTTCCGAAAGGGATGCTATGTCGGACAAGAGCTGACCGTGCGTACGTATCACACCGGAGCAGTGCGCAAGCGTATCCTGCCTGTCGTGATTCACAAGCCCGATGAAGTGTCGGTCATTTTTCATAGTTTGACGTCGTCATTTCATTGCTAACGTTTTGCTTAGTCCCGAGACGGCGTCCCCGTCTGAATCCGTTTCGCCTCTTCCTGCCGATACTATTATCGAGCCTCGCGTTGTTGAGGGGGTTAGGACCCGCGGCGGCGGCAAATTACTATCTAATGTTCATGGCCTTGGTCTAGCTCTTCTGAGATTAGACCAGGTCGAAGCTGCCGACCGGGGTGAAGTGACCTTTCATATGTCTCCAGAAGGCCACCCGGCCATGCGAGTATCCCACTGGTGGCCAGTTTGGTGGCCTGCCAAGACCCACTAGTGATCGATCCGATAGACAGTATGTACACATAATATTATTCCAATATCTGTAACATTACTAAAGTCCATTCAACATTCGTGCGTCGACGACTCTCATAGTTGCTCATCTCGTATGTTTTCACATCTTTAGCACTACATATAATTGAATAAAACATAGCTGATCTGTATGAACGGCTTAGCAAAGACTGGGCCTGGTTGGATCCTCGGGTGTGAGTATGGTGATCTTCAGCGAGTGCGATCTCAACTCATGTCTGTTGTTGAGTCACAGCTTTGAATTTGAGCCACCAGCGTACTAACAAGGGATAAGTACACAGTGAGCTCCAAGAAGCAAAAATTATTTATGTTGATGAGACCACGGAAACACTAGAGTCAGGCGAAAAACATAGTTTTGCCGTTGAAGCAATCACGATTGAGATGGCCAACGTCGAATAAATATAAGTAACTAAGTATTGTATTATATGAGCATACGGTAGATCTATAAGTTTCTACAAGACTAAGCGACAGTAGTGTACGAAACATGGAAAGAAATCATTGTTGCGTAAGATATTTTATATAGGTAGTTGAGCAAAATAAATAGAATAAATAGGATAAATAAACTTAAGTCTTATAAAACAGGATAACGCTTGGAAAGCACGAGAGCACGACATGAACGGTTATTCAGATACCATAGCGCTGGCGGAGGTAGTAGATAGCAGCCTGAGCTGCTTGCTCACGCGCCGCATCGACAGTCGCGCCGGTCCCGCGGCCGTACTCAATGCCATCAACTAATATAGCAGATAAGAAACTGTGCTCGGTAAAAAGAAGCTACGTACCGTAGACGATCGACATCCACTGAGGGTGGCTGCGAGGTCCTTGAGCAGAATCGGGAGCCCATTCCATGGTACGACCAAGACGAGCGACGAGGTTGTGGAGCTCAGTGCGATAGTCTGCAGCGCTCAGGTCAGCCAAGTCAAGGAAGGATGTCGTGAAAATGACGTACGGGGCATTCTGGAAAAAAAAATAGAGAGATTTTTAAGTGAGATCTGGAGATGATTGGAATGAGACTTGATTAGCTCGAAGATTAGGATGAAGACTAACCATCGTAAAAAATCCGAGCTCTTATAGGAATTTACCTACAGCGCCCCGTCAGAAACTTGAAGAGTCAAATAATGTCATGCAGTGTCGAATGAATGCGAATACTTGCGCCAAAAAGACAACAAGATGGGCGCAATGTGGATGAACACGTTTCAACGCACCTAGTACATCCGGACGCGCTATGTTGATCACGCATTGTGAGTGTAGGTGTAAGTGGCGAGCGCTGAAGTTTAAGCAAGACGGACAGGTTCGACGAGAGACTGACGGCAGCGCCAATCCATGATATATGGATTGCAGAATAGAAGGCAGTCACCTAAGACGACTGAAAGTACAATGAAACCTCTCTACGGGCGGTGCAAGACACGCAACGCTCGGAAAGCGCTGCCGGCGTGACCGTAACCTGTGAGTATAATCATGAATCATCCGCATACGAGGCAGGTTTGGTGCAATGTATATACAATAGAATCGGAACGGTCGATGGATACACAGGCTCGGTGAGGCACAACACGGGACGTAGACGCCGACAAGCGGATAGGGAGGTGAGCAATTGTGGACGGAAGAGCGAGTAGGTATGGATGGTGGAAGGCCCGTATAATGCAAAAGCTGTAGGCGTGCTACACGGAATTTTGTGGGAAAGCAATGCCACCGCCAGATTCTCATCATGAATCATCAAGTGTGCGATTGACAAATAGACTCGATTCCAGCGCAAAGGTGACTAGTGTAGCAAGAATAGAGTGGGCAGACCGAGATAAGAATGCATGCTGGAGGTCGGTTTGACAGACACGGAGGAAAGAATGGACAGCTGCTTGCTATACCGCGTGGTTAATCCGACCGTCCGAGTAACCGCGGGATGGCAAAAGGTTAGTTGGAACTCAAAGCTGTGAATTGCTGAATCAATCTGAGAGCCTACAAGATCGAATCATGAGCATCAGCAATGGTATCGCCTCTGAGTACTTCAAGAGTTGCTAGATGGAAAATGAGGATCGATGAGGGCACCGTAAGTCACGTTATCATGTTAGAGGCCGCGGCATCAGATCGATCAGCAATGCAGTGACTTTTCGCGTTGAGATCTGTTTAGCGTACGCTCTCGCTCCCGGCCGCCACCACTGCCTACCACACTCCCGAGTTGGTACAAACGTCGCGCGCGTATCATCATCCTGGCATTTGATTACTATCAAGTCCTGGGCGTTCCCAGGGACGCAAGCCCCGCAGAGATCAAAGCTGCGTATCACAGAGCCCTGTTGTCTCATCATCCAGACAAAGTACGCGCCTCAGCCCCAGTTAGCGACTTTTTCGCACCGGGTGTCGCACTTGAGATTTCCCTCATCAAGGATGCGCACGCCACCTTGTCATCTCCTCAGACCAGATCAAAATATGACCAGACACTCGACGTGGCGGGCGGTGTCGATCACAGCTCTGGACCCCGACCCGCACAGATTGTTTCGCTTGAAGACTTTCAGGAGGTGTCTGACCAGCAGCCGGCATGGCGGCATCCCTGCAGATGCGGAGGGTTTTATTTGATCAATGAGGATAATCTGGATCATGGACAGCATCTCATCGGGTGCAACCTGTGTTCGGAGTTCATCTGGGTCGGCTACGAAGTAGTGGAGGACGTCGCTAGTTTTATGAAAGAGAGTGCCAATGAAATGTGACGTGTGGTCAGAAAGCACGTTGAAAATGGAGGGAGATATGGCGTATTAGAAGGAACGCGATGGAAGGACCTACAGCGGAAACAAGTGAGTACTAGAACTACTACCATGAATTCGACAAGTCTATCCAGTCATGCAGTACTATCGTTCGTTCAGCACCGATCTGCTTCGTAGTCTCTTGTTGTCGCGCAATGGGCAGTGTTTCGAACTGCCTCAACAGATTGCCATCAAGAATGCCCTTGGAAGTCGGCCTTGACATGGACTCGTTGCGGACAAGGCTTCATTAATGAGAGGATCATTAAAATCGGAAACCCGAAATTCATTGAACTCTTCCTACCGCATCGCCTTTGGGTTGAGCCCTGCCACCTGCTGAATGTTACGTGTCAGTTGCCCTTGCAACAGTCCGAGTCTCTTGAACGACGCCTCATGTACCGGTGTAAGACATGACACGGCACCGTCGGTGGATCCTATCTCACGTATGTGAACCCGTGTTCACTCTTCCACAGCCAGAGAGATCATACCTAGAATAAGCTTTGATTGAGGCAACTCTGTGTCGTCTCCAATGCGTTGGGCGATGAGGCTGCTCGCCCGATATTCTGCATGGGAATGGAACTCCGAGTTGAGGATCAACAGCCGACCATCTCGAGACTCGACGTCTGAGGTAAATAAGATGACGATCAGACGTTTCAGCCGAAGTGAGAGCCGTAATTGTCCCTTACCTCCTGGATTGTAGTCGTATAGTCGAATAACACCGGACTCATCGAACGTCACGATAGCTAGCTCCTTTTCTGCAAAGAAGAAATCGGTGCAGGTCACGCACAGGGGATTGACGTCTTTGCCAAGCAGGATCAGCTTGAATGGATCTTCCTGTATTTACAACCATCAAGAACTGCAAAAAAATTCACAACCAATAATGTTTTACCTGGAAGGCGACAAACATGACACTCTTTACAGCGTCACCGATGAGCAGCAGATTCTTCAGTGTTCGGAGTGATGTCACGTATAGGCCGACGTCCATGAACGCAACCCCTACCAAACGCTCATCTAGGTCGAACGCGCGTACAAAAATCTACAATTTGTCCCATACTGATTTGCTGCTAATTGAATGAGAAATGAAACGTACCTTTTGACCCATTGACGATACCAAATAACCATTGAGGTTGCATAATGCTGTAACCGGTCCCTTCGCGTCGTCTCGGCACCGAAGTCGAAGCTTATACCATCGCTTAGGCAACAAGCTTGGATCGGACACAACCTCAATGATATCAAAGATATACGTCTGAATAGTACATCAGAACTTCCTTTGCGATGCTTTCATGAACAGGAAAATACTGACAGCGCCTTTGACCGCAAGATCTTCGCCTCTTACAATACTGGTGCCGACAGCGATGAACTGTTTTGTACCAGACTCCGTGCTAGCGGTCTCAAGGGTAACACACGCCAAAGCGTTCACAAATTCGTTCGTCGCGAATTCATAACTGTAGGGCAATGCGGTCAGCAGACAACAAAAAAAAAATCGGAATTCTATTACCCGTCCATTGTGACCCAAAGGTCTGGTGATATAAGCTCAAGTGCTGAGCATTCGCAGGAAGGATCGGAGATGTTGGGTGCTGCGGAAAGCCGAAACCCAATAGACACGCGACAAATAATACAGTGAAGGTAATGCAGATATTAGTGATGTGTTGATCTCGAAATAATTGTTTCGCAACTGACCATCAGGAGCCCAAATCTGGTTCCCATCTTCATCGAACGACGCAAACCTGGCTTTCAAAGATGACGCGGCGACAATCAGTGACGTCGATGGGTCAAAGACGATGTTTGAGTACGGCTTCCCTCGGGGAACCGACCGCGAGGGCATGGGACCATGAAATTGGAACTCTGGTATCCACTCACAAAGGATGGGGCCCTTCAGAAACGTTCATTAATACCCGTCGTCATCGCTAACATAACGAGAAATTGTGATATCGCACCTGCTCGGTGTACAACAAGAAGTCGTTTGACGTTTCCCATATCGAGCAAGGTGCAAAGGAATAGACGACAGAGTGCTCTGAAGGGTATATCTGTACACCCGCTTTGTCTGTTGACAAGATCCAATGCGGGTTGTCGCCAGTGAAGAAGACGCCTGAGTAGACAGCGCCAGACGGGTGCCTCGTCGTGAACGGGATAAAGACACGCGAAATCTTTTTCTGCTCGGTAATAATGCTGCGCTCGCTTTCCTCAGGCTTTTGGAACTCATAGGCTTTGGATGACGTTTTGACAAACTTGATCTTCAGCGTTGAGTCTCGAACTGCAGCAAGTGGTTCAGAGACGCTGCTCAAGTCCTGTACCGCTTCGTAAATCGCCATCTGGCCGGTTCGAAGAAGAACCTACGAACCGTGAGAAATTTTCATTACGCTGAGACAGAGAAATCATCGTTGCTTACAAACAGATGAGGCCGAGCGTAGGACTCCCCAAGGTTTGCGAGCAGAAGCATCTCGACATCGAATTCCTGAGGCTTTCGCGTCGGCTCGTCAGATTTAGACAATGCCGGTGGCATGTGAGAATCAGAAAGAACGTTGTCAAGGCCAGCCAATGTCGAGGTAGAAAAGACCAAAGTGAGTTTTGGTAGCGTCCATATCTGATCGACCGTTAGTATCCTATAAATCTATCTATAAATGACCAAACCTCCATAACACCCTGCGGCCGGACGAGCACTAGCCATTGACTGCTATTGCTTGCGTTGACGACGGATTGTAGGGTTGACGTGGTACCATTCGTGGGGGATGGACCGTTGCAATGATGTACTGAGAAGAGGCCGCTGGTATCGGTGAAGAAGCAACCCGTGTAATATCGCGAGGTCTTGATAAATAATCAACGTCGGGACGAAAATCCTGTTACAAAATGATCGAACCTTGTCTCCCATGGGCGACATGTCCTTCCTTCTAATTTTTCCGCGCTCCGCTTCTCCAATGAATAGACCTATAGTGTCGTCTTCACGAAAGACCAAGACGAAAGGGTCAGAAATATAGCAGGCACGGATTTTTGAACGAGGCGCATTGCCATCCATGTCCTTTATAATCTGTCGTTCCGTGCCGTCTGAAAAAAGTCGCATTCAAAACTTGAAATAAAGTGATAGGTCAATGTACCTGGTTCCAGTACACGGATAGCGTTCGTCATGACATGCAAAATCGCGGTTCTTTGGAAAAACGGTGCGGCACCAATGGCGGTGCCAGTTATACGTTTTGTAATCTGAAGCTCGCCGCGAGTTGTACGTGTAGCAACCTACGGAGAATACATTATTTTGAGCATCTGTTGCAAGTATTGTGGCCAAGATCAGCATACCCTTGTAAAACCGGGGGACGGATTCGCGTCAGTGCTGATGATTACGGAATCAATATCCGTCTGGTGGGGGTTAATTGCCCGCTCATAAGAGCCACCACTCGTCTTGACGGGCTGACGGATGGGCAAGGACCACATGCCTCGAGCACCGCCGATGACGTGCAACTTGCGCTTGGTGCGGACAGGCAAGTCGCGCTTTGACAACAGTTATGCCCAATGAAGCCCGCCGATAGTACGATAAAACCTACCTGGAACAAGGTAAAGCCTCCCAAGTGACCTGCCCCGGTGGCCGTAACTAGTTCGGGAACGGGCGTTATCTGAGTTTTGCACCGTCAGATGCTTCTGCGGGTTTAAGACGCAATTCAGGGTCACGAACCCCGTTCATAGCCATGGAGAAGGTCATATCGGACACGGGCCCGTGCGCCGGGAGCGAATCGCAGAACAAGAGGTGGATGACCGAGCGTTTTTTGCGATCAGAACCGTCGGCATCCTGGGCGACACCGACAGAAGAGGCATCAGGCTTGCCGGATACACCGTAAATATCTGTTTAGAATTGTCTCATAAGAAATACGTTTTCAGTCCAATAGAGAGGACTTACCATCGTCATCGTCATCCATCTCCGTGCCATCATTGACCGGGGGAGGATTCTTCGGCTCAACGTCCGCCATAATGGCGTCTTGCTCGATATCCTCCTCTACGCGGTCCGCTTTGAGTAAAATTGCTGGTCCCACGTTACTTCCCACGAAGAAAACTTCATCAGAGACGCGCTGGACCACACTCGGAATCGTAGTCTGAGCGAGCGCTGGCGCCATCGCGAGCTTGGACGCTACACGGCCATTGAACACAATCTCAATGGGGTATATAGAGCCATCCTTCAGAATGAGAAACAGTGTCTTCTCGTCGATAAACGTCGCCTTGGAGCCCTCCAGCTGCAGATCCCGTTTCTGCTCCTCTTCGGAGAGTGGAGGGATGGCAATGTCGCTGGTTCGGGCAAGCCAACCGTTGACTGGAAGTACGAATTTGCGAGACGACTGCTCGACGAGGACGACCGAGTTCGCAGTAACGACAATAACACCGCCGACGGTTGTGGCGCATGGGAGCAGGTACAAGGCGTCGTAGGGAAGGCCTTCGACTGTGCCAATAACCGGGTATTGTCGCGCGACGACGTCAAGCGTAAAGAACACGAGCTTAGTCGTGTCTTTTAGCTCGTTGAGACGGCTAGATCGAGTTATGAAATTTCAGAAGCAGACAACACACTGGCTGGTGGAACGTACCCTGTCCAAGTCTGCTTGGTCTGGAAGAGAACAGCGACAGTCGGGTTATGGAAACCAGGCAGAAAGACAAAGTCAATGACGTTCTGTATTGACGGGTCAACATCTGCAGGTAAGTCAAGGATGAAGCTGAGAGAATAAGGTACGTCTCTGAAACGGTGTGTGAATTTGTGATTTTGCTTGATAAGGATACCATAAATACCGAGTCTGCGAAACATCCTGGTCGATAATATCTATTTCCGCCTGTGTCTGATAGAACGGCAATACTGCGATTGCATCCCTTGGCAATGACAATGCTGCACATCGGGATAACGAGTCTACACGCAAATCTGCCCGAAAAGCAGATGTATCAAATGATATCTAGAGGGGGCCAGGATGGTCAACGTGACTGTGTAAACAGAAGTAACTCACCAGCTGTATGGCGCGCTCATACGTGTGTATTGATACTGTTACCAAGTCCTGTGTGGCGTCTGACCACTCCAAAAGTGCGATCTTAGCGTCTCGGAAAGACACAAGCAACCGTTCCAACTTATCCTCGAGCGAAGATATGATTTTCACCGCCTCAAGACCGGTAATGATACCATGTAAACGGAACTCCCGCAGAAAGCGAAAGCGGATGACAGTCGGTGCAACAGCGCTCTTGGGGCCGACAGACTGTTGGAAGAAAAAGACACAGCAAATTAGCAAATCTCACGAATGGTTCTTTATTGGAGAAGACTACGTATGTTACATGTCTATTCACCTGGGCAATACTGACGAAGCCTTCGCCTGCTGTGTCCATCTCCACCTCCCCCTCCACGGCTTCAGTCCCTCTCCGAATCTGTGCCCTTCGTTCTCGCTCATCGTCGGTGCGAGCATTGATTGGCGGGGGCTCCTCTCGTACTTCGAATATGCGGAGAATGTTGGAGCGGGCGAGAACCAGGTTGCAGAGGACACGAGTGGGAATCTCGTGGCGAGCACCCGGTTGATCGAGGCATGACGGAGTGAGCTTCAAACTGGTTGCAAACTCGATGCCGCTGGCGGGAATTATTTCCTCGAACAAAGCATGCATCGTGGGACTCCAAGAGCGTCAAATTGTTGCACCTATTCACTAGCCTCGATGCAGTTGGAGTGCGCGAGCGCTCTGTCCGTATTATATGGTTGAATGCAAGATCGCTCAGTGGTGGACAGACGCGATCATGAGTCATACATACATACATATCTGAGTCCGCGGCTGCAGTCCGCTTACTCAGCCGTCACAGTGGCGTCGCCCAGTCGCTCAGTCAATCCATCGACGCACGTCCCTCTTGCTGGGATTAAATATTCCGGTGTCCATAGGCTACGCTCCAGTCCATTTTACTTGTTTTGGTTTCCAATATCTGGGGCTTCAATAATCAACTCTTATGATACTCAGGCAACTGCCTCGTCTTTCTCGCCACCTGCCGACAGAGGTTCATGCAACATTCAATCAAATACCTATCGGAACCCAGCACAGACGTGCGCACATGCCCGGCGTCACAATGACAGATCCATTACCTGGCTCGACGATGTACGCCCCGACTACAAACACTAGCAGCAGCGGAAACATATCGATGTCTCCCCATCCCATGGATCCTGCCGCCAATTCACGACAGGCCCCCAATCCCCTACCGGCAGCTCAGGAACCTGGCGATATACCTGAAGATATGTCAGTCAATAGCAAACCCACCCAGTCAAATCTCCTCTCGCAGTCCCCTGAGAACAGCCCGAGTGAAAACTTCACCTACATCGCGCCTCCGTTCCATACACACTCCTTCTTCAAGGAGCTTGAGAAGACCTTTCCGCGACCTAAGGCAGAAAGTCTCATGCGTGCCACACGAGCGTTGCTAGTCGACCGCATCGGGCGCGTCCGGAGTGACGCACTGGCCGTCAAGGACCTCGACAACGTCAGTGGACACAACGCACTTCTCTGAACAAACTTTTGATTTCATGTTGTCAATTATGGATATTAGCAAGCGTACCTGTTCCGTGCTGCGCTATCTGAATTGCGCTCGGAGATCACGATGGGACTGAAGAACGACACAGCTGCAATCCGCACGTCGATCGCCACACTCCGACGCGAGGTTGATCGCCTCGACGTGAAGATGAAGGAGGATATCGCAAATCTGAAGCACGAGTGCGTGTTCCTTTTTGTGTCGCATCGTTATCTCGTGTGGTGAGGCTTTTCCAGAATCCAGATGGACCTTGACAGCCGCAAGAGCGAGGCAAAGAACGAGTTAAAGCAGCAGGATATCGCTATCGAGGTCTGGCTCTCTTTCCTCTCATGTGTGCTTAGTTCCAATGAGTTCTATTCATTCGGCGCGTGTAGGGACTCCTCAACAAGTCTATCATCAGCATATCGGATCTCCGCACCAAGGTGGAAGAGATCAAGTGGAATAACATGCGACGGACAGTCTGTTAGTAGTTCATTCAGAGCAGTCGATCCGCAAATCTGAGCTGACTCGATCTCAGCCACATTGGCCGTTTTTGCTGTTGTGATCGTCATTGGGTTAGAGCTACAGCCCAAATCTCCTCCTTCGCCGCCTCCGCCAAAAACAGTGGTATCCGTCGTTCCTCCATCGGACGTCACTCTCGTTGGCTCGGACAAGATTGACAGAAACATCTTGAATGGTAACGGAGACGAGCTGACCTGAGGCTTCCTTGGACTCGACACGCATTGCGATGCTTGGCAGTTTATTAGAACTAATGTACATCATACATCGCCAATAGATCCTCCCTTCACTCGATAGAAACTATAGCAATACCGTCCGACATGTAAATTATAATATGTATTTACACATCCTACACATCACCGGTGGATTTTACCTCAGTGAGCGGCATCAGCGTAATTGCACCATCAACCTGAGGAGCCCTTGTCTACATGTGTCTTTTCGAGCTGATCAGCAAGCGCGTCAACAGATGAAGGAGCTGCCGATGGCGCATCGGCATTTGGGGCGAGGAGGGGGGCGGGGGAAGTGGCAGTGGCAGCAGTGGACGGCTGGTCTTCATCGTCGTCGTCGTCTTCCCAGTTCTGCTTGATAACCTCCTCCGTCTTTTCCTTGTGCTTTTCTCTCCGCTTCGCGTTCTTCTTCTGGCTCTTCGTCATAGGATTTGTGCCCGCCTTCGCGGCGCTAGCGCCGGGGGGTGGTACCCACCCGACAATATAGCCCTTGGGGAGCTGATTTGCGTCCATCTGTGCCTGGCGTCCGCCTCTAAACCGCTTCACATCTTCCTGCGGGATATATCCAGGCCTGATCTTGAGCTGCTTTCGTACACTAACACATCACAGACATTAGATCGTTGACAACAAAGTGAGGTTCGGGGGACGTACGAGCCATCTGCCCGCCGTGATTCGGGGATGACGCGCTCAAGCGTGTGTGGATCAATGGAAATCCCAGACACCGTTGTCTCCGGCGTCAGTGGTGGTCGGGGCTGGCGGTGCATTGCTTGTGACGAGGACAAAGGACTGCTGTTCTGATTACCTGAAGAATGCTTAAGTTAGACAGTTGTAACACTGATTGATCGCAATGATCGGAGAGGGCGGCTTCGAAAAGTTGTGGGCGCCACTCGCCCGTTAACTCTTTACCTGCTCATCACGACCATGCGGTACGCGGTCTTGGTCACTGGGCCAGCCGGCTCTGGAAAAACGACGTTCGCGAATGCTTTCATGACCCATCTGCAGACATTAAAGCGCTCCGCAAATCTCGTCAATCTGGACCCTGCTGTGTCAGACGCAAGCTATGAGTACCAACCAGCAATTGACATCAAGGAACTCGTCAGTCTCGAAGATGTAATGTCCGAGTTGAACTATGGACCAAACGGCGGACTTGTATACTGCTTCGAGTGAGTGAGTGAACGTTCACACAACCTAATGACACCGTCTACACAGTTGCATTGCACAGATACCTGCTGCAAAATATGGACTGGTTGGAGGAAGAACTCGGCGGATATGATGACGACTATCTCATTGTCGACTGTCCAGGTGACCTTGCTTTATTCAATTTAATTCTACATATTCATGTACTTCTTAGGGCAAATAGAACTTTATACTCATCATCCTTTCCTTCCTACCCTGGTTCAAAATTTGCAGCGATTAGGTATCCGTACATGTGCAGTGTATCTCATCGAGTCACAGTTCATGGAAGACAAGTACAAGTTTTTCAGGTTCGTACATGTTCATTTGCAAGCAACGACATGCTTAATTTCCTCCAGTGGTGTCCTGTCTGCCATGTCCGCCATGGTAAACTTGGAAGTTCCATGGATAAATGTCATGTCCAAAATGGACCTGGTCACAAATAACTCCCAGGACGATCCGTCGATCAGCCTTCCACGTAATGGTGTGCGGACACAGAAAGATATTGCAAGGTGAGTTTTTCTCTGTCGTTGGAAGATCCGAAGGCAATAGATGTTGGAAAAGATATCTGGATCCCGATCCACTTCTTTTGGCTTCACATCGCGGGCACGACCCAAATCCAACAAATCCGAAATTTCATGCTTTGAATCAAGCTCTTGTGCAACTGGTAGGCCAGACAGTGTTAATTTACTATGTTTAATACTGATGTCGCAGTTTAGATCGAAGAACATCCCCTGGTCTCTTTCTTACCCCTGGATCTCACATCCCCGGACTCTATCGAGACTGTTGTTAGTCATATAGACTACACGATGCAGTACGGTGAAGACGAGGAGCCCAAAGAACCCAAAGACTTGGATGAAGGAGACTTCAGTGATGATATATGACAACACTGGAAAAACTACTTGTTGAACAAGGTAACGTGAATCAGTACAAATCCCACCTAGAATCTACGGGCTAGAAAAAGACGAAATCAACTATAAAGACAAAAGGGACCCCACGTGTCCACTCCGCTGGTTCTCTAAATATGCGAATGTTGTCAACTTGAACTGAGAGTAACCCTTCTATGTGATGCTTGCACCTGCCAGCGGCACAATCATTTTTCGTATCGTGGATCCCATCCACGAAAAACCTAAGGCCCTTCGGCTACTGCCGCTCTAGAGAGCGGAAGGGTTCCCTTGCCGCCGGAATGGCCACTTGATTTGCAAGGGAAGCCCACCATGGCCGATATCTAGGTTTTTACCGTTGGTCTCCGGGAGATACAGTGCAAAGACAACAACGGAGATCCAGATACAGGCAGCCCAGAAAAAGTATGGGCCGTTCGGATACTTGTCGAGGAAGACTGGCGTCGTAAAAGCGACGACCCAATTTATGCCTGGTTTGCAGAGTAATGTTATCTAGAACACCATGAAAAGCAGCGGCCAGTACGTACCCCAATTCACTGTGAGCGCTATAGCGGACACTGAAGCACGTGTGCGTACGGGCTGTGCCTCCGCGACCCACAAGCGCATGTGTATGGCCCAGGTAAGCACAAAAGCTATCAAAAACAAGAATATCATTGCGATGACTGTGTACTGGCCGGCCTGAGACAGATCATCGAGCGAGTAGAGTACGCCGATGATCGTCATGGCTATCCCCGTGACTATACCACCACCGATGAGTGCGGGACGGTGGCCACTGATTCAAGCAAGGACAAATGGCAAAAAAAAAAGCCGAACGAAAGAGGATATGATCAGCTGCAACCAAAAGCACATAAGCACGCAATGATGTACCAGCGATCTGTTAGGGTTTGTCCAACGACAGTGAAGGCCACGTTGACGAGCCCAGTCACGCCGCTAGCAAGGAATGACGCGTTTGACGAGGAAAAGCCTGCCTGCTGGAAGAGAATTGGTGCGTAGAATAAAACGCCATCGATACCGCTCAGTTGCTGCGCGCCGAGCATGAAGAGCGCCATAATGGTCCGTCCACGCAGTTCCGGGGAAAATGGGTCCTTAAATTGCTGCAAGGTGTCGGTCCACCGCCGGCGACGATCAGACATACGATGAGAGTTAGTTGATGGAGTCATCTGACGTTCCGCGTCCACAGAAAGTCGCCGCTCTTCGCGAATCGACAAGGTTCTAGCAATTGAAGGAACCTGTTGTAGGGCGATGATAGCTGCAGGCGCGGTATCCTCGGTATCCTCGGCGATCTTGCCTTGCTTTTCCTCATCCTGGACCCATCCTTCAAGCTCCCCGACGTGAAGGCCAAGGCGCATCAGAGCCACTTCTGCCTCAGCCCGGCGTCCGACGTGCAAAAGCCACCGTGGTGAGTGTGGAAGCAAACGCACGCCGGTACAGAGGACTAGACACGAGAGAGTCTGGATCATCCATGGCAAACGCCATGACATCGAGCCAGGGATATTTAAGGCGCCATAACATACAAAATACCCTAGGAAAAGTACTCAGTCTCCGAAAACTGTTGGTACGAAAGCCCAAGCAAATGACCGACCAATACAAATCCCGGACGATATACCAAATTGGATGATAGCACCAACGCGTCCGCGATATTTGATGGGGGATATCTCGATGCTATATACAGTAACTGAGAGGACGCAAACGCAAGGGCGATTGAAGAATCAAAACCAGGGTTCAGTCCATGCGGAAAATGACTCACCTGCGCTAAGAAATATTCCTTCGCCCGCTCCCGATATCGTGCGTCCGATGAACACCATCGCCAGTCCCGACGCACTCGACATGTTGATACCCGACAGACAGCAGATGAGAGATCCCGTACCGTAAATCGCTGCACCCAGGGACGTCGCATATGTGCGCGACAGGCGATCGGAGATGGACCCCGCACCAAACGAGACAATCGCGGCCGGGATGAGGATCATCGATACAAGAAGACCTTGTACGGTCAAGCTCAGCGGGCCAAATCGCCGCTGAAAGTCATCCATGAGCGTAATGGGACCTTGGGGAGGTCATTAGTATCGTGGACATCTCTTCTGTAGTTATCAAAAGGAACACTAACCAATGGAGCCAGTGTCATATCTGGATAGGGAATGAACGGATCAATGTAATGTTTGAAGGATACACTGTAGTGGGTACAAACCCGAAGATGAACCCTCCCAGAGAGGTGAATACGGCATAACGCACGTACGGCGGGATGCGCCATAATGAAAGTGACGACCATGAAAACATGACGGCTCTGCAAAACTCGCACTGATTGGCAGCAAACTCAAATCACCTCTCAGGCGCGTATTGAAAAGAAAACACCGGGTGTGCGGGGGCACAATTGAAGGTGGGAGAAGTGGGGGACAGACGCCTGAATGTATTCTTGACTGACTGGACCCTCAATACATGCTTCACGCCTCATGGTGTACACGGGCCCCGCCGGAAATGCATAATACAAATACTCGAACTCACGTTGTGTATAGATAAGGTAGCTGTGAAATCGAAGTGGCAAAAGAAAGCCCCTGTGATGATGGTATTACACATCCAAGTTCGCAGCCCGCTGACGCCATGTTGATGCCTCGGCGGCAGAAGGCGTACTGCACGGGCCAGGGTTGTCTTCAACTTCGCTGTCACTAGAGGGTTCTGGGACGTACTTGCTGTATCGTCCAGGCGCATCCCCGATGTCATGAAGGTATCGCTGCAACATCTCCTCCCTCGTCGCTGGACGTACCTCGTACCCCTCTGAGCCCCGTCTAACGAGGGTGCGGCCGTAGTTGGAAGGCGCATCGCCCTCGTCCTCACTCTCCGACGAAGAGTAGTAAGCTCCAAATGGATTCTCCCCTTCCTGATACGCCTGGTAGTCAGGATGGTACGGTGGTACAGGCGATATGTTGCTGTTGACTCGTCGGCGGTGAACGAAAGACTCTGAATGGCGTATTTCGGAGTTGGATACATGCAGTGCAGGGTTGAAGGATTCACTCCCGTATGTCCATGGAGAGTCAGGCAAGCGGAACTCGCGCCGTTGGTCGGACGGTTGAGGTGGCCAATGTTCAGTCCCTGGTTATCACAGACAACAGTAAGTCCCCGGCATTACTGAAAAGAAGACACAGAAGGGGAAGGTATACTGCGTGAAAGGATGTAAATACGACTACAATGACAAAAATAGGACTACATACACGTGTCTACGCCATCGACTGATTGCTACGAATTCGATGTCGATCAAGGTGGTCCGGACGCCAGGCATCGGCATGTACGCCAGAGTTCGCAGCAGGAACAACAAGTCCATGCCACTCACCGGCTTCACCGTAGACCACAGGATAAGAAAGGCCATCTCCCGGCGTCGGTTGAGGTACACACCAGAGAAGAGGACTGTCACCGAGCACAGATTTGATGTTCTTCCATGCACCGAGGTTCTGTAAAGAGATGAAGTGACATCAGTTCACGGGAACCACTTACACACTTACATAAGGAAATTTTATTTCTTGTATTCGCCCGTGGCGAAGCATTGTAGCAGCACGGTCCTTCTCCCATCCCTCGATGGTGGTGGAGTTTCCAGCAAGGTTCAAAAAGTGATATATACTAGTAGAATTACGTTACAGCCAAACAGGTCGGGCACGTAGGGAACGACTTGCCTGAATGCTCCGACGGCTAGCAAAACGGGCGTGCACGCGACAATATTCAGGACAATGAAGACCATTTCAATACCAGGAGGTTCCCTCTATTAATTAACATATAAGAAACCAATCGGACCGAAAGATTCTGCAGCGTACCCATATACCGTAATTCATGGCGTCCATTATTCGGAAAATGACCATAGCCATGTGGTACGAACAAGCAACGTCGACATAAAACAGAAACCGTATAAAATGGCCGTAGGTGAAGTGACCGACGCAATTATTTATCCACGGACAATGGTGGTCTAAACTTGGTTAGTTTGATTCAAGCAATTTCAATGATTGAGAGACAAACCCATTCTGAGGACACATCTTACGGACGTCTGTGCATCAGCTGGTAGGCACACGACTACAAGTAATGCTCACCGGTCGCACTGACTACAATGGTGCGTCCTCGGCGGCTTATATACATCGCATACGCGACAATAACGTGGTTTTCCAGTCAATCTCTTGACTTCATGAGCCTCGTTAAAATTAGGGCGCTACACCGCAGAAACGAGAGTGTCAAACGATGAGAACAATTTGTATGACATTACTGCTCACCCATCGCGTCGGCACGCTCCCAGGATCTGCATTTACACATAGAAAATAGTTCCAAAGCAAAAGTCCCACTAAGATACTGTCGTACTCGTGAGATGGACGGATGTCAAGACAGATGGTGCGGATGCGAACTTGAACGGAACCAACAAAACCAGGAGATCGACCGATAGCTCTCGCCCATACCAAGGCCAGATAATGAAAATTTGCGACGAATAAGCAATAAAACAAATCAAGCAAGTCACAAATCCGACAACTATCCGGCCGAAAATGGGATGCATAGAGCAGACACAATGGAAACCAGCAGAACAAGATACGGTAAGCAGTAAGCAAGCTCAAGATGTCTACGTTCTGTACAGAGTCATAGTTACTCATTACACATCACGTGCGTGCCTACACGGCCACGTGGACCGTTGACCGTTGTTTCTCAACCTCTCAGTCACTCAGCCGCTATTGTTATAAAGATTCGTGCGAGTGGCAGCACGACTGACAAAAAAACAAGAATCTCAGTGCGCGGAAAGTCCTACATATCTACATGTAGATGCGTTCGCGCAACGACGAGATCGCGAACGGTACGGGATGTGGGAGAGCATGGAGAGCAGCGGAATCTGCGGTACCAGCGTGGGAAGTATACGTACACGTACAATGCGTGCACATAGACTATGTTTCATTCCTTTTTAGCATCGGAACACGAGCGAGTGGAGAGGGAAAAGAGTAGGTTACAGCACACGATCGCGCGCCGTCGACGTGAACGCCGTCGAACGCGCGGGCGAGTAAGCGGCACAGTCTCATTACTGCAGACATCTTGGGGTAAGGACGACGCGGGCATGCAATAGTGTTGATTACCGGATATGCAAGTATTGTACGCGGTGCTATGTTCAACAAATGCCCTTGACCGTCGACCGACCAAGTGCCAGTGGACGCTCCAGGAGCCGAAGGATGTTGGACGCGTATATGTAATTCAGAGTCTGAGGCGCTCTCCTACGATTTCAAACTAATCGCTGTCAGACAGCGATCTTTCGGTCCCCAGTGTAGAAGATCCATATAAAACGGGGCCTCAAGGTGCGTGCCCGACTTGAGCTTTTCCCGACCTCTGAAGCCGGGGTAATAGTGCTAGATTGTCATGATGATAGCAGTGTTCAAACTACATCTCATTCTTGGCCTTCTGGTTTCATGCGCTTTCGCGTCGTTCACGGCGCCCGCCGAGACTCTGTTTCCCATGCCCAAGTGTCAAGGCTTGGATCTCGAAGAGGCAACCGTCTCCCAACTTCAGGACTGGATGTCGCGCGGCCTGTTGAACAGCAAACAACTTGTTGCCTGCTATGTACAGCGAATCCATCAGGTCGATTCTATGATCGAGTAAGTCTTACCTTCTGCTATGATCATGTCGCATGCTCAGTCGTAAATTCAAGGTCTGTGATTGAAATTAACCCAGATGCCTTCGTTATTGCTGACGAGCTCGATCGTGAACGAGAGGCTGGCTTCGTTAGAGGTGGGATCGTTGAGACGTGTTTTATTGCCTGTAGTACTTACCTTGACTCTGAAAAAAGGGCCCATGCATGGAGTGAGATTTTTGTTGTTTTGTTTTTTGTCCTTTATTACAGCCACTAACTTTCGAGGATAAAGATACCGGTGCTAGTCAAGGACAGCTACGCTACAGCAGACAAGATGCAGACCAGCGCAGGCTCTCTTGCCCTTGTAGGCTCTATTGTGCCTCGTGATGCACATGCTGGTATAAGTCATACCCTCTTTTTCTCGACCATTCATTGAAAATTGCCAAGTCAAACTCATGCGTGAGGCGGGCGCGATCATTCTGGGACATAGCAACTTGTCAGAATGGGCAGAAATGCGGTCGACTTCGTTCTCTGAGGGCTTCAGCGGGCGCGGTGGTCAAGCTCGAAACTCGTTCAATCTCACTCAGAAGCCTGGCGGGTCGTCTTCTGGATGTAAGTGTTCACCGCATTCTCCTGCTTCCTTAGATCTGAGGATCCTGTAAAGCGGCCCATGCCGTTTCTGCGAATCTAGTGACAGTCGCGTACGGGTAGGTGCATCCGTGTTGTTAACAGGACGAGCCATCCATCATTTTTTTTTCTGAAGAACTGAGACGGACGGTTCCATCATGTAAATTCATTTTTGTTCTCGAAGCCCAAACGACATTCTTAGCCTCTCAAGATCACCTGCGGAGCGTGCCTCTATCATCGGTATCAAAGGAACCGTTGGCCTTGTCAATACCTTGTAGCCGTATCATTTAAAATTGCTCATTTTTTCATATCTATTCTAGATCTCCCGTGCAGGGATCATCCCAGAAAGCCACTCGCAGGATACATTGGGCAGTTTCGGGCGGACCTTCGAGGATGCCGTTATTGCCTTTCAAAGTCAGTTCCTCTGCTTCCTACAAACTTTCCTGGTCTCATCAGAGGTCGTGGTTCATTTCCAGCCATCGTCGGTATCGACCCTCGCGATCCGAAGACTTTCGAACAGGAAGGAAAAGCGCTGCGCAACTACACAGACTACCTCTCCAACAAGACTGCGTTGCAGGGTGCACGTGTGGGTCTTGCTTTGCTAACCCATGCTGTGTGCGCTTTTGGCTGATAGTTGCTGTATTCAGTTCGGTATCCCCTGGAAAGTTTGGACCACTCCCTCGACGAAAAACCAGTTACCGACACTGCTGGCCGCACTCAACGTGATCGCGGAGGTGTGTTCATTTTTTAAACTTATTACAGAAGCATGGAAAGAGCAGAGTTCTTCTGGCAGGCAGGTGCCACGATATACAACAATACGGAGTACAAGTACGCTGATATCATGGTTAGCCCTGATGGTAGGTGTAGCTAGCAAGTTCAAATTGCCAATTTTTCTGCACGACCATCAGCTAACGCTCGTTGCCCCCAGGCTGGGACTGGACATATGGTCCCTCGGCGAACATGAGCGAATACACGATTGTGACGGTGGATTTCTACAACAACATACGTGACTACCTTTCTGAGCTCAGCAACACGAACATTCGCTCGCTCGAGGACATCATGGCCTTCAATGACGTATACACGATCCTCGAGGGTGGTATTGCGGTATGTTGGCGGGCACGATGCATCCTGTGATGACTTGAAATAATGGTTTTTGACTGCCTGGCTGCACAGAATTCGACTCCGGCCTTCGAGTCGGGCCAAGACGGCTTCGCCGCCAGTCTAGCGACACACGGTGCCTACAATGAGACCTACCACCAAGCCCGAGTATGTCTTTGGCTATATCTGTCTCCCAGTCCGCCTATGTAGACCATCTGACTCCCTGAATCTCGTGCATAGGATTGGATTCGTTACTCTTCGCGAGAGATGGGCATCGACTACGCGTTGAATTACACCACAAAAGACGGTGACAATTTCCTGCTTGATGCACTGCTGGTGCCGTCCGACGACAACAGCCCGGCCACAAATGTGCCCGCGCAGGCCGGATACCCTATGCTTACGCTCCCTGTCGGGTTTGACAGCTATAGTCAGTTTCGTGATTTTCTCTGGTGGGACTGACATTGACGAACGAGTCTTAGACTGTCCTTTTGGCCTATCGCTCATCGGCACGGCATATTCAGAGGCAGGGCTGATCAAGTATGGCTCGGCCATCGACGATGCGCTAGGTGTACGCCGCCGCAAGCCTTACTTCTATGAGTATGGTGCGACAAACATACCCGTCCTTCAGGGACGTGCACCCTAAAAACGAGGATCTCCAGCAAACGCGGTGACGAAGCCACCAGATACACATGTACTATCTATGTCTTCGTACAACGCCAGTTGAATGATCTCATAAAGTATATAAGTTGTTATATACATGGGATCCAAATGACATATAGCTGAACAAATTTGAATATAATTATCAAAGCTTAGCCTGTGCCCTTGTTCGTCTTTCATGTTGCTCTTGCAAAACGCGACGCAACGACTTGCCAGTAGGTGTCTTGGGTATCTGTACCGTGACATAGTAGGTGAGAGGAATGCACCTGCTACGGTCAGAATAACAGTTTCAGCACGCACAGCTGTGACGACCTCAATACCCCCGCGCAACCACTTCTGTTTGCTGAGCATTTGTCGGTGCCAATCATCGAGTGATTTGATAGTAGCGTCTGTGCTTCTCCGAGCGCCCGCATCGCTCAGGACGACCCACGCTCGTGGGACTTTTTCATCTGAAATGCGCCCTCCGCTGACGCCAGCTACAGATGCATCGACGATCAGCTTATCAGGATGGGCCAACAGCACGTCTTCAATTTCCTTTGGCGAGACCTGCACGCCCGAGACCTTCAACGTGTCCTGGGACAACCATGAATACCGGTTCGGCTCTCAATGCATTCAACACACACCTTGACGCGGTCTTCATAGCTATGTTTCGCATGAGACCTCAGATTTCACACACACAAAACATAAGTATGGGTACTTACAAGAAGTAAATGCCGTCTTCCACATGAAACCTGTCTCCTGTGCGCAACCAGCCACCGCAAAAGGTTGCCTTGGTCGCCCGCTCGTCGTTCCAGTATCCTTGCACAACACTGCTTCCCCGCAGCCACAACTCCCCGACCGCCCCGTCATCCACATCTTTGCCATCTTGAACCAACCGCGCTTCGAGACCGGGAAGAAGGATACCTGTGGCTTCTGGACGAAGGCGGACGGCGCCATCAAGTAGGCCGTTTACCGACGGTTGTTGAATGGCGCTGATTGTCTGTCCATGTCGAATCAGCCTGGTAAGGTTTGCAAGCAAGACATTGTTGTACGTACACCTTCCGACATTCCATAACCTAAGAATAAGGGATAGCAGCGGAAATCGGAATGTAGCCAGCCAACAATTGAATCTTAACGCACCATTAACGAGACCAAAGCCCTCTCTCAAGACACCGCGCAACTTTGTCACCACCTCTGGTGGCAGATACGCACCTCCACAATTTACAACGATGATACACTGCAGGTCATCAGGCTTCACCAGTGGAGAGTTGACCAACTGCAACATCATTGACGGTACAAGTGCCATATGTGTTATTTGGTACCTGCATATTGGTACGTTGGTTCACGTAGCTTGCAAAGTCTGCGAATTTCCAGACCAACTGACCTTTGCACGGTCTGTAATGCTCGTTTTAAGTTCCAGCGCGGTACGAAAATACACGTGGAGGGAATCAGGCAGGGCCGAAAGCAGTACAAATGAAGTCCGTATGTGTGATACATGGGCAGGACTGCGAGAGCCAACGGAATGCCTTCTGGCGTGCTGAGTTTGGAAGGCTGGAAAGACGTTCAATTGTACAAATTGTCAGGAGTACCGCAAGGACGTACTAGTGCCACGGCGGCAGTGGCTTGACCCACGATTAAGTGCTGTAAGCTTGCATATATCACATTGCCATGAGTGACCATAACACCTATACAAGTTGCCTATTACACTTCGACTCAATGGTCAATTGCAAGTGTTTACTCACCTTTGGGTGCACCACTAGTCCCGCTTGACAGAACCAGATAAGCCAACGTGCCTGCCTTGACCAAGCGCGGTTGCGCGATCGGTATACTTTCCACATAAACGGTCTCAATCATGTCTCTCAAGCTCATATGGTCATCTGCATTTCTGTCCACAACATAGACCCGTGATGGTGACAGCCCTACTTTGCTTGCGACCTTCATTGCGGGCGCTAGCAGACTCTTGGATACGAACAGCCGGCTGATCGTACACAGGCGTGCCGCATACTCAGCTTCAAAGACTGTTCCAAATGCCGGGAGCAACACGAAGGGCACGGCAGCAGCTAACAACGCGTGGATCACAAGCGAAGTGCCCTGGATGAGTCGTGCTTAGACCCCTTGCAACAATCAAGACTGTCGCGGTACCTAACACTCACCGATGAATTTTCGCACATAATGCCAACCATGTCGTCGTCGCGCAGGTCGAGTCCTGCATGACGCCTGAAGAATGTCGCTGCAGCCAGCACCCGTTCCTTGAAGGCACGGAACGTCGTCTTTTCCCCTGTTGCTTCATCGATGTAGATTGTGAAGTCCGGCCATGCAGCTTGTTCTGGTCGTTCGAACAGAAACTCGTGGACGTTTCGGTCAGGAGCTGGAGGGGGAACAGGGTACAACGACTTGTATATGCGCATGGCTCGGGGTTTCTGTCGACTACTATGAGTCGTAAACTCCTCGGTTGTTGGCACAAGCGAGGGGCGGGAAGGTCGTAATTTGAATGGGGACGTGGGGTTTATCTGTCGGCATTCATATTTCTACCTTGCCTTTGTGCACCATGTACCAGCGTGACCACTCGGGCTGGCAATGCGCTCATTTGCCGGTTCGAAAGAAGATAATTTGGAGACAGCGTGACCCGAGCTTGCGAGGGACTCACGCAGTTGTAGGACAAGATAAGTCGTGGATCTCGGGATGACTCCGCATGGTCACGTGACTTCTCTTTTCCCTCTCACACGTGCCACGCGTAGCCTCAGGACGCGCTCGAAGAATTTTCCTTCGTACGTTCACGTCCTCAGATTCCCCTTCGCTTTTTCTCTTTGTTCTCGCATTATTTAACATCATGCCTGCCATCGTCAACGATAACTCGCGTCCTAACTCCCCCGAACACGACAATAGTCAAGGCGACAGCACACAGCGCGACAGCTCACAAACCTTGCCTCGTGGGCCTTTGAACCATCCTGCTGTCGACGACGCATTCCAGGCGAAGTATATCAGACCTCCACCCAAGATCGCTTGCACGGAGGCGCCACTCAACGCACATCTAATCTACAACCGGCAGTCAGACACGTTCAACACCTTTCAAGTTGACGCATCCCTTTTCTACGCGGCTAGCGCCGACGTCGATCCCCAGGCAGAGCCCGGAGAGCCCCAGCGCCCTCTTTATGAGTTTTCTCCTGCAGAAATACGTACTTTTGCAACAGATGCTGATTTTCGTAAGAAATACGAGGATTACTTGGAGGAGCGCGATTTGGGCTCCAAACTGCCCGACGACCTCATTCTCGCCATTAACGATTTTCACGAGAGGCAGCTAGATGCCACGGGCACGCGTCAACCGCTAGGCCCATCAAACGCGTCCAACGCACCCTCTGCCTCGATGGCAGCGTCAGGCACCGCTGGCGGCAGGTCCAAACAAGTTTCGTATCTCGGTTTCATCAAAGAGAACACGCGCGTTTTCACCGAGATCGACTATCTCGGGGCCAAGGCCAAGATAGTTTTCCCTGAGGAGTACCAGGCAGCCGTTATCAACGGTCACCACCTCTCCCTCCGCCTCCTTCTCAGCGACGTCATTCGTTCGTTCATGGGTAAGCACACCACCATCCCAGTCAAGAAGTCCACCGCTCGCACCATGGACGACGAGGGCAAGCCACGCTACGAATACTTTATCGACAACGAAGCCGCCGTAGCAAAGCTGGGCCCCGATCAATTGGACAACGGCCTACCGAACCTCACTTATCCACAATGGCTCGACGCGACGGACAACATGATCGCGCTGACAACATTGGTCTGCCACGCCGGGTCCAAGGGAGTGTTCGCCGAGCACTGGACTAACCATTTCACGTTTTTTCGCGGTACAGAAAACCCGGAGATCACGTTTCCGATCTGGTTCTCCCTCGAGCGCGAATTTGCTGAACTCGTTCGCACTAGTCACGCTTTCAGCGCGCCACTTTGGAAGCAAGAACTCAGCTCCACGTTACGCCTCGCTAAGCTCTCCGGACTTTCTCTCACGTCTTCGGTCGCTAACGCTTTTGCTGCCAAGCGTCCAGCGGGTCCTAGTAGTGACGAGCGAACTACTAAGATCGCCAAACTCGCACCACGGACATTTCAGACACCCGTCCAGTCCTTTCGGCGCCCTACGGCACCCACCAATGGCAATTTTCCCTCCCGGGCCGTCTGTTTCGTTTGCAAAGGCGACCATAAATACAGCGAACACCCGCGAGACCAGACGCGCGACGCCAACGGCAAGACCTATTACGCCGTTATCTCTAACGACGGCATCCTTCTCCGCGCCTCGGACAGCCGCGAGTTTTGCATATCATTCAACATCAAAGGTACCTGCGCACACAGGCATGGTTGCGAGCGCCTCGACATCTGCTGCTCCTGCGGTTCCGACAAACACGGCCTTCTCGGTCCTGGAGGTTGCGGTTCCAAACACGGTAATTGAGCACACACACATCGCTCCAATTTCCCCCCTTTGCATATCCCGTAGCCCACATACATTCATCTCCGATACCCAGCATTATATTCCCGACATTTTAGAATCACTGCTCACAGAATCTAACGCACTCGAACCTTCTGACATTTCCCCTTTCGCTCACGCACTCCTTCCACATAGATTTTTAAAATACACGAACTTCCAACCTTCAGTTCTTTCACGTCCTCTCCCTCGCAATTCATCGCCTGAACATGTTGCTTTGTATAATAGAGTATGTACTCCTTGGTCTCCGGATGGATTTGCGCGCGCACTCGAACGCTTTAACTTATTAGATAAATATTCGCTCTTAGTTACCAATCTCGCATCAGGATTTCCCCTTGGTCACTTGCCACCTCTCTCACATTCCATCATACAAAAGAATCACCCTTCCGTCCTCCAATACCCCTCTCACGTGCTCGATTATCTTGTCAAAGAACGCTCCTTAGATCGCATGTCGGGCCCCTTCTCACTAGAGGAGGTGGAATCCATTTGCCGTGGTCCCGTGTGGGTCTCTCCCCTCATCGTCTCTGTCCAGGATCAAGGCCCCGGCATCCCAGACAAGATCCGAATTTGTCGCAACCTCTCAAAGGTGGACACCCGCTCGCGACGTTCATTCAACGATCTTATGACGAAAGCCGAATTCCCGACGCGTTTTGATTTCGCATGGGATATCGCAAACATCGTGAGTCTTTTCCCTCTCATCCATTTCCTTTTATATATTATATTTCTCTTCACACGATTTCATTTATTCTTCCCTACATACCACTTGGTTTTCTGGTGTTTTCCCCCGCCCGCGTCTCATTAGCGCGGGCCTCTCTATACCGTCACACACCAGGACGGTCTCTCTACTGTGTGCACCCCTCGCCACGGCCTACCTGCCACACCTCGGCCCTACCGTTCATCTTCAGATGACCTCCTACACGTTGCACCTATAAGCGCCCCATCTCCTACCCTATCTCGAATATCATACACTACCACATAATTAACATACCCTCTCCCCTTCGTCGCCTATCATTTTCCTTATCCGCAGATTCACACCTCCCTTCTTAACTCGAACCGTCCCTCACACAACGCGGTCCCTAAAACGCCTTCTACAGGTCGCTAATGCCCCCCCTGGCACCCAAGCTTGTCCTTTCGACCTCAGCGCGTTCCATAGAACGTGCCCGGTCCTTCCTGAACACAAGTGCTTCCTCCCGGTTCAGGACGCCTCTGGCCGCTTCTGGATCGACCATAACCACTGCTTTGGCGCCCAACCAGCCAGCAGCAACTCGGGCATGATAGCCAACGCCATGGTCGACATCATGGAGGCGTCAGGTATTGTCCCCACCACGAAATACGAAGACGACCTTAATGTTTTCCGTTTCCCATCCACCTCCGGCCGCTTCACCGACGGGGCCTTCCGATACGACTACGACCGCGACGAAGTACTCAGACGAGTGGCGGATCTCAGCCCCGACTGGAACTTGGAGAAGACGGGCACGAAATTTGACTCGGTATTCGACTCGCTAGGCTTCTCGTGGGATATTCCGGGTCGTACAGTACGCCTCATAGAGAAGAAACGACTGAAGTATTTAGCGCGTCTCGAGTCCATACTCACGCGCGTGGGCGATCCTTGCCTAAAAACCTCTGCTCTGTCCCTCCTCGACATACAAGTTGTTCATGGTACACTCATACACATCGCATTTGTACACCGTGACGGCTACTCCCGTCTTCCCCCCTTCTCGGCCTTCATGGCAAAGTTCAAGGGAGATGCGTTCCGCAAACTACACGCCACCCCCTCTGTCATCACCGCGCTCAGGTGGTGGGTAGACCGCCTTCACTCCCCACTTCTGTCGCGTAAGCTACTCCCGCGTCGCGATCTCACGGACCTTCGTGTCTATGTAGACGCTTCCACGGACTGGGGTATTGGTATCGTTATCGGTAACCAATACGACGCTTTCCGCAACACCGCCACCTGGCGTGCACCTGGACGGGACATCGGCTGGCTCGAGTCCATTGCACTCGAATTCGTCATTTACGCTCTTCGCGCGCTGGGCCACACCGACTGTCGCCTACTTATTCACTCAGATAACATGGGCGTCATAGGAGCTTTCGGTAAGCTGCGTAGTCGCAACCCGGAAATCAACCTTTCAGTACGGCGTGCCTATGATATTCTCGCTTCCGCCGCTATCCAAATTCAAACAGCCTACATTCGCTCTGAAGAAAATCCAGCTGATGCAGTCTCGCGTGGAGACTTCAGCGCAGCTGGTCAGCGCTTCCAACCGCTGTTTCACATTCCGGATGAAATCGCATCTGCTATAGAGCGTTTCGATCCGACGAAACATTCCTGCCCTCTCGATGTTGTACGTGCACTTCTACACGTCATCCTCTCTGCATCACTCACTCATACTCACACCACCTAGACCTGAGTTTACAGATCTAACTCCGGTGGTACGTCCCACCGCTGGCGACGCGTCATCCACGCATTCGCGCACGCCAGAAACACAGACCTATCGGAAATTCTCATTCGCTCATGTCACACCACCCATTTTCCTACCCCCTTCATCACACGACCTCGCGGACACTCAGCTACCTTCTCCTTCACCTCGCATACGCTCCTTTGCAAACACATTTGTCCCTCTGCCGGCACCTTCATCCTACGCAAGCCACTCATGCCACATTATACCTCGGCACACATTTGACCCTCCGTCACGGTACAAAATACTCCCTTCGCGCACCAACCGACCCCCTGCACCGGCGCTCGATATTCAACTTGCCGCCCGTCTACAGCCCCCAGATCACCGGCATTTGCTCATGAACCTTCTGCGACCAATCAAGCCTCGCACGGCGCGTGAGGAGAACTGGATTGCACCTAGCCCTCTCCGCCCCAACTGCGCAGCAGCAGACCGCATCTTTCTATGGAAAACTCCAGCCGCCCTCGCGCTCGACGAATCCCTTAGAGAGGAATCTGATCGCCTTCGCGAAGGATTCTGGCGTTCCCTCAAAGAGTCTTACGCCGAGGCCACTCGCTCCTCTTATGGAGCGGGCTTACTTCGCTTCAATCAGTTCTGTGATTGGCTCGGTATTAACGAGGCACGTCGCATGCCTTGTGATGCTACACTACTAGCTTCTTTCATTGGTTGGTGGGCGGAACGTACTTCCGGACCTGCAATTAACAATTGGCTGTCAGGCCTACATGCGTGGCACGTAGTCAACCGCCAACCCTGGAGGGGAGACGACCCACTCATACGTTTAACTCGACGTTCAGCCAAGCGTATGGGCAGACATTTCAAGAAGCCCCCGCGGGACCCAGTGTCCTGCACCCACCTACGGAAACTGGGCGCCGCTCTCGACACCTCCATACCTATTGACGCGGCCATCTGGGCCTGTGCCCTTTCCTTATTCTGGGGTTGTCGCCGCTCTGGTTAGTTCTCTAACCCCTAGTCACCTTTCCGATCTCTTACTTACCAAACTCCAGGAGAGCTTACAGTTCCCTCAGTCAAGCTGATTGACCCCTTACGACACATCACCGTACAGAACGCCCAGGTTGTTTTTTCCGATACCGATTCAGACCTCCCCGCAGCCTTCTTCTGGATCCCATGGACCAAAACCACAAAAGAAGAAGGCGCTCGCATTTGCCTCACGGCCCGCGTGGGCGACGCGTTTCTATGCCCGCGCGCCGCACTCTGGAATCATTTCAAGGTGGTCAATAGCTCGTTGCCTCCCCACGCCCCGCTCTTCGCCTACACGGCCGACTCGACCTTTCGTCCACTGACGAAAGACATCTTCCTTAAGCGTTGTAACGATATTTGGCAAGCCGATGAGGGCTGAGGAAGGCGCCTAGACGAGAAACCCCTGGGGGAAAACCAACCAAACACCTCCTACTACGCCTCGCGAGTGCAGAGGGGGGCGCGCCAAGGGACGGACAGACGGCTTGTATGCCGAATATGTATGTTTATAAAAGATTAAGGGAAAGTAGTTGATTTTTAAAGACAAACGAGAGTATAAAACGCGACGCGATCGGCCTCCTTCCTTCGCTACATACAGTAAGCCTTATATACTGCCCGCTACGTCCTTCACCCTCTAGTGCCGTGTAGTTCAGACCCTTGAAGTACGCACGTATGCTGCTGCGCCACAGTCCTTCGACTGTCGCTCTACGTCACGACTGTCTGAATGTAGGACGAAACAACAAATAAAATTCGACGCATCTTCGAAGTCCAGATGCACGCGAGACAACGCGCTATGTCACCTGACCGCGCTATGAGTGCGCGCTCTTGCCTCATGTGGGATACCCCGCGCGCTCTTGAGTCTCGAGTCCAGTCCAGACGCCCTTTTGAGTGCCAACGGGCGGCGTCGTAGTCACATAGCTGTAGACAGCTGTGGACGTTGTCGTGACGCGTGCGCTACTACGCCTTATACCTCACGCAATGAGGCCCAGCCGCGACACGGCGCGTTATGCGCGATCACGTGGTCCGACGCGTGCATGGTTGTAAGTAAGGTCGCCGCGCTACAGACTTTTTTTTTTTTTTTTTTTTTTTTTTCCGCGCGCAGTAAAGACCAGTTCACAAATCCCGGCCCATTGCTATTCAAACGTCGGCGGATTCCGAAATCGATAGCATCGTTATGTTTCTAGAGCCAGCGATGAATATGTATAATTTTAACAGGTGCTGTGCATTCTTCTCTCTCGGGTATGCATCACATAATCTCGTGGACGAATTCAACAGGTATAACAGTACACACAGCCTAATATTGATGTGGCCCGACGTTGCACTGAATGTTCAAACAGTATTTCGAATAGGGTTTGGCGTACCGATTCAATATGAAAGATGTTCCTGTTCACATTGTTCGCGGAAGTTTGAAGGTCCGTCGGAATCCCTGTGATGATTTATGCATCTGCAATGTGAGACCTAGGCATTTCTCGAAATACATACATATAAGCTGCGCAGGATGAGGAAATGGATGCCGTGGATACGACTATACTTTCAGCACTCGCCATGGGGGTCCTCGATACAAGGTACATGCTGTTTTTTTCTAGTTTTTTTGTGTCCTTCTGACCATGAATGATGAATATCCACAGTATCGGCGTGATCTATGATATGCAGGTTGTGGGGATTTTGTTGGTTCTGCCTCTTCTTTTCCTTGTTACCTGTTCTGACCACTTCATTGTGTACTAGTCTTCACGGAAGTAAGGAGCTGCTGAAGTTTATTTTTGTGTGGACGAGTAGTATTGACATGAACCACCCTTAGTTGTGATGGTGCAAGGATGGTTTTACTTCAGCACATATTTACACAAATATCATGTGTCAATCAAAATTATGGTGCGTCCGTTAATTATATATCTCATTGTCTCGTTCAAGGCCTATTGAATCTCCTTCGAAGGTCGCGGTTATTCTCGCTCTGGACACGGCGCAAGTACTGATGCTCGCAGGTGCGATGTTTTATAATATTCCGAGCGTCTATTGACTGGCTCGCAAGTCATGGGATACTAGTATCTAGTGACAGGTCCGTACATTGGTAGCCCCATCGCTTTTATCACGCTCTCAGTTGCGCTACTATATACTGGGTTTACAAACACAAACAAGACATTGTCACTGTCCTGCAATTGTTTGAGAAGGGGAAATTAGTTTTGTATGTTTTAATCGAGATTTTGGAGTTACTTCTGGACTGATGTTCATTCTTGTAGATACCGGCTTGCCATTGTGCAGCAAAGTCTAGGGAATACCATCGCATTGATCATACAACAGCAGGTGTCTCGCTCCCGCTGATCTCTCCGTTGGCCGAGAAGTGAATGAATGAACATCCAGTTTCTACTGCTGGAGGATCTACAGATGTGAGCGGCCCCTGAGTGCCATGTCATGCGAGTATTTAGCACATTCTCAGTATGCCACTTGAATAAAATCTCGTATTGGGTTACCCTTGGTGTAACAGCCATTCTGGTGAGTGTCTAGTATGGATCGCTGATGTAAAATTGATCATCTGCTTTCATAATTAGTCTCTACTGAGCAGTATCGCAAATGGTGAGTCTTCCTCACCCTCGTGTTGATTTTTGCTCCCTGCTGAGAATGATTGTGCCAGCTACGGCAATAGCTATGTTGACCCAACGCGCTGGGTGGTCTTCTTTCTCTCATAATAATGGACCCATGATCGATCAGTGATCTATGTACTACATAGTCGTACTATTCTTTGAACATCTGGAAATGCATGCAGAATTATATAGGGCCACATAGGTTGTATTAGAACTATAATGCCATTGTTAACCTCCCTCTATATAATTCACCATTTTTACCAGAGTCCAATAAAAACGGCTGTTTTATGACCTTATCGGCCAACAGTCCTATATAAAAGCGCTGACATTTCGAAGAGATCCATCAATAGAACACACGTATCACGCATCAAGGCTCGGAACATGGGAATCAAGAACGGACCACAGTGCCGTTTAGTCATGTTAGCCCCATAAATGGCAATCAATCCACATCTGAAAATGTTGCATAAATAATATATTTATGCCACAGAAACATAAATACATAAATAGGAAAGGAGCGGATGCCACGAGAGTTCATGACAAGATAACAATTTCGACTGATTTCAGTAAAGAGGCACCAACTTGAATAAAATCCTCGTCAATCTGCTGAATGGGACAGCGCTTCCCCGGAGCTAGAACCATTTGAACGATTGCGGAAAGCTTCCTCCATTGCCTCGTAGTCAGCAGAGGTAAACATAAACCCATCTTTTTTAGAAGTGTGGCTACCACCAGGCTTAGCGAGCTTCAGACCAGATCTAAATACAACATAAGCTTTAGCCAGCCCCCACGTCCATATAACCGGATGCACTTACTTCATGTTCTTCAGTGTATCACGGCGTAGCTGACTTACAATGTCAGCTCTGCCCGGCTCAGAGGACCATGAGTGCCAATTTTGCAACTCTTTCAGAAAACCCCTATAGACGCCTTCATACCCCTCTTCCGAAAATCTCACCCCCTCGAGCGTCCCTTCTGAGTACTCCTGAATAGCGCAACAGATCTGTAGCATGTGCCATTACCACAGTGAGACATTTCTCGAAGGGCTACTATAGGGCAGCATAACTCACAGCGGCACAGGACCAGGCAATAGCCGGCATAGGAGCCATGTCATCTTTGAAGTACGCTGACCAAAAGAGCCCATCCGACTTATCCTTATTGTTGAACCACACCAGCCGCAGAAGATGCGAAATGGCTGGATGTCCAAACATTAAGCCACGGTCTGCAATGGCTTCTGCGAAAGGATTCTAAACATCCTTTGTTAGATTGTTTTTTGCTTACAGAAGTTCGGACTTACTGCAAAGATAAAACAGGGCTTTCCTTCGCTGTCCTCTAGAAGGGCTTCCACCAGTTTGCAATTCGCTTCAATGCCTTCCGAACTCGTTGGATCGGAGTCAAATCCATAAGATTTTTGAACGACCAAGCGCGCCTTGGTCTTCATCTCACCGTGCAGCTGACCAACTCGAATTACGATCTACTCATTGATTTATTGAGTATAGTGAACAGCAAATCAGAGTAAAGAACACGTCTTACCAGATCCTTTTCTTTGTCAGTAATCTCCACGTTGTCTTCCTTAGAGTAGTGGTGCGTAACACGACAGGTTTCTAAGGCCAGGCCCCAAGCTTTAAGCGTCATAAGAAGCCGTTCTTCGGAATCTGGATAGGGATTCTCAAAGCACACTTGTGCACGAAGGATAATGAATGCGCGATTCAAAATTCTTTTGCGGACAGCAGTGAGGCCCTTGGCTGACAATGACTTACGAGCCTTTTTTGCAGGAGGCCCGCGTTCCATAGACGAGTCATCGGATTGGTCTTCCTCATTGAGAGAGAAGACGTCCAAGCCATTGAGCTTTGCCACTGCAATATCCTTTGAAGACAGACTCACATCATTAATCTTTTGTCTTCCGCAGCGAAAACAATATAAGTACTTGCCTCAGCGCCTCGTAGCTCTTGATATTCCGGATGCACGGTGTGAGCGCGGATGACTAACCTGGATCGTTTCTCCCGCATCACTTGGGTTTCTGGGCTGGTTGGTGGTGATGGAGTCCCCACATCTGAAGATACCCCATTAACAATGTCCTTATTCTGTTGTAATGCACCAGCACTGGTTTTGGAAAAAGCCGAGCCTTCAATGCACAGTTTTTGAGGGCAGAGAGCCGTAATCAGCCTATGAAAACTCTAACGAAATGGGTAACAAGTTACGCACCTTGGAGCGTGGCTGAAGGACCTTCTTGCCACTGACTCCTCAAGACAGGCTCTGATGCTCTGACCAGCGCTTTCTTGGTGGACTGAGTGCTTCTTTTCATGAGTGGTGGTCGGTTTCCACTTCTATGTGCTGGCGAAGGTCTAGAGGTAATCTATAACTCAAATAAACATGGTCAATGTTCGTGAAACATCTTCAATCGAGGAATATAAAATGGCGCACACTTCCACTTAAAGCCACGTCCAAATTGACATCCGGATAAGAGGTTAACTGTGCCGAATCTTGGCTAGTGATGTTTACGGAAAGCATCTGAGTCTGAGGAACGGCAATGAACCCTTCTTGATTATTCTGGCCTCCGGTCACGTTGGAAGTTCGCGCTGATAAAACAGGGAGGCCTCTGAAGGTTTGTTAAGATAAGATAGACTTAAAGCTGACTGTGAGGGAACGGAACACTCAACCGATTATAAGCATCCAAAAAATTCTCTGAATGGATAGTTACGGAGGCAACGATTAGAGAGGCTATAATACGCCATAACGATAATGGCTATACCTGGTATCTGACTCCCCGCCGGTGGTATCTGTGACTGCCAAGGTTGAAATAGCTGGTGAAAGCCTGGCAAGTCTCCGAATGAGTCTTGCAGATCTTTTTACGAGTGATAATCGAGATGAGGCGTATTTGGCATAATAATACAGCTTACCAGTTCCCATAGAAATGATGGGCTGGTTTACTTGAGCCCTGTACAAGACGGGGTCAAGGTTTTGAAAGCCGGAGTTTCGAGAATTCTCATTCAAAGGAACAAGACTTTGCAACTCTGGCCCACCTGGTTGACGCGTAAGTGAAGGACAGCCCGCTCAGAAATTCAGGAATACGTACTCATTCCATACGAGTTTTGGTGCTCCTGATGGGAGTTATAACTCATAGTGGTATCTAAACCATCGGGAAAAGCTCTGGCTGGGGCGGAAACATCAGAGTTTGGCACGGGCTCGCTTGACTGTGACTCTTTAGCTTTCATACGGCGGTCTCGAGATACATTTCGTTTTAATAACTCGGCATCTACTCGTTTTTATTTAAATGGGTTCAGCACACAGTACCAGAAGGATCTCACCAAATTGCTGTTTTGCCGCTGTTGTCCGAGGCTCCCGGAATCCGCAACCAAGAGGCGGAGGTGGTTCCTGAAGAGAATAATCCATAGATTGTGCTGCAAAAATATTTTTTCAGATAGAATAGATTGTCAAGAGAAAAGACAGTTTTTTTTTTCAGAAAAAAATGGTAGTGTGCAAGTTGGTTTCAAGGGAAAGATGGGCGTAAAAAACAAGAGAGTCGTAGCACGCACCACGCAAAAAATTCTAAGTTTGATTCTGGCGCCTAGCCCTTCTCCTCGTTCTCCTCTCCCGCTACCAACTGTAACACCATCATGTCGTCCTCTACTTGCTTGCCACCAGATCAATGTCCCTATTGCCTTGAGTTTTTCGGATCTTCTGCTAAGAAGCGACAGCACCAGTCTAAAGCCTTAGCCTGCCAAAGAAAGCTGAGAGCACGTCTTGACGAAATCACCGTGGAGTCTATGCGTCAGGTTCAATGTCCTAGTAAGCTTACAATGGCCTGCCTACAGGAGACCTTCTAATTTTTGGTGCGATAAACCCTCCCAGCTGGGTGGATCACCAAACTCCCAGAAGACCAGCCTAGTAGCATGGATGTAGATCCTCCAGAATATGCCGCTCAACAAGATAGCGCTCAAAGCCCTGATTTATCCCAGCATCTGCTGTCGGAAAATCTGTCCTTTCAATCTGAAGACACTGAAGATTTTGAAGCCGATGCCATACCACCGAGCGTCATGACCCCGAGCATCAACACAACCTTATACCCCAGGTGTAGATGTAACCAGCGGCATACAATGAAGAACGCGACAACAGGCCTTCTATAGCTACAAGAACGGTACTTACCAGGATTCGAACCCATGACCGCGATTAGAGAAAGGATTCACAAACAACAAGTCACGACATCATAATTATATACAACGATTGATGCGCACATTTGAGAGATGATCATGAGTGACAACTAGCACTTAAGAACAATCGGTTTCACTCGATAAGAATTGGTCTGGACACAATCTCATTGATGAGTACTTAAAGCTTACTGTACATACGCATGTATTCTGCACAAAACCTCTTGTATTCTATACTCGAGATCTAGCCACAGAATCAGAACCAGTCTTTCTTGACATATCAACTGATCGAGCCACTCGTGTCTTCCTTGTCTCGTCAAGGTTCAACCTCAACTCTATCGGTATCACGTTACAGACACGTCTACACCCATCGCCTTGAGGTTGCGTTCTAGTCTCACCAAAGTATCACATTACTGGTCGTCACATTAGGTAAAGTCGACAGTTTACACGACTCGCTCACTACCCAATCCACTCGCATCCACATGAAATTTCCATTGAGGAGCTTGAGCTGTGGTATCGAGATCCAGTGGAGTGTATACGGGAGCTCATTGGCAATCCTGTCTTTCGTGACGCTATGGCATACGCGCCTGAGACTCTCTATGAAGGTGCAGATGGGAAGACGCGTATAGTAAACGAAATGCATATGGCAGAGTGGTGGATGGATATACAGGTGCGGCAATATATCTTTATTCGAATTGACCGGTGCCTGTCGCTAATGTTTTTTTTGGTATCCTCAAAACAGCATCGCCTTGGACAAAAAGGCGCGACTATCGCACCAGTTATCTTATCCTCGGACAAGACTCAACTCACCCAGTTTCATGGGGACGTCAGCACGTGGCCTGTCTATCTGTCCATAGGGAACATCTCGAAAGAGGTCCGGTGACAAGGCAGCAGCCATGCCACCATGCTGATTGGGTACCTGCCCGTAGCGAAGCTCACTTGCTTGAGCAAGTCTAAGCAACAGTTCGAGCGGTATCGCCTATTCCATTACTGCATGTCTCTCCTCACAAAGACATTAGCAACTGCTGGGTGAAGTGGTGTTTTTATGGGTTGCGCAGATGGCATGGAGCGCTGGATCTGGCCAATTCTTGTGGCGTATGTTGCTGATTTCCCAGAGCAGTGTCTCATCTCTTGTTCGATGGAAAGTTGCTGTCCAATCTGCATTGTACCATCCGACCAGCGTGGGACTAATGTGCCTTATGACTGGTGCGACATGCGTGAGCATTTGTACTTACTTTCGCAGTCTAGCACCAGCCACTACGCTAGTCGCAATTGTAAAGATCGTGCGGAATCCCTAGGAATTCGCCCCATCTTCCCCCCTTTCTGGGCTCACCTACCGCACTGCGATGTGTTCCGGATCTACACACCAGACCTCCTGCATCAGCTTCACAAAGGCGTCTTTAAAGACCATCTGGTGAAGTGGTGCACCAAGATTTTGGGCCCGGACGAGTTGGACGCGCGCTTCATGTCTCTGCCCTCGTACAAAGGCCTTCGTCATTTTTCCAACGGTATCTCCGGTGTCTCCCAGTGGACAGGCACAGAGCATAAGGCTATGGAGAAAGTCTTTGTGCCTCTCATTTGCGGTGGCGTGAACGATCGCGTTATTCAGGTGGCGCGGGGTGCTCTAGACTTCATATTTTATGCCTCTCTGCATTCTCACACCCCCGACTCAATCTCTGTGCTTCGCGACTCGCTGAATGTTTTTCACACTCATAAGGACGTCTTTTTGGAGATACTATGTTACAATTCCAAAGGGGAACCGGAGAATGCTCGCGGTGCAGACCACTTCAACATTCCGAAGCTTCATTCCATGCAACATTATCCCGACTTCATACCCCTACTCGGCAGCGCTGACGGTTATAACACCGAGTCTCTGGAAAGGTTGCACATAGACTATGCCAAGAATGCCTATCGAGTGTCGAACAAGAGAGACTACACTGTCCAGATGACGCGGTGGTTGGACCGGCAGGAGGCGGTGGACCGCTTCTCACTCTACCTGCAGTGGCGCCGCAATGGCTCTTTCACTCATAATTCGAATATTGGCTCTGAGTCAGACCTCAGCTTGGGCTCTGTGGACGTTGAGACGGGTGAGGACGACCCTGCAATAGGCCTCGATGAGGGCGCGTTGTCCAAAGATGTCCCTGCAGCTCAGTTGGTGGAGACGTCAGAGCAAACGGAGCTCTCCGACGGTGGTGCACATTGGCAAGTCGCAAAAAGGCATCCAAGAGGTTGTCTGCACATCCCTGCTTCTGTTTTGGAGAGAACTCACGGCGCTTCTTATTTCGTTGAGGCTTTGCAGGCTTTCCTTGGGAGCAGAGGGTCCTCCTTTCGGGTTCAGCAAACAGATCGCTTCAACATCTATAGATGACTGCTTCTCCGTCTCCCCCGAATCCCGGAGGCAGGATCTGGACAACGTGATCTGGAATGCGAGATTCGCGCAAGCGCCGCCATTCCTGCTCACGGCCGGATGAAGGAGCAGCCGGGCTACCAAGATTTCGCGCTGGTGCGCACAGGGGAACGTAATCCGAGGACTGAGGGCGGACCGTTGGAAGGACTGTGAGTCGCCCGAGTGCGAGTGCTCTTCATGTTGCCAGATTTCTTTGGAGTATCAACTGCCAATAATGTCTTGGCCTACGTAGAATGGTTTACACCTTTTGCGTCGCCGGATCCTGTCTCAGGCCTCTATTCTGTCAAGCCCTCGACTCGACAGCGACATGCCTATGGTGAAATCATCGACGTCGCGCGAATCGTGCGCAATTGCATCCTCATCCCTTCTTACGGGCACCACAAGAAGCCTTCTTGGACCTCTCAAACGGTATTAGAGGAATGCGGTGTTTTCTTTGTGGCGCCGAATAGCGATCTCCACATGTTCGCCTTGCTCAAAATGGGGAAGGGCGTGCATAAGGTGTCACACCGTGCAGCAGGGCCGCCTGCTGCAGCTCTTTCTGCTTTATAGTGTCAAGACTCAGAGTGGTACCCTAAGGAGATGTGTTCGACATCGTCGCCACTGGACTTAAGCGCGCGACCAAAACGATCTGGAAAAGTAGTGTGAAGCAGCTCACCATCAAATTTGTGGCGCGCCTGGCTTTAGTAAAGACGCATTTTTCTAACGGTGACGTCTGGAAGACCGCGATCGAACAAGGAGTGCCGCTACTGTGCCACCTGCACCACTGCTCGACCGCAACACCATCAGCGGTGTTGCTTTCGACATGCCACAAGTCGACGTGGCCAATCGCCCAGCGTGCACATGGGAGATGCCGCATTACCGCCACCTGCATCGCCCTCTCCAGTGCCGCTCTCATCTGTGCCCTTAACTCCCACACCGTCGTCACCTGCCCCATCCACTGCCATACCATCATCCCCCCCAGGGTTCTGGCTACCACTGCCCGGCCCGATCTCTACATCGGCATTCAACGACGTTGGCCGCGCTGCGACTGATATGCTGCCGCGACCTGTACAACCGCCTGCAGCTGTGCCAACGGACCAAGCAAGCGTGGCACTGGCACAGTCGCCATCGCCCGCTGCCACACCGTGATTGCTATTCGGAGTTCCATGGTAGCTCGGTATGCAGGGGTCCTCACTCCACTCGTCGTCGCCGTCTGCATCCAGATGATCCTGATGCAAGTCCTCGATAAACTGACTATCCGAGCTGGTACAAATGATAAACGTGGGCCGTCGCATCGACTGCGATATCGACTGGTCTTCGACTGGAGTCAATGAATGGTCAATCACAGAAAGTGTATCGGACGAGGGCGCTTCAATGCTGCTGAACACATTGTCGAGCAACGTCGACCAGTCCGCTGAAAGCGACTCAACATTGTCCAAGTCAAGCTTAATGGGCTCCGCAAACGACCTCATTGAACGCGCCATACTACTCATGTCACTCAAAACATGACCCGGAACAGACGACGTCGATGGGCGCAGGTGTGAGTACCCAGAGTCCATGGATACGGATCGCAGCCGCCCAGTTTTGTCGGCTTCCATCGACATACTTCCCCATTTGTTGCGTTGGCTGCGGTTGACGGGGGTGGCACGGCCCACGTACTGGACAGGCCCGGTTCCCCATGACGAGGCAAGGAATGGAGCAAGTGGCAAGACAGGAACCATGCCAATCGGAGTAGGGATGTCTTCGACTGAAGTTGAATCAGAAATAGTTGTCGGTGGAGAATGGGAAGTGTGTCGTGACGCCATTGACTGATCAGAGAGGGTCGCCAAGTCCAGGTTGAAGTCGGCGAAGTCGGCCATATTGAAGGAAGATCCCTCGAAGGCCAATTATGGGCCGCCATTCGTCGCCGCCCTGGTGCTGCAAAAATGCGGGTTCAGATGAGTTACAATGACGGGTGAGCATCAGGAAAAAGGGGATTAGCCCTGAGCACCCTGAGGTGCCCTGAGGTGCCCTGAAAAAGGGGGGGTAGCCCTGGGGTGCCCTGAGGTGCCCTGAGATGCTCTGAGGTACCCTGAGATGCTCTGAGGTACCCTGAGGTGCCCTGAGGTGACCTGAGGTGACCTGAGTACTTTACTACTCAGGTCACCTCAGGTCACCTCAGGGCACCTCAGGGCACCTCAGGGTACCTCAGAGCATCTCAGGGCACCTCAGGGCACCCCAGGGCTACCCCCCCTTTTTCAGGGCACCTCAGGGCACCTCAGGGTGCTCAGGGCTAATCCCCTTTTTCCTGATGAGAGAAGAAATGGATACGTACCGCTCTTGAATTGTGGTCATAGTCTTCCTATCCTTACTGGCGCAGCATAGGTGAGTAGGAGTTTTGTACTGGGCGTTCTCGAGAGGTGAATTGCATCGCAGCGTTAGGTGGGGATGCCAGTCATTTGTTTTCTTGCAGGACTGCCAACAGTGCCTTTCGTCAAAGGCGCAGAGTGCGCTGGGCAGACGATCCGTCGCCACCAGGCAAAGAACAGGAGCCGTCTCACCCTGCAGATGACACAGGTCCGAGTTGACGCAGCCGCAGCGTTAATCCGCTGCATGCGCCCGCGCCACAGCTCAAAACTGCCAAGGAGAAACGCATGGCGGGCAGCCGCGCCAATGTCTCAACGCCGACTGGACCTTCCGAGAGTTGGAGCCGTCCCGTCGATGTTCCAGTCTACATTTGCTTGTATGTGATTGCCTTCCTAGCACTAGCATTAAGTACTTCATGTATTTAACACAATTGCCATAATTGGATGTATGGGATTCGGAGTTGAAGACGGGGCGATGGACAATGTAGAAGTCCGAATGCCCATCATCGGCATGACCTTGACATCACTGACTTATAGCCATATGTGCTTATGGGTCAATATAAGCGTCATTCAAAAATAACTCCGCAGACATGTGTCCGAGTATGTTTTCCTGATGGTTTATGCCATTATCAGCCTATATAATCTGTACAGGCCCATAAATTCCTATATAAAAAGGCTGGTTTTATGAGAGTAAAA